>MU214530.1:6673-80126 GCA_018584345.1 Thuja plicata | reverse complement strand
ATTCTGAAAGTTTTCAGTATCTCTTTGATATATTTAGATTGAGTGATATAGATACCATTCTTCATTTGATAAATTTGTAAGCCAACAAAGAATTTTATTTCACCAAACATAGACATCTCAAACTCAAATTGCATCTTTGTTGCAAATTTTTGACATAACACATCTTTTCCACTAAATATGATGTCATCTACAAAAATTTCAGTGAATAATGTACCTTTTTTTTGCTCTGTCTTCAAGTATAGGTTGTTGTTGTCATTAGTTCTTGCAAATCCAATCTTGATCAGATAATTGTGTAATCTTTCATACCATGCTCTTGGTGCTTGCTTCAATCCATATAATGCTTTATGCAATCTGCAAACCATATCCCTGTTGTTTGGGTCTACAAAGCCATCAACTTGCTCAATATATACTTCTTCTTCCAAGATTCCATTCAGAAATGCAGATTTCACATCCATCTGATAAAATTTGAATCCTTTGTAGGATGCATATGTAATTAAGGTTCTGACACCTTCCAATCTAGCAACTGGGGTGAAGGTTTCACCGTAGTCAATTCCTTCCTCCTGTGCATAACCCTTGCATACCAGTCTAGCTTTGTTTCTTGTCACTTTTCCATGTTCATTTAGTTTGTTCCTGAATACCCACTTTGTGCCAACTACATTTTTATCCTTTGGCCTAGGTACAAGTGTCCAAGTTTTGTTCTTCTCAATTTTTTCAATTTCCTCATTCATTGCTTGTATCCAATCTTCATTTTCTAAAGCATCTTTCACTATTTTGGGCTCAAATTCACATAACAGACATGTGTTATTTTTCAGCTTACTTCTTGTCATAACAACATAATCTTTTGACCCAATGATCTGATCGGAATTATGATTCCTTCTCACATATTTTACTAAGGTAGGCTCAATCCTTGCTTTAGGTTCATCATTTGCATTCAGTTTTGGTTGATTATGTGACTCGACATCTCCATCAGATATCTCAGCATTCACTTGCAGTTGCTCGACAACTCCACTCTGTGACTCGACAGGTGCATGCTGTTGTTCAACAATAGTTTCAGGTAGTGAATTACAATCTTCCTCATCCAGGTATACAAATGATTAGTAGCTTTCAGGTTCTTGTGTACTTTCAGCTTCATTTCTTTCTGCAAACTCATCAATTCTTACATTGGCACTTTCAACAATTTTGTTAGTATTAGAGTTCAAACATTTGTATGCTTTTCTTTTGGTTGAATAACCAAGGAATATACCTTCTTCACCTTTACCATCTAGTTTTCCATTTCTGTTGTCTTTCAGTATAAAGCATTTGCTTCCAAATACTTTAAAATACTTTACACTAGGTGCATAACCATACCAAAGTTCATAAGGTGTAGCATTTGTACCTTTCTTGGCTTGAACTCTATTCAGTGTATAGACTAAAATACTTGCAACTTATTTCCAATACTTCTATGCAACATTTTTCTCTATCATTAGTGTTCTTGCACAGTCCATAATAGATTTGTTCCTTCGTTCAACAATACCATTTTGTGGAGGAGTCCTGGGTGCAGACATCTGTCTCTTTATGCCTTGGTCATTACAAAACATGTTAAACTTATTAGAAATAAACTCTCCACCTCTGTCAAATCTTAAGCATTTCAAATTTTTGCCTATTTCCTTTTCAACTTTAGCTAAGAACCATTTAAATAACTGGAATGCATCAGATTTTTCCTTGAGAAACAATACAGTCATCATTCTTGAATAGTCATCAACAAATAGAATAAAGTATCTAGCACCACAGTAGCTTCTTTCTCCAATGGGACCACAGAGATTAGTATGAACCAATTCCATAATTTCCTCTGATACATGTGTTTTGCTTTTGAAACTAGATTTAGTCATCTTTCCTAGTTGACATTGTTTACACATAGCATTCTCAGGTTTCTTTAGCTTAGGTAGCCCTCTAACCTTTTTCAGTTTACTTATGCTTACCAAGTTATCAAAGTTCACATGACACAACCTCTTATACCATAACCAAACATCATTGTACTGTGCAAACAAACATGTTTCTTCAGATAAATCCAGATAAAATAAGTTACCTTTGGTCTGATCACCACTACCAAAAATTTCTCCAATAGAGTCATAGATCTTTGCCTTTTTGTGATGGAATTCAACTTTGTAACCAGAATTGTTCAACTGTGCAACACTCAGCAAATTATATTTGAGATCATCAACCCAATACACATCATCACATCTGATTTTGTCAATTAGGTTGATCAATCCATTACCTTTGATAAGACATGGTGAATCATTACCAAATTTTACATATCCTCCTTTACATTGGTTTAAGGTTTCAAACTTATCTTTGTCACTGGTGATATGATGGGAACAACCACTGTCAATGATCCAATGATCATTCTTGCTCATATAAGAGATTAGTGTAGTTTTCTCATCATCATCATAATCTTTTTTCATTGCAACATAAACAACTTCTATATCATTGTCATCAGAATTATCAGTGTCATTGTCAGAAGTTTCTTCAGCAATATAACAGGATTTCTTACCTTTGTCTTTGTAGTCCTTATATTTCTTGAAGTCTCGGTCATCCTTTATGTCTTTGTATTCTTTGTATTTGTTATCCCTTCTTTCATCTTTTTCATTTTTGTCAGGACATCTAGCAACTATATGACCAACTTTGTTGCATGAAAAACAAGTAATAGGAAGTTTACCTCTGTATTTTCCTTTTCCTCTAGAGAGCCTTTTTTCCATGAGTGCTTCAAGTTCTTCAAGATCATCATCAGAAGTGTCACTATTATTGTCCACATGTTTCTTTCCTTTCTTAGATTTATTGAGAACTAGCTATGATCTAAAAGCAGAATCAATCGCTTGTGGATTATAGTTATCATAATTTGACATTTCAAATGCAGTGAGTCTGCCTATCAGATTTTCCAGATTCAGATTATTGTTAGGAGTACATCTCAATTCTTGAATTGTAGAAAGTATGATAGCATATATAGGAAGTAAAGTTCTTAGTTCCTTTCTCATGATGGTGTTCTCATCAATTGTTCCATTAGCCCCTCTAATGGCATTTACAACTTCTTTAATTCTACCATAGTACTAAGTGACATTTTCACCTTCTTGCATTTTCATCTCATCAAACTTACCTCTTAGACTTTCTGATTTAGCCCTCATCACATTTGTGTCTCCACCATAGTTGCAATCTTGTCTCACATCTCTTTTGCATTTATCCAGTTCTTTACATCATCAAACTCTAAGTAACTTAATGAAGAGGTGATCTCCAACATTGCTTGATTATGTTCATGCTTTTCTCTGAGTTGTATAGCTGAGAGAGGAGCAGTAGGTGGTACATAGGCATGTTCAATAATTTTCTTAGCATCATCTCTAATACTAGCCAAATGTAGTTTCATCAAGCTCTGCCATGCAGGGAACTTATCTTTGTTCAGCTTGGGAACATCCTTATACATCTTCATCTTTTCGTTCCAAGTACCTTCAAACTATTTTTAGGAGACAAATGCTCTGATACCAATTGTTAGAATGAATTTAGAATAACTGAGAGGGGAGGGGTGAATCAGTTATCCTCAAGTATAGATGTAGTAAATAAAAACTTTCTGTACTTCAGATCTACTCAGTAGCAGTAGCATAAATCAACAACTTTAATTATGCAGTTTACTATCAATTGAAATTAGCTTGTAGTAACATAACAGTAAAGAAAACCATAAGCATTCATACAAGTTGACACAAATATTTAATGTGGAAACCCAATATGGGAAAAACCACCAGTAACATGCTACCAAGTTTTCACTCTTCTTAAGTGATGCCCAGTGAGGAGCCAACCCTGTTAAAGGTTACAATAACACACTACTAGGTGTGACCTAGTTAAAAGATTTAATCACCCTGTTAGGAGTGGCCTTGTTAGAGGACTTAGAACATTCCAATCTGAATGTCACCTTCTTAGAGGATTTATACAAATGACTGTTAAGTCAACCTTGTTAAAGGATTTAACTGATACAATGGTAAGAAAGTATTCAACAGTTTGTGATCTGGTACATACAACTTACTTTGCAATTCAAATCCAATTACAGCTCTGATGTTAACTTATTGGATAGCCTACATTGTCATTTCAATCTTTTGATCTGCTTGGAAATCTGTCAAGCAATCATACATATAAAAATCTGCCTCTGCCTTTTTGCCTTCTTTACTAGATCATGCTAAACAATAAATCAACTATGCAATCCTCTTGCATACACATAAATTTATCCATGCTTGCACACTCAATGAATAACCCCCTGAGGTTATCATATACCTCTTTATCTAGGTCAGATAAATCATTTGCTATTTAAACAAGATTGTAGATCTTAGGTTAGGTCAGATCCAACAGATCATTCCATATTTGCATTACATTTACTTCTCCAAAGTAGTCTCTAATTAAATCTTGAAACCATTCATTAATTACGGTTACCCATACATTAAATGACATGGATCAATCTTTAATTAACATTTCATATCCCAATAAAATCAACTAAGTCAGCTAGAGATCTCAAATCTCATCAATAATCAAACTTTTGTAAGTTGGCCTTCATCACTATTTTCACTCGACAATTTCAATGGTGCTCGGCATTGAGCAACTTTTTGCTCGTCACAAGCAACTTTACTCGGCACAAGCAACTTTTCTCATCAGAAGCAACTTTGCTCGGCACAAGCCAAACTTACTCGGCACAGAATAGCCAGAAAAAATGTTTTTGAAAGATAAACAACTAATTACTTTGCCAGAGTGCCAACTGATCAAATACCCTTTGAATTTCCTTAACTCAACCATTCACTTGGTCTTCTTGTTAAATCTTCTTCATCAACAATAGATATGGTACTCAAATAGATAAGAATAGTCTCACCAGTAAAGGTTTGACATCAATGACAAAATAACAATTGCTTGCAATGTCACTTTCCAACAATCTTCTCCTAGGATGTATTCCTTTTTTTTTCCTTCTTGTGAACCTATCAAACATACTAATGATGACATAGTGACTACTGGAGTTCAATTTAATTCTTTTCATATAGCTTCTTGTTATGGTCATGTTTATCATTTACTAGTTAAACAAGGATTCCATAGTCAAGGATGTACTCAACATAAATAGGGAATTCAAATGCCCTTACAGAATGGGGGGCATGAGAATTCTTATGGATTGGGATTTAATCCTCAACAACACATCAATGTTACCAACATATCAATTAACATTTCAAAACATGATGACCCTATGAAGAAATTTTACCAAGAGGTTGTTCTGCCTAAACTCCTTCATGCTAAGATGATTACTAGACCTAAACACAAAAATAAACGTATTCTATAATTGAAGATTCTTCCTTTTTTTTTTTATCATAGATTTCATGATCACTCTAATGAATATCAAGATTTACATTATAAGATTAGGCAGCTCATTGGTAGTAAAATTATTTATATATCATGTGGCCATGAGTTGTATCTCAATCCTATTTTCTCTAAATAACATTTATGTTCCTATTATTGAACTCTACATTATGTAAGCAATGCTAGCCTAATCTTTGGGGGCTCGTTGTCTTGCATAGTATTGTGAGTGATATAATAGGTCCCCTTTCATCCTTGTCCCTACACTTGGGGAGCAAGGATTCCATCTCCTTCTTTTCTTCCTTTTTAGGATCCACTTTCCCTTGGTTAAGCAGTATCTATCTATTATGTGATATCCAATCATACATGAAAATTTTGGTTTGCATTAAGGATCTATGTCTTTGATTATAACCTATTTCATTTTTTGACATTGGGTTTCCATGGTTGATAAATCTGTCACCTTGGAAACTGAATAGTGTGCTATCCCTCACAAGGGTTTCTTTTTCACTTCTCACATGATATCTCTTTGCTACAATATCTCTTGATATATCCCTTACTTTCACCCTTGGGGGGCAAGGTATTTTCCTTCTTCCTCTATCTAAGGATCTACTTTCCTTAGCTTAGTGGCATTTCTTTATCATATAACATTATTTTCTTATAAAGATGCATGCTTTTGACTATGGATACCCTCTTATACATGGGAGGTGATTGTCCTAGGTCATCACCTCTTCTTTATTTTGCAAATTATGTTCTTTATAAACTCTTTCTCTTGCTTTGGGTTAGATTTTGATGCCTTCATCCTGAGATTCCTCTTCCTCTTGATTACAAGGGGCTTCATGATTGAATCTTTGGTCCCTCTTTTCTTTAGAAGATGACATTTTATCCTAAGCACTCCTTTATGGTGAGGGTCTTGTTGATAAGATCTCTTCCTCTTCGAGGATCATTTTTCCATAAGTGACATATCCATTTCATGAGTATCTATGTTCTTGGATGTAAGGGTCAAGACTCTTCACTAAGAATATGGTATACATTGTTGTCAAGATGGATATCTCCTTACCTTGTGAAGTAGGTATCCTCTTTTCTCTTCCTTATCCTGCCTAGTGGGTAGTCATGATATGGAGGGGGAATATATAGGGTCTCCTTTGTACTATAGTTTACATTAATTTACATTTTGCAACATGCTAAATCCTTGGGAGGTAACGAACACAAGTTGCTAAATCCTGAAGAGATACACATTTTTACTTTTATTTTTGCTAAATCCTTAGAAGGTAACGCACATAAGTTGCTAAATCCTGAAGAGATACACACCCTTTTATTTTACAATATGCTAAATCCTTGAAAGGTAATGCACATAAGTTGCTAAATCTTGAATGGACACGCATTTTATATTCCATAGTGATACAAGAATGTTGATCTATGGATATTTTAAAAGCCATCAGAAGATGCATTACAATTACAAGTAAAGATTATGGGTGAACCTGTTGGGCTCTCCCTCCTTGGTGTTTCATAGTAAAGTGGGCATCTTACTAGGTGAGGTAATCACTATCTCTTTTCTCTCTTTCACTTTCATGCTATTAGGATTAGATCATGAAGCTATGTTATCTATAGTGTTGCTCTTGTCTTCCTTATGTAATCATGTATGTTTCTATGATTGATTGCTCTTTACTTTCATATCTTTATGTATGTATTTTGAGTAATAATCATTGGTCTAGGGGCTCATGTCCTTGACTTATTGATATTCTACTTCATTGCGATCCACTAGTGTCTTTCTTCTAACTTTACTGTGAGCATGTTTGATTTCTATACTCCCACTAAAGTGGGGGCTAAATGTATAGTCAAAAAATGGAAGAACTTCCATGCTAGACTGGTTTATCCTTTTGAGTAGGTGGTTTGGGGTCATATCAAGCACCTTGAATTGGTTCTTGACTTTGACCTGGCTTTCCCCCTATTCTACCTCCTATTCCACTTCTTTCCATCTAGTTTTTGGCATCCTGGACTGCAGATTTGGGGTTTTTGACCTCAGGGTTAGGGTCAACCTTTTGGGTCTATGTCAACCTTGACCCTGACCTAGGTCAAGGTAAACCTCAATCTTGACCCAGTGTTCAAATCTCACGGTCCCATAGTTTTTGGATGTCAGTCTTTGCAAAAAGTTATTTCCCGCTTCTGGGTTGGCTATTTCAGGTTCTGAAGCATTGATTCCTAAATTATATTTAACTTAGGTCCTCTCCTAGGGGTAAAGGCTTTAGTGCGAATTTAATTCTCCTTTGTCAGCCTCCTTAGAAGATTGTGCCTTAGTTTCATATAAAAGGAAGCCTTTTTCTCTCATTTTCTCTAAGTCTTCTAAGTGTAAAAGCTCTAACCAAGATTTTGTCAAGAAGCAAAAAGATCAAGCATCCATTTTTTCTACATGTTTACAAGATTTCAAGTTATTCAAGTCTTCCTCTCAAGTATTCAATCTCTCCATTGAAGATCAAGGATTCAAGCTTTGAAGTCTTTGAAGGGATTTGGTTCAAGCATTCAAGATTCATCACTCAAACCCTAGATCTAGTCATCATGATGGTGTGATCTTCCTTCAAGATCCTTTGTGCATCCTCAAGAATCTTTCATCATCTCTTCAAGGTGGATTCCAAGCATACAATCATGGAGGTTTATGATTTCTAAAGTCCATGCTTTTATATTTACATACTTGCTTACATTTGAATTACAATTACATATCTATTTAATATCATAACTTCATTGTTAGATTCAATTCTACTACTTGCTAGCATTCTATACTTTATTGATTTCAAGGTAATTCCTAAATTGAGGTTTGAATAAGGCAAACCTCTCCCTCCCAACAAAAAAACCTCTTTTTCTTGTAGGTATAGGTTCAGGACTGTGGATTTGAACCCAGATCTAGATACCCTTTTTGGCCAACTTTCGGGATCCGCAAACAGATTTTCTATCAGACCTGTACAGGTCAAGATCGACATTATTGGGCTAGGGGTGACATTTGTGGGTCAAGGTCAACCTTTCTCATAAGATGGTGTCGGATCAAAAAAATATTTGTGGGTTTTTTTCGTCTCTGCATTTCCTTTCCAGATCATACTTCAGATTTTCTAGTAACTGAGTAAAGACCCCAGAATATGGCATTCTTTTATTTGTAATTCTTTAAGGTTAGTAAATTTCTCCTATCCATTTCAATTCAAATCCTTAATCATTCTAAATCTATCATGCATTTACATTCATTTCAAAGCACATTTTAAGAGGGAAACCTAGGATCTCCTTCTTTATTCTTATTTCCAATAGATTGATTCATTTATGAGTTAATCCTTTTTGGGTTGATCAATTTGGATCCTTCCTTTATGCATTTGAGAATAAAGGGGAATGTCTTATTTATCCCTCCACTCTAAGAATTAAATGTAAGGTGACAAGTGATTTGAGTATCAAAACACTCTTATTCTACATTAACATCATTTTCTCCTTTACACAAGGTAACTATTCCATTGTATGAAAGCTCTAAAGATCCCCAACTTTGTGAATACTTTTCTTAAATGGATAATAAAAATGTTTTGGAAATGTTAAGGAAAGAGGCTAATTTTGATAAAGGATGTGTTTGTTTCACCAGATAGATGAAGTTGAAAACCTAAATCCATGTTGAAGTGAGTTTTCTCTCCATTTCAAAAGATGAAAAATGTGATGCCTTGATTGCATATGCATTGTAGTGGAAATAGACCTTGATTGAGAGGAGAGGATCATGCAAAACTTTATCAAGCCACCTTTTGATGATACTTTGTGGTGGTCACGCCAATGGGAGATGAGTTGTCACCAAATACTGGAGTATTAGCCAACTTCGCTTGAAGCGGTTTGCGAGAGTGTGATCTCTCCTAGCCTCCAAGCAGCTAGTTGTCAAGTCATGATGGTGCAAGTCTAGCTTAGTTGGACAAGTGACTATTTATTTTGAGGGGATATCTAGTTTTGACTCACCAATCTTTGAAACTTCACCGATAATAGGTTTCCTTCAAGCATTCCTTATATTCGACAAAGAAAATAGCAAAAGATAGGATAGGGTTAGTATAGATCTCTAACTATATTCATGACATACATTTCCTTAGCATAAAAAAACCTCTAGATTAAAAGAAATAACAAATAATGAACATATACATATAATCTTCAATCATACATATAGTAGTAGTGAAGTAACATATTTCATTAAATCATTACAAGAATTGGAACAAAGGACATAAGGAATAATACAACATGAAATTCATTGGCTAACTCCAGGATCAGAAACAATATAGAGCATAGTGCTGAATCATGTTCCTAATTCTTTCATTAACTTCAAATCTAGCATCACTGGTAGTTACACTAGTGGCTCCAAGGGAGCATTAATCTACTCTAAACTTAAAAGGCAATCTTGCTACAAAATCTAAAATCTTGTATTACGACAGGACAACTAAATCATCCATTTTCTAAAAATTAGAATGGCATGAGAGTTAATATTTATAGAAAATTTGTAACTACCTAAGAGACTAACCCTATCCTATCTATTTACATTATAATACAATATTTACAACCACTACTACCAGTGCTCTCAGAATTTTCCTAATATAATACAATCATTTGAGAAGAAAAGAGAGGAAATAAGGAAAGAAGCTATAGGAAAACCACCATTAGGAAAAGTGCTCTTGTACTTGGAGATGTGATGGAGCTTCCCTAAGTGACCTAGTCCATACACCCTCATTAATGTTATTCTAAATTTTGATGATCTGGTGAGCCCCCGTGCACAAGATATTAAATGCTAGAATGATGCCTTGGGACCTATGAAGCCTTTGCAATGAACCTTCAGACCAATAGTGACTGGTCATACCAAGAAGGATGATCACAGACCTAACATCATGGTACAGATAGTGATCAGTCACCTCAGACAAGCCATCAACACTTATCACTATAAAGAAGACAAAATTGGGGATCTGGAGCCCTGGAACCTAGGAGGTTACACTCAAAGAATAAAAAATTCTCATGTACTTTTCCTCTAGTGAAGGATCCTTGGAATCTAGGAAATTTTACTGGGCCTTAAAGTTCTCATATTCCTCAAGAATATAGAGTATACCATCCTCTTCAACATCCTTTAGGGAGTCTCAACTATCAACAAAACTAAGTCAAAATTACGGTCGGCGTATTCGACCCTATCTTTTAACTCTATAGTAACCTTGGCTGCATAGTGGGACTTGAGAAGTACCTAGGAGAGTTCCACCATTGTGATACTACTGAAATCTCCCTCAGACCATAATTGAGCCTTGGTCACTTCATCAAACTTACCAAGTATAGAATCACCAAGAATATAAGTCCTGGGGCTGAGAGGATTAGCCGATGTAATCTCTTGGATGAGGGAAGCATATCGGTCCAATGGAGTCTAGGCCACCTTTAGTTGTTCTTCCAACACTCTTACCAATTGCTTGCTAGTTTTGACTTTGAATGCAAGTCTTTAGTATTGAGTCCTAAGGAAACTATATGACTCATCCCTTAGGATGTGTGTACTTATTAAATCATCTTCCTCGAGATTCAAAATCTCTAGCAAGGTATCCCACCATTCTTCATATTTCTCGATCTCTCCCTACCACTGAGGAATGGTGGCCTCTATCTATTTTGCTAGATCATTTTCCTAGAAGAAGACCAGGAGAGACTTGGATAGGAAACTTCTTATGGCCCTGATCTGATGGGCCATTCCTTCATCCACCACTAATGCCTTCTTTTTCATATCCCTTGGTGAATCAACATCTCCTTGAGAGAGCGATTTCCTGAGAGCTGAAGGTTTGGGTGTTTCAGAAGCAAGGGGGTGCACTAACTCTATCAGGAGTCCCAAAATATTGGCATTGGTAGCCTTCAAATTATTTGCCTTCTGATATTGTTTCTCATACCAGGCCTGAATAGCTTGGCTTGCTACAGTTAGGAGGTCTAACTCCCCCTGCTGAGTTCTTTTGCCTAGAGGCACCTCCTTGATTACATACTCTTCAATAGTTACCTCTAAGTAATATTTTCCCACTAGAGGCATGGTGATAATTGCCACAACATAGCTTCCTAGGGTCCTTTGGGTGCTGTGAAGGGTACAAGCCCTCTTGCACTTCTTGGGAACATGGCCTTCAGCCAATATTTCTACTCATGATAGTTGGGCCATTATAATTGTTAGAGTTTTCCTTTTTTGGGAATCCTCTAACCACTACTATGGTTCCACTAGCCCACTTATCATTACCCCTAAACTTGAAGTGTCTCTGGGGTTCAATTCAGGTCCTCCCATAGACGTGTTGTCTTCTGTATTAATGGGGTCTTCACCTCTATTTCCTTTATTCCATGGGGACTGATCCACCTTTTTTTTTTCCTTCTCTTGAGCAGCACCCTAGGATCTCCAGCTTTCATGGTTCCAGAAAGTTCTAACTCACATGCTACACTTAACAAAATGGTCAGGGAAGGAGAATCTCCTAGTGGAGGACATGAGCCTACCGGGGTAGGTCCAAGACAAAAAGTTACTCTGACATTTGCAGCATCCATTAGTTTCTGGGAGTGAACCAAATTATCACCCAACTGCTCCATCAGGGGGCCAAAATGGGGTCTGGGACCTGAGGTGGGGTGCCAACCTTTTTCTTGCCTTGGGCTTTGGAGTTCCCCACTTCCCAACAGCCTGATGCTCCCAAAAATTGATAATCTATTGAGACACTCTTTGGGAAAACCCTCTCAAAATATGAGTGGTTCCAATCAATTACTGCTCTCAAGATGGCCTTAATACTCAAACTCTCTAGTGTATCCCAATCTACCGGAGGGAGGTCCATATTATCTATATCTGTATCTTTATACTCATGGTCCTCTATACCCCTGGTTTCTGAAAAATTCTGTGGGAATATCTGGAGCTTAATCTATTGCATCATCCCTTTTATTATCCTAGTGTAGTGTCACTTCCAGAAATCATAGTCATCTTGGCACTTGACCCAAAAATATTGTAAGTGTCAAGCATGGGGGTTTACCCCCTTGGGCATTAACCTTTCTAGTCTCCCAAGAAGATCATAATCATTGTGAGTGAAAGAATATTTGGCTAAGCTAAGGGTGCTTAGCTCATTTTATGGTTCTCAGGCCGCAGTGAGGGACCAAGAATATTCTCCACAAATGAACAGGAATTAGGGAGAGGTGACGTTATTTAGGATCATCAAGGCATGCACCTGTAAAATCTTCTTGCAAAAATCCAATAAAATTATTCTATCCCGGCAATGCTTGGGCAACAGGAAGGGTTCCCTAGAGAAGTCAGACACCCAAATATAAATGTGCTAGGAAAACTGGATGAATTAATGCCCCCACCCACCAACCAAGCTTATATCCTGTGGAGATAGTCTGAATCCCTGATCACCAGTGATCTCCTTGCTCCCATGAAAGATGAAGGCATCATTGACTCTACAAAAATCTAGGAAACTCTAGTCCCACTGAATCTGGGGGAAGTGGTCCCATGGAGTAACCTGACCATCTCCTTCCCCAAGAACAAAAACTATTGTCAGACCCTAGATTCCCCGACACTGCTAGGAAAGTGGCTAGAGGATGTAGGAGGTCATGTAAAATTTCAACTCTTCTTTGAATCTCCTCATTTGGATGTCTACATGTATGAAAATAATGTCATTCCAGTCGAAGCATGCCTTGGTTGTGGTCATACCATACCAAAATTAATACATCTAAGGAGAGAATTCCTAGGCATGAAATTCCCCAAAAATCCTGCATAAGAAGATAATCCCCACTTGGATGGGCTCCCTAAAGTTAAAGTGATGGATTCCTATTTATATTTTCTTGTAGTCCTGACATGAAATTTTTATCCATTCAGAGTTGAGGTGGCATTGGGATAGATCAGAAACATCATTGAACTGCTGGAAGGAAGCAACCTTGGTGAGAGAAGCAGAACATGTGAAACATGGGATGCGCCACCCTGTGGTAGTTGCATCATGGTCCAATGTAATGATGGGTAGTAGGTATCTGAGAGGGGTGGGGGAAACAAACATAACATCCATACTTCTTGGGAGATAACCCCTATCCAAGAGAAAAATCATCTCTAGCGCTTGTACTAAGCATGGAAAACTAGCTACTTGAATGATTCCAGATGCCACTAAGTTAATTGAGAGAGAGTCATCAAACTGTCAAAGTTGATGGATTGTCTGAAGGAGGCCCTTTAATTTGGCCCATGTACCGACATCTATTTTGGTGCTCTTTGAGTGTAGACTCAATTCGGGACCCCTAAATCATCTCATCTTTATTGTATTTATGGGTTAGCGGGATCCTTGCTAATGCCCACTCTAACTGTATTTTCTTTCTAGTGCCCATAGTGGAACTTAGGAGTTTAGGACTCCTAGGAGGTGAGAATTCTGAATCCATTTCTTTCTTTTTTTGACATGCACCTGCAAACTAGATGACCGTCAGTATAAAAATTTTAAAAAAGGATTTTGGACTCTGGAGGCTTCGAGAATGATCTTGATTTTTACCTGAAATAGGGAAACGTTAAGGAATCATAAATGGGATCATATGTCTAATATTTTAATACATTTTAACACATGAAATATTTATTTCTTACCAAATATGCAAAATGATGACCAAAAAGAGGGTCGAATGAGGTGAGAAATCCCACACCTACCGATACATTTGACATTAACTTGAAAAGATAGCAATTGTTAGTGATAAGATAGGTAACCCTACTACCATAATTTAACATGTGCATGCCCAATCAGAAAAGTAATGACATCTAATGGAAAATTGTTCTGGCACGAGTGGCATGAGCGCCACTTGGGACAAATTTTAAATACTCATCCATGGGAACTAATTTTGTCATTAAGACAAAAAGGATGGAGAAGAGAGAAAAATTAAAGGCTTGCTAATGATCTAGCCTCTGCAATTAGCATACCCATCACCTCGACATCTGATGCTGCACCAGCTAGGATGGTGAGCCTATTTATTAGGCAGAGATGGCCTTAAGGCCTCATAATGAATTTAGATGAAAAAGGGTTATCAGGAATTGCTTCTGTAAGAACCCAACTCGACAAGACTCTCAGAGATGCCACATCTCTTGAGAATAAAAAAAATAGAGCGCTATAGACTCTACTAATGTACACGGTGACCCACAATGACTACCCACGACGTACAAAGTGCCAAAGGGCTCGTGAGATCAAACTTACACAAGCTAAAGATGAGACTAAGAATTTACATAGAGCTCCAAAAATCTATAGAATATACAGATGCAAAAAGAATATATACAAACCTACAAATTTACAATGAATTTAAAATATTTCGAGCGGGAAGTAAACCATTATTCACAGGAAATTTATAACCTAAAAGAGCGGGCGTCTCTCCTTTTGAGTGAGATGACCACAAAGGGGAAAGAGACACACCAAGCTCAAGGATAGCGTCATGCCGAATGACAGACAAAACCTAAGTGATGAAGGTGAATAATGCCCAAAAAATGTGAAAATGCACTAGACAAAAAATAGAAAATGAAGATGAAAAAAAACAAAACTAGATGCAAAATGAAATAGAACCAAAAAAGAAAGGAGAATGGAAAACACACTGAGAAAGAGGGGAAAGAAAAATGAAACAAAAGTAGAAGGATGCAAGAGCCTATCTAAAACTTGAGATGTCAAAATTGGACACTCTAAACAACTTCACTCTGCCACCTTTAAACACTCCACTAGAATCGTCAAACACACCTTTGCACCTTGTAGGTTGAATTTCTCAGCTCAGGAAAAAAATTGCTTCCCTCTCAAGGAAATTTTCCTAAAGGTAAAATAGTTTGTGGTAAGTGTAAAAGTGACAAGGTAAAAGGCCTTAAATAATTTCTAGAAGAGCACATTAGTTACCAAAAGTAACTTCCAGAAACACATGGGCAACCGGGGTCCTGGAACCGTAATGGTCATTAATCTTTGAGAGAAGAAAAATGGTTGTTAGATACCTAGTATCTCAAACCACCCACTTGGGAATGACACTCTGTGAACTAAATCCTGAAGAAAATAGAGAACACCATAAAGACAAAGACCGAGTAGGACGAAAAAGGCCCGGAGAAATAAAGAACCAAACTAAAAGCGAAAAGAAAAGGAAAGAAAGAGAAAAAAGGGGGACTCAAAATTTTGTACACAAAATGTAGAGATGGGTATGCATGGCATAGAAAATTACAAATTGCTGGGACAAATGCCTCATGCATTTGAGAAGTTCATAACTCTTGTTAAAACAATGAGGATCTTACCATCATTAGAGAAATGATGTCACAACGTGACTCTAGGAACTTGAGAAGATTTTTGAAACTTAGATGTTGACCTTTTCTAAAACTATGTGTATTAGCCTTCAAATAAGGGGGTGTGAAAGTATAACATGAACGGGGAAAGACAAAGAAACCACACTGACATAAGAGGGTTGACACCTGATTAAGGCCTTATAGTCCTTTGGGTTCCAGACTTTTCACTCTCTGACTCCCTCTTTTTATTTTTTGAATGGGGGAGGTAGTACTGATTTCACTGGGGTGCTCAAGCTTACATTTTTACCATGATGGTACTTCTTTCACCTTGTCATTAATTTTGACTATTAAGTGAAGAGGAAAAATCAAACCCGTGAAACATTTTCAAATTATTTCTTTTTCCTAGCCACTTCCTACAGAGCGTGCGACTGATCTATCCCTCCCCAAACCTTCCTCCCCTTTGGATTCAAGTAATTGCCCTTTCCAAAATGATACTCAATCATTGTTCTTCTGAGGAGAAACATCAATACCTGATTTCAGCGAAGAGTATCTAGTGCTCGAAGCCCCATGTTAAGAGTTTCCCAAATGAGGATAGGACCAACCTTCGTTTAACACCCATTACTGGACCAATAAAATGCACAAGGAGAATCTCTCAGCTTGCATGTTAGCTATGTGAGGAAAACCATCCTAAAAGAGAAGGGAAAAATGCCGAGGTCCAAGAAAGAAAAGAGACCAAAAGAAAAGAGGAAAATAAAACAAAAAAAATAAATAAAAAATAAGGGCAAAGGCCCCAAAACTATTTACAAGGGAAGGCGTGCTTGATCTGAGCACCTAAAGGCTATTTAAAAATGGTATATACATATGATACATCTCCCTCTAGGGAGTACATTCTTCTACTTTACTCAAAGTAATATTTTAGGAACTATCCATTGATAGGCAGCCGGACAACTTCTCTAGTTAAAGAATTGAGGCGGTATGTGTTGGCTCCACAGATTTCAAATATTTGGTAGGGCCCGAGATAGAGCATTTGAAACTTACTATGTTTTCCTTTATTCTCCCAGACTTTTTCCCACAAGAGGATCAGGTCTGATGTCTGAAAGGCCTTATATTGGGCTCTCTTATCAATCCAACATTTTACCATAGCTTGGTGCTTCAAAAAATGTTCCAATGCACAATATCTTTGCTCCTCCAGCTGTACTAGGTTGAGGAGGTGTACCTCAACATTTTTATCCCAGTCATGAAACTCTTGCATGAACTATAGGACCCTAATATGTAAGTTTACTGGAAAAACTAGATTTAAACCATATACTAGGTGAAACGGGGAAGTTACTAGAGCGGCTTTGATTTAGATGCGGTCTGCCCACAAGGAAAACCTCAGTTTCTCGTGCCAATCTCAAGAATTCTTATCAAGAAGCTGTTTTATTACCTCTAAAAGGTTCTTTTTATTGGATTATGCTACCCCATTGCCCCATGGATAGTAATTATTGGAAAGCTTCAGGGTGACATTCCTATCATAAGCCCATTCCAAGAACTGAGTAGAGGAAAAGGTTGGGTCGTTATCGTACACTGGGGTGAAAGGCATTCCAGACCTTGTAACTATGTTTTATTTGATAAAGTGGATTGCCACATATGCTATGCTATTCTTACATAGTATAGCTTTAGTCCACTGGGTGCAATAACCTATGGCAGTCAAAATGTACTGATGGTTTGCAGATGAGTTGGGATTTATTTCCACAATAAAGTCAAATGCCCACTAGGTGAAAGGTCTTGCTTCGAACATAGACTGGAGAGGCATTACTAGATTTATTTGTTGCAAAGTGACAGTTTGACAAGTGTGGAACTTCCTCACATGCACATAGGGATCTCTAAAAATTTGGGGCCAATAGTACCTGGCCTAGCGGATTTGATGGGCGGTAGCATCCACCAATCTGTGTCTAGTTCTGAATTGATTTTTGGATTCTTCTATCATTTTTGTGGCTTGGTCTTGATTGAGACACTAGAGGTAGACACCTTCATGATTTCTTCAAAAAAGAGCCCCATTTTGTTATCATGAAATGTGCACTCCTTAGCCAGAGAGTCTGATGTTTACTAGGAATAAGCCCTTTGGGGCATTGGTTATTCAGCAAAAGGTGTACCAAGTTCGGATACAAGGGATCTTGTGTAATGGATTGTATGGTGTAGTTATGGCATTCAATATGCAGATGAGCTTCAGCCATAGCTTTGCACATTCCTTGTTCACAAACAAGTTTCATAGGTTGCATTTCTAGATCATACTCTTGGAGGATGGCCATCCACTTTCCATGGCACTCACCCAATTCACTTTGAAGTAATAAAGACTTAGCAGCCAGGTCTGGGAGGATGACATGTAATTTTCTATAGAGAGTGTAGTGTCAAAATTTATAAACCACCCAGATAAGGGTGAACACTTGTTTTTCTAGAGGTGAATATCACACCTCTTCATTCTTGAAGAGGGAGCTCATGAAAGCGATAGTTCATTCTTCCCCCTTAACCTTTTGGGTCAACATTGTTGCAACAGAGTGGGTGGAGGCAAAAGAGTATATGTGAAATATGAGGAAACTGTCTAGATTGGTGAGGACTGGGGCCTCTATGATAGCTTGCTTGATTTAGGAAAAAGCTTATTTTACCTCTGGGCTCCACTCAATCTTGGTATCCTTTCTCATCATATCATTTAGAGGATTTACAACCTCACCACAACCAGTGATGAAACGCCAGACAAAATTGATCTTCCCAAAGAAAGATCACATTTCCTTCTTGCTACCTGACATTTATAATTTCAGTAGTGCTTCAACCTATTTAGGGTCGATGGCTATACCTTCTTCTAAGGTAATGTTCCCTAACAATTTTCCTTTGGTTACCGCAAATATGCATTTATCTGCGTTGAGGGATATACCGAACCGGCGACATCACTCACAAATCTAGGCGAGGTGGATCAGATGATCGCACCTTTCTCAAGAGAAGATAATCAAATCATCCATGTAGATGATTATGAATTTATTAACCAGGCCTTCAAAGGAAATATCCATGGCCTTCTAGAGTGTATCCCTCATATTAATTAACCAGAAGTGCATTCTTTTATAGGAAAATGTTTCCCACTTGGTGGTGAATGTCATTTTGGCTCTATCTTCGAATTTTACCATGACTTGGTTATACCCAAAAATTCCATCCAGAAAGGACATTATATGAGAATCATTGATGATTTGTAATACCTCATCTAACGAAGGGAGAGGGTGGTTATTTTTCTTTGAGGCTCTATTAAAATTCCAAAAATCCACACACAGTCAAATCTCCCCATTCTTTTTCCAGACTGGTACTAGGTTGGTGACCCACGTGGTATGTCAAATTGGAAAAACTATCTGAGAGACCAACAACTTATGGACCTCCTGGTGGATGAGGGGCTCAATTAGGGGATTCACTAGTCTTTGTTTCTGTCAGAATGGTTTAGCATCTGACTTTAGGGGGATGGTGTGTGTCATGATAGCAGTATTGTATGTCTTGAGGTCTTCATTTCCCAACATAATTATGTCAATGTATTCTTGGAGGATAGAAAGAATATTCTCTTTCCCATCTATGGATCAAGAGGTACCAATATGGATGAACTTTTCTTCAATGCCCGACCTGATATTCACCCTTTCGTATTTTCCCCCATCAAGGGTTTGTGATTTTCTGTCTTTAGCTCACGGGTTAGAGTCAAAGATACATTCAAGGGAAACCATCCCCTTTGGGATATTGTTGGTGTGTAGGTTAAGGATTCCATCCTCATTTTATTTTTGTCTTGTATCATCATGTTATTCTTCCTCCATGATCTGGTCTTCAAAGACACCTACGTTTTCCATAAAGGCAAGGATATATCTATCATCTTCAAAGACCTGATGGTTGGTTACATTATTGAGTATGGATGGTGTGGACATCATCTCAATGGAAAATATTTGGAGCCAAGAACCCACCATGGGCTCAAGAGTACTGTTGACACAGCTAGGACATCCGGGACAAAATTTCATTTCCATAGAATTATTTCAATACCAAAGGCATCAAAATCCTTTATTAATCTCCATGCTCGATTGTGATAGGTCACGATTCGTTTATCATGACATGTGTATTGGTTATGGAATTTTTGGATTATAAGTTCTGAGTCACCCATGGCTTGAAGGCATGTGACTCCTTTTCTAAGGGTGAACATGAGCTCGAGGACCAAGGCCTCATACTTGGTGATGTTATTGGTGCATTCGAGCTTCAGACGATACGATGCAAGGAAAGGATTTCCTCGAGGGTTGATTAGTTCCACCCCAGCTCCACAACCTTGCTTGGATCAGGATCCATCAAATTGAAGGATCCAAAGGTCATTGCTGGTATGTTGTGGTTGCAAAGTCTAGGCAGAAATTGGGACTAGTTTGGGGTGGGTAGCAGGTTTAGGTGTGTTACCTTACAAGGGAGATGCGGGAACCAAAGCACTTCATAGAGGACTCCCTACTAGGGATTCCTTAGAAGGTGGTCCATCAGATATGTTCATGGTTGGAACGCAGTTGGGTGGGGTTTGGCCCCTAATTTTTTCTACTTTGAAAGCCTCAAGACAAACCTTGATCACATTTACACTTGGTATGCATTCCAGCTCTGAATGGCCTTGAGAATGGACCCAACACCAAGTGCTAGATAATAGGAGGTTAAATTTTCCTTGTCACCTTGGGATCTCACATATTTTTTAGCTTTATTATGAGATCAAGAATTCTCTGGGTGATGGTTGGGTCCTCGTCGGGTATCGTTCAACCCAGGACAAAATCCAAGGTTTGGATTTCTTTGGCCCTATATAATCCAGGCTCTAAATCAGAAAATGTGACTTTTCTTACTTGATCATAATTAGTGAGGGATTATTTCATCTAGGTTTCACTCTCCACCTTGATTTGGCTAGCTTCTCCTCTCCAAGGGAGCCATAGGTGGGAAAAGTCCATCGAGATATATTCATTCAGGGATTTGGACCAATTCTAACTTAGGAGCATCCTATAGGTCTCGAGAACGTCGACAACTTGGATGTCAAATATGTTGGATATGTGCAGATCTTGCACCAACTAGATCTGGACATTTTTTAATTTTTCCACCATCTTGACGGTGGTTTTGTCTAGCTAGATGACTATGCCCTTAGACGGCGTGGGGGTCAATCTGATCTTTTTAAAGATAGACAAGGGCATGAAATTACCTAAAACTCCAGAATTCACTAGGTGGTTGTGTATGTTTTTACCATGGATTTTAAGGCCAAGCAAGAAGGGGGTCCTCTATACCCCCCCAAAATATGGTCACGTTGGCATCATCAAACATGACAGATTTGGGTGGGCGGTTGTGTGATTCTGGGTTGTCTAGATACTGCAAGAGGGACTTCCTATGCTTGGGACAATTAAGTAGCACTTCCATTAGGGTCATAGAGGTGGTGGTATTTCCCATCACTTTTGTGATATAGAACTTTCCTTTTGGATCCCATAGACCTTTTTTGGTAGAATCATGTGTGTAATTAGGTGTGGGCCCTTTGGGTGGAGGTGGGTCGACATTTACAAGGGGTTCTAATGGTAGATTCATAATTCTTGGTGAAATTGATGTTGTAAGAGGACCCTTGTTTGAATGACTCTAGGTATTTTAGGGAGTCCTAGGGTTGGTAAAATCATTAGCGTTGAATGCGGGGATGGATTCATTGAAGAAACCCTACAAGTTGGGTTCTTCTCCGTGTTCTTTTCCATCATTGAAAAAGAAAGTTTCATAGGAAAAAGTGGAATGATGGGGTTCAGATGATGACTCTAGAGGGGGAGAATAATTAATTTGGTACCTATTGAACTATGATATTAGGATGATCTTCTCTAGTGTGGCAGATTTTATCTCTGAATGTGAGCCAGTTTCATCCAGCTGACACTATGTCATCAGGGGGTGAAATTCAACAAGTTGCATGGAATGGATAGGTCTTGTGCCCCATTTTGTGTTATACTAACCAAGGGGGACACCCCATTGTTGGACATATTATTCCATTGTTGGTTGGGCCAAGTATTGTTGTTTCCACTATAGTTATAATGGTTCCAGGGCCTGGAGTTATTGGAACTTCACTGTCTTGAAAAGATGTTCCCTCTCTGGGAGGATTTAGTTCTATGGGATGTAGGGGGTCCCATCTTCAGCTGCCCCATGTTAGTGGTGAGTGAGGACACCAATCTCTAAAGGGATTTGACCTTGATAGATAGCTGGGTAGTGGGGTCACAGTGTGATGATTGAAGTGGTGGGGAAGGTGCAGGGGCACTTGCCACCACTAGAGGCAAGCCTCTGGATGCAGATGCCTAAGAGAAAGGTATTATAGGAGGTGGGGGCACTGGCATTTTCTATTGCACCCATGGTGTGTACTCCAGGGTAGGAATGTTTTTATGGGGAGTGGGATAGATGTATTGGGGCACGACATTCATTATAGCGGCACCTAGGGCCAGATTAGGATCATATCCTCCCATATAAGTTATTCCCCTAGGTAGCATGTTATAAGGTGAGCCCTAAATAATACCACTGGGAGCTTTGCTCATGTTTCAAGACAATTCAAGGGAAAGGTTGAAAACCTTAGCCAAGGTGTCCCTTTCATTGGCAGTAGTGGTTCTAAAGAGAAGCATGGTGACAAATGGGTCAAAGGTGTTAAGATATGTTTAAATAGTCACATTGGTAGATGAGATAAAGGGTCCCATACACTTCTTTAGGGATCTCTGGAACCAATGGTTAAAGGTTTCCAAGGGATCATTGGGCTCCTTTCTGATGGAAATAAACTAGCTATGAGACTAGGTTGGGTCCACATGGACTTGAAACATTGTTAGAAAGGCAACCTCCATGTCCTACCAACTATTGATGGAGTTGGCAGGCAGATTCAAGTACCAATTCAACTTGCTCTCTAAGCGAGACAATAGGAACATTCTACTTACCACATCCTCATGCTAGATGTAGTGTTGATTCATAGCATCTTTGTAGGCCTGCAAATGTTCTTCTATGGTTCAAGGGCCTAGATGTTCATACTTGGGACAAATCTTCTCTCGGTGTGAAGGAATATCATTGACAACAGTGGGAAACTGTCCTATGGAAGATCCAGTATTGTTGAAGTAGGAACCCATTGGGATGTTAAGGTTAAAATTAAGATTGGTTGCTGGGATGAGCTAGATAACCTAGATATTTTGAGGGGCTACAAACTCTCCAGATGTAGGGTTGATAGGATGCTTGTTCTGGTAGTTCTTCTTTTCTCAGGTGGGAGGTATGATTTCTGCAAACTCTCTGGGGTTGGGGGTTGACTATAATATTCTTTCAAATCATAAATTTGAAAATGACCCTAACCTATGGAAAGCTTGGTTCCTAAAACTTCTTCTTGGGGAACCCTCAAAAGGTGTGGTATAAAAGCTTTCAAGGGAGGACGAGATCATCCCCTCCTTCAAACACCAATTTCTATTGACGGGACTTTGTGACGGTCATGCCAATGAGAGATGAGTTTTTATCAAATACCCGAGTATCGACAAACTTCACTTGAAGAGGTTTTTGGGAAAGCGAGCTTTCCTAGCCTCCAATCACCTGGTTATTGGGTCACGATGGTGCAATTCTAGCTTACTTGGACAAGTGACTATTTTTTTGAGTGGATAACTGGTTTTGAATCACCGACCTCTAAAACTTCAATGATAATAGGTTTCCTCTAAGCATTCCTTATATCCAAAAAAGAAAACAGTAAAAGATAGGACAAGGTTAGTATATATCTCTAACTATATTCATGACATACATCTCCTTAGTATCAACAAAGTTCCATATGAAAAGAAATAAAAAATATTGAATATATATAATCTTCAATCATACATATATCAGTAGTGAAGTAACATATTTCATTAAATCATTCGAACAACTAGAACATGGTACATAAGGAAGAATACAACATGAAAATCATTCGCTATCTCCAGGATTAGAAACAACATAGAGCATATAGCTAAATGGTGTTCCTCACTCTTTCATTAACTTCAAATCTAGCGTCACTGGTAGTTACACTAGTGGCTCCAAGGAAGCATTAATCTAGTCTGAACTTAAAAGGCAAGATTGCTACAAAATCTAAAAGCTTTTATTGTGAGTGGATAACTAAATCATCAATTTACCAACCCTTGGAATGGCGTCAGACTTAATATTTATAGAGAGTTTATAACTACCTAAGAGACTAACCCTGTGCTAGAGATTTACATTATATTACAATATTTATAGCTAGTAGTACTTGTGCTGTCAGAATTTTCCTGATATAATATAATCATTTTAGAAGAAAAGAGAGGAAAGAAAGAAAGAAGCTTTGGGAAAACTAACACTGGGAAAAGTTTTCCTATACTTTCAGATGTAATGGAGCTTCCCTCAGTGACCTGGGCCGTACACCCCCATTAATTATCTTCTAAACTTTGGTGATTGGGCAGGCCCCTTTATGCCATATATTAAGTTCTAGAACAACATCTTGGGACCTAGGAGGCATCTGTAGTGAACCTTCAGACCAATAGTGACTTTTCATGCCAAGAAGGACTATCACAGACCTGACAATGTGCTATTGATAGTGACTGGTTTCCTCAAACAAGCCATTGACACTTATCACTATAAAGAATACAAAATTGGGGATCTAGAGACCCAGAACCTCAGAGCTTACACTCAAAAAAAAAGAATGCTCATGTAAGTTTCCTCTAGTGAAGGATCCCCAGAGTCTGGGAAATTTTTTTGGCCCTTAAACTTCTCATATGCCTCCACAATCTAGAGTATGCCATCCTCTACTACATCCTTCATGTAGTCTCAATGATCAACAAAACCTTCAAAATGGAGGCCGACATCTTTGACCCTCTCTTTTAATCATGGGACTTGAGTAGTACCTGGGAGAGTTCCATGATTATGGAACCACTAAAATGTCCCTCAGACTGGAATTGAGCCTCGGCCACTTCATCAAACTTACCAAGTGTAGAATCGATGGGAGTATAAGTCTAGGGGCTAGAGAAACTAATGTAATCTCTTGGATGAGGGAAGCATATCAGTCCAGTGGAGTCAGGACCACCTTTAGTTGTTCTTCTAGCACTCTTACCAATTGCTTTCTAGTTTTGACTTTGAGTCCAAGTCTTGAGTAATAAGTCCTAAGAAACCCATATGACTCATCCCCTAGGATTCTTATATTTATTAAATAATCTTCCCCAAGATTCATAATCTCTAGAAAGGTATCCTGCCATTCTTCATATTTCTTGATCTCTCCATGTCACTATGGAATGGTGGACTCTATCTATTTTGCTAGATTATTTTCCTAGAAGAATTCCGAGAGAGACTCAGACAGGAAACTTCTTATGGCCCTGATCTGATGGGCCATCTATTCATCAGCTGCTAATGCCTTCTTTTCATAGACCTCAAGGTATCAACATCGCCTTGAGGGAGCAGTATCTCAGGAACCAAAGATCTAGGTGTTTTAGAAGCAAGGGGGCACACTAACTCTGTCAAGATTCCCAAAATATTGAATTTGGTAGCCTTAAAATCCTTTGCCTTCTGAGATTGTTTCTCATACTGGGCCTGAATAGCCTAGATTGCTTCAGTTAGGAGGCCTAACTCCCTTGGCTGAGTTATTTTTCCCAAAGGAACCTCCAATGTTACATACTCTTCGGCAGTTACCTTTGAGTCATCTTTTCCTACTGGAGGGGTGGCGATCAATTCCACAACTTTTTCATCTATGGCCCTTCAGGTACTGTGAAGGGTATGAGCCCTCTTGGGCTTCTTAGAAACTTGGCCTTTGGCCAACATTTTGGCTAGTGATGATAGGGCCATTATATTCATCAAAACTTTCCTTTTTTGGGACTCCACTAATCACTATGGTAGGGCCACTATCCCACTTATCATTACCCCCAAGCTTTAAGTGCCTTTGGGGTTCAATTCAGGTCCTCCCCTATGAAGGCATTATATTTTTCCATTATTATACACAAGGAAAAACATGATCTATACCATCTATTTATAGTACATCAACAAACAGGGCACAACACTACCCAACGCCAAGGTTAACTAATACTACCAAGTTCAAAGCATCCCAACAAACACTATTCAGTGTTACACAATGACAGAAAGGTTAAAGGAACCCGATGAGTAACAACAGTGCAACTTGATAGAACAACAAAGAGAGGAACCCAACAGATGAAGGGAACCTGATGATTAGTTCAACAAAGGAATGCTGATAGCCTCTCAGTTCAACACGACGACCAAGAACCGACAGTCAGTTACATCCCTCAAAAAGTGGATCTGAATTTCCACGTCAGATAAATCACTGAAGTAGTTTATATAGCTTCTTGATTTTTTTCTAAAACCATTATGTGTGGAAGAAGCAATGTATTTATTATTGTTTTAATTTGTTTTACTAATTTAATACATGAAAAATAAAGATCAAGGTCAAGTTGTAAACCTTGGATCCAAGAGTTAATATTGTAATGTGTGATTCTAGAATAGGTCAATAATTGTATAAATAGATGCTCAATCTATTGAAGCAACGTTGTTTTTCGATGATGATTGTAGCCACAGAGAGCATCTCAGAACTAGACAAGAGATTTCATGCAGAAGTATAGAAAATAATCAAATCAGTTTCAATAACAAGAACACAAGCTACCGACGAGTAGAGAAAGGTATTAATCAGTCACTTAAGGTGATAATCTTATTATGAGAGCTTTAATAAATCTATGATCAGCAATTATAGATTGCATATAGTTAGGTCAAACATATGTACTCATTATAACAAGTGTAGTAGACTTAAGAAATCCTTTCAAGAAAGGTGGACCTAACAGTCCTATTATAAATCTCTTAATCAAGTGCACACTTAAATCAGTGTTGCTAAAGCTCTTAACAGAGTAGATCTTAATAGGTCTCTACTTTAATACTCCTAATAGGGTAGATCATCAGAAGTGATCAAATGTAAGCCTGTACTAGCTTCCTTCCATTCTACATATTGTGAAGTTTTGTGGGTGCCATCCCCACTATAGTTTTAACTTCCTAACAGGATTTTTCTATGATATCATATCTTGTGTTATGTGTTTATTGCTTTCGTGAATGTCTCTATGAATGTTGCAAACAATTAAAGATTATGAATTAATGTTACATGCATAAGAAAGAAAAACAATAATGATCAGTAATATAGTAAAGAATGATTACTAATGATGAATGGTGAAAAGAGTAAAAAGTTTTAGAGGTACTGATTCACCCCTCCCATCTCAATACTACTTCCCATTAATCCCAACACCTTAGATGCGTTGTCTTCTGTATTGATGGGTTAATCACCTGTATTTCCTTTCCTTCCCTCCGTACCACCCCCCAGAGTATCATCCATAAGTGGGCTAGGTGGAAGAGGAGGCTGAGGCCATTCATTTAAATCTACTTGTTGAAATATGGCCACAACCTTTTCGGCTATTGCATTAGGTGGTGTTAGCAAACTCTGATCACCACTTAGGCATGCGCCTGCAAAACATGCCTGCAAAACTTCAATAAAATAATATTTTCCCCATAATGTTTGAGCAACAAGAAGGGTTCCCTAGAGAAGTTGGACATCTGAATATATGTGTGCTTGGAAAAATAGATAAAGTAACACCCCCATACACCAATCAAGCTCATAGCCTATGAAGATAGTCTAAATCCCCGATCACCAGTGATCGCCTTGATCCTGTGAAAGATGAAGGTATTGTTGAATGAAAAAAAATGTGGGAAACTCTATTCCCATTGAATTTGGGGGAAGTGGTCCCATGGAGTAAGCTGACCATCTCCTTCCCTGATAACACCAACTATTTTTAGACCCTAGATTCCCTAGCACTACTAGGAAAGTGGCGAGAGGATGTAGGAGGTTATGTAAAATTTCTTCTCTACTTTGAATCTCCTCATATGGATGTCTACATGTCTGATGATGATGTTAGTGTGGTCAAAGCATGCCTTTTTGGTTGTCATACCATACAAAAACTAATACCTCTAGGGAGAGAATTCCTGGGCATGGGGTTCTCCAAAAGTCCTGCATAAGAAGATAATCCCCACCTAGATGGGCTCCTTGAAGTTAGAGCGATGGATTTGTATCTGCATTTTCTTGTTGTCCAAACGTGGAATTTTTAGCCATTTGGATTTGAGGTGGGGTCAGGCTAGATCAGCTGTGTCCTCAAACCGCTAGAGGGAAGTTACCTTGGTGAGAGAAGCAACACCTGCAAACCATGGGATGCGCTACCCTGTGGTTGTTGCATCATGGTCCAATGTGTCAATGTGAATTGGTATCCAAGAGGGGTTGGATAAACCAACATAGTAACCTTACTTCCTATGCAATTACCCCTAGCCAAGAGAAAAATTAGCTCAGACACTTGTAATGAGCATGGAAAAATAGCTTCTTGAATGATTCCAAATCCCACTAAGTTAACTGAGAGAGAGTCATTAGACTGTCAATGTTGATGGATTATCTAAAGAAGTTTGTTCAATTTGGCCCATATACCGACATCTATATTGGTGATCTCTGATGCAGAGTGCACTGCAAGAAGACCTAGATGGGCTTTAACTTCTTGTTACCACTTCAAAATTCTAATTCAAACATGCCAACTCCACATATGTCTTCCTAAGGTTTTTACTTACTTGTCTAAGAGGTCAACTCACTTCTTTTATCACAACTTAGCTCTCCAAGCTAAGACACCAATCTCTACAATATCTCCTTTAGGGGCACTTTCCCTAACCCAAGATAAAGAGTAGAAATGTTCACCATAGGCTTTGACCATAAGACCTAGGTGATGGAAGACTTTGTTTAGAC
This sequence comes from Thuja plicata, assembly GCA_018584345.1. Classification (NCBI taxonomy): domain Eukaryota; kingdom Viridiplantae; phylum Streptophyta; class Pinopsida; order Cupressales; family Cupressaceae; genus Thuja; species Thuja plicata. The sequence continues at coordinate 51,753 of MU214530.1, read as the reverse complement.
CCCAAGGATAGAAAATCCACCAATGGATTCATTTCTATAGACTGAAGGATGGTCAAACACTAAGTAGCCTAGGATTCCTTATAGCCATATCCAGAGGATTTTTCAAGCATAACTTTCAAACATAGAATAATCTAAATAAAATTATTAGGTTTCTAGATACCCTTTATGGAGTTTTGGAACCTCCCAAAGCCTTAGCACTTCACTCCACTCCTGCACCACTAAACTCTTGCAAAGCTCACATAGCTAATTAGCTAGGTTAGGCTTGGATTACTAAGCAAGTGGTCTAAGGTGGGTTCACCAAATGAACAAAAAGGCTTAGATAGACTCCTCTACCCCAAAATAGTCTAGATCCACCATTGGTTTGATCCTCCCAATCATATTATTCACATGCACGTGACTATACTAAAGATTAAGGCTAATTACATAGAGATAATTAGCCTAGGGATTTCTCTCAAAAATAATAGAACTAACCCTAAGCTTCTAAGATTTAGGAATCTTAAAGAGAATGATCCTAAATTTTATTTTTCAAGTGGCCAAGCAGATCCACTAGTTGAATCCCAAGTTAGGATCACATCTTTGGAGCAGACCCAGTAAACTTTGGATTCTCAGATAGTGAGCAAGTAAAATATCTAACTCCTATGAAACTTTTCAAAGACAAATCAAACCAATTGGAATGTTGAAGTAACTCAAAGCATCATAAAGTTCTGAAACTAGATCTATAAAATGAATCTGTACCAGGTCATACACTATCCAAATAACTCAGAAAAATCTACTATTTCCTTCTCTGAACATCAAGCTCTGTACACAGTAAACTCTAACCTTCCTAGAAGGCATAAGAACAACTAATACCATTGTCTTAACATTACAGATGCTCCAAGAATTTGGTGTGGATGGTTACAGTTGAGTTTTCATTCTTTGATAAAGATTTTGCAAAAACATAATGTTTTTGGCAACATTTGGACCAAAGTTGCTTTTTTGGGCAAAGTTCCAACACTACCATCCTCTAAGGGTGTGGGAGAGTTCCAAAACATGCCAAGAGCTTATCCTAAGGTCTCAAAACATAAACATCTAACTAAACACTAAAATCACTAAAAGAGACTAACATGGTCTTATATGGTTTTAGGAACCCATAGGTTTATAAATTACCTTAGGGTCCTTCACCTTACACAATAGAGCCACATAAGAACCCACTAGGATGATCCAAAGGATTCACCTTATTACAAACACTAAAGCAAGAAAATAGGAACTTCAGGAGTTGCCCTGCACCATACTTCGCATGGAAAAAGTAACTCAATTCTCTTGAGTTGGGAGGTCTTCAAGTGGATAGATTATCTTCTGAATGTCTTCAAGGATCATCTAGGTAGCAAATCTTCACTGGGTTGGCTGTCCCATTTTACTAAGTACTCATAGTAAGTTCCCCTCCTAGTTTTCTTGTTCGCTCTCTTATCTCAGATGCTTTCAATCATAGGAGGAGTTGCTTGGGGCATGTCCTTAAGTGGTTGGAGTGTAGGAGGCTCTAGAGTACCTACAAGATAATTAGTACTAACAACACCTTTATAAGCATAGATATCTACAACATTGAAAATAGGGGATAAGCCAATGTGAGAAGGTAGATCAATCTTATAGGCATTTTTTCCATATTTCTTCAGAATCTTGAAAGGGCCAAGATTTTCATCATAATATTTGTGTATTTTTCCTTGGGTAGTCTCTCCTTCTTGAGGTGAATCATTACCAAATCTCCCACTTTGAACTGTAAGTCTCTCCTCTTTTTGTCAGCATGTGCTTTGTACTTCTCAGTAGTACATTGCAATTTGGTTTGCACTTGGTCATGGATGCTATTCATCACTTCTACAATAGTCCTATTCTAGTGCTCTTTGTTTTTCCATGTCTTTGACATCTTTGAGTTTCAATACCCCTCTAGGGTGAGTACCATATACAATCTGAAATGGAGTTAAACTAGTACTCCTATTGACTAAATCATTGAGTGACAATTTTTCTTGTGCTATGATAGTATCCCAACTGGCTCTATGTTCTTGGGTGAGGCATCTTAAAAAGTTTCCAAGGGACCTATTTATGACTTATGTCTGACCATCAGACTATGGGTGATATGCAAAAGATAGAGAAACATTTGTTCCTAGGTTTCTCCATGGTGTTCTCCAAAAACGTCCTAAGAACTTAGGATCCTATCTGATATGATTGACAGTGGTAGTCCATGAAGTTTTACAACTTCTCTGAAGAATAATCCTACTATGTTAGATGCATCATGAGTTGTTTTACAAGGGATGAAGTGTGTTATATTTGAAAATCTATCAACTACAAAATAAATGCTATCAACTATAGACTTGGTCTTTGGAATGCCTACGAAAAAGTCCATACTTACTAAATACTGAGGTTTTTAAGGGATAAGCAAGGGAGTGTACAACCTTGCATTGGAGGTGTCTCCTTTGGCTTGTTGGAAAATTGAACAACTTTCCACAAAACTCCTAACATATGTCTACAATTTGGGCTAGTGGTAGAACCTTCTAACCAACTCCAATGTTTTATCCACCCCAAAGTGACAAGCTAGGCTTCCACAATGCTTCTCTTAAATAATGTTCTCCCTCATGGATCCTTTTGGGACACAATGAACTACCCTTGAAACTAAGACCATCCTGCACAATAAACTCTAAGAAATTAGTGTGGTATCTGTCTGTCATCTCAGTGCAAATTTGGTAAGCCTCTTTGAAATATTCATCCATAGCATACATATCCTTCATGGCATGAAATCCAACACTCTCCAAATGAATTGTTTGGGTGGTTAGGTGACTCCTGCTAAGATCATTAGCAAATTTGTTTACAATCCCTTTCTTATGCTTGATAGAAAATGTATATGAGTGTAAGAACTCCATCCATTTCACATGTCCATGATTAAGTTTCTCCTGTCTATTTAGAAAAATAAGTGCATGATTATCAGTAAAGAATAGAAATTCCTTGGGCAACAAATAATGCCTCCATCTCCTAAGTGACTGAACCGATTCATACATTTCAAGGTCATAAGTAGAGTATTTTTTCTTACCTTCATTGAGCTTCTCACTGAAAAAGGCAACTTGCCTTCATTCTTGGCTCAAGACTCCCCCAATGGCTTTATTGCTTGCATCACATTCCACTGTTAACACCTTGTGAAAATATGGTAGGAATAAGATAGCTTACTCTAAATTTTTTTTTTTCAAAAACACAAAGGACTCATTAGCTTCATTAGTCCATGAAAATATGCATTTTCTTCCACCTTTAATGGTGTTGATAATGGGAGCACATATGCCACTAAATTTTTTGATGAATTTCCTATAAAAGCTAAAAAACCATGGAAACTCTTTACCTCTGAAGGAGTAGTAGGAGGTGGCCAATTAAGGATGGCTTCAACTTTGGAAAGATGCATCTTGAAACTATTCTTAGAGATCACAAAACCTAAGAACACAAGTTATTCTTGAAGGAGTACACACTTCTCTATATTTATCTTCAATTGTTCCTCATGGAGTTTTCTCATGACCATGTCCAAATGCTTGAGGTACTCTTCTTTTCTCCTGCTAAAGATCAAAATATCATCAAGGTATACAACAACAAATTTATTAAGAAAAGGTTTCAAGACTTCATTCATTAGTCCCATAAAAGTGCTTGGAGCATTTGAGAGACCAAAAGGCATTATAATCCATTCACAAAGGCCTTTTGTTTTCTTGAGTGTTGTCTTCCATTCATCTCCACCTTTGATTCTTATATGATGGTAACCATTCTTGATATCTATCTTGGAGTAATAGCTTGCACCCCCTAAACAGTCCATCAAATCCTCTATTTTAGGTATAAGAAACCTATATCTGATGGTTATCCTATTGATTTCCCTAGAATTCATACATAGTCTCCATGAAACTTCTTTATTGGGTGCTAGGAATGCAAGGACAACACAAGGACTCACAATTTTCCTAATGGGACCTTATGATAAAAATTCTTCAATCTACCTTGCTATCTCTTGGTTTTGTTTAGGGGTGATCTTGTATGCTTCTTTGTTTGGAAGAGTGGCCCCTGGTATGAAGTCTATACACTGACTCACTTCTCTTTTAGGTGGCAAGTATTTTGGTGTACTCTCAGCTATGAAACCCTTATACTGGTCTAATAGTGCTTTGACCTCTTGGGGCCTACATCCGTAGTAGGGTCCTTGTTCTTTGGTTCTTTCATTGGTATCTTTTTGGGGCTCACTACTAATGCATAACAAGGTGTATCCATTTCTTTTAGTACCTTCATGAATTATTTCTCTCCTACAAGAAAGACACTACTAGTAACATGTTTTTGTTTCTCGCAGTTAGGGAGTGGATTCATCACATACTCAACACCATGCTTAACTATAGTATAGACATTAGACTTTCCATCACTCTTAGCATCTACATCAAATTGCCAAGGTATGCCTAATAACAAATGACATGCATCCATCTCTTTTATATCACATAGAACTTTGTATGTATACTCCCCTATCTTGAAATCTACCCAAACTTGATCATTGATGATAGTTTTTTTCTCTTTTGTCAACCAAGAAGCTTTATAAGGGAAAGGATGACGGATTACATGCAGCTTTAACCTCGTGACTAAGTCCCTAGATGCAATATTATTAGTGGATCTAGGATCAACTATAACTTTGTATACCTAGTTACTCACCTTGCAACTTGTTTTGAGTAATGACTTCCTCTAAGGTGGTTCTGTAGTAGTAGGTACTCTTAGAAGTGTCCTTTGCATCATGTGGCATTCTCCTTGTTCTGGATTTGCAGGTCTTGAAGTTGCAGAATGATAGAAGGATACACTTTAAATGCCATCTTCTTGGGTGATTTGTACTCTTTTATCCCCTCCTTCTCTACTGGTTCCATTTTCTCAGGGCATCTGAAGGACTGGTGTCCAATTTTATTGTAATTAAAGAACTTCCAAGTGAAGAAACTAGGTCCTCTTCCACCAAATCTCCCTCTAATGTTTGATCTCTTGCCTCTGAATTCACCTCTATTATTGTGTTCTCCTTCTAACTTACGGTTACTAAATTCTCCTTGAATTCTTTGAAATGGACCTCTGTCATTGAACCTACATCTGCCTCTAAAATTACTCCCTCTACCTCTATTATTTTGTTCTCCTCTCCTCTTCTATTTTCTTTAATTTTTAGTGCCATTTGAAAACACTTATGTATTGATTCAGGGTTGAATAAATTCATTTCATCTTGAATGCTATATTTTAGTGCATTTAGGTACCTTTCAAGCTTTTGTTTCTCACTCTCTGGGACTTTGGCCTTCAAGGTCATTCTATGAAACTCTTCAGTGTATCCACTCACATCAAGGTCCTTCTGCCTTAGATTTTGCAACTTTTTATGGAGAGTGATCTCATATTCCTCTGGTATAAATGGTTTCTTGACTTCTACCAGCATCCTTTTCCATGTTGAGATAGGGCTCTTCTCTTCCTCCATCCTTTCATTTTGTAGAAATTTTACCAACTTAAGGCAGGGCCTTTCATTTTGTATTTTGCCACCATGACCTTCTGATTTTCAAAGACATTGTCACATTTAAACTAATTCTCCAAATATTCTATCCAATCCATATACTCTTCAACATCCATTTTCCCACAAAACATGGGGATGTCTGATATCTGATCTCTCCTTCCAACTCTCTCAACAGATTCAAGAAATTTGGCTTGCTGATATTTGATATCTGATCTCTCCTTCCAACTCTCTCAACAAATTTATTAAGAAAAGGTATCCCTAACCTATGCTAAAGAGTAGAAATCTTCACTCGAGGCTTTGACCAACAAACCTAGGTGATGGAATACTCTTTTTAGACCCCAATGATAGAGAATCCATTAATGGATTTAGTTCTATAGACCTAAGGATGGTCAAACACTAAGTAGCCTAGGATTTCTTGTAGCTCTGTCAAGAGGGTTTTTCAAGCATAAATTTCAAACACATAAGGATATAATTGAACTAATTAGGTTTCTAGATACCCTTTATGGATTTTTGAAACCTCCCAAAGCCTTAGCACTTCAAGGCACTCCTGCACCACTAAATTCTTGCAAAGCTCATAGATCTAATTAGTTAGGCTAGGCTAGGATTACTAATCAAGTTATGTAAGGTGGGTTCACAGAATGAAAAAAAAGGCTTAGATAGGTTCCTCTACCAAAAAATTATCTAGATCCATCATTTGTTCAATCCTCCCAATCATAAATTGTTCACATGCATGTGTCTGTACTAAAGAACCAGGCTAATTACATAGAGATAATTAGCCTAGGGCTTTGTCTCAAAAATCATAGAACTAACCCTAAGCTTCTAAGCTTTAGGGATCTTAAATAGTAGGATCCTACCTTGTATTTCCCAAGTGGTTGAGCAGATCCACCAGTTAAATCCCAAGTTAGGATCACATGTTTGGAGAAGACAAAGTAAACTTTGGATTCTCAAACAATGATCAAGTAAAATCTCTAACTCCTATTAAAATTTTTGAAAACAAATAAAGCCAACTAGAATGTTGAAGTAAGTCAAATAATCACAAAGTTCTAGAGCTGGATCTACAAAATGAATCTGTACCAAGCCATACATTGTCCAAATAACTTAGAAAACTGTTATATTTCCTTCTCTAAACATCAAGCTTCATACATAGTAATCTCTAACATTCCTAGAAGGCATAAGAACATCTAATAACATCATCTTTCCATTATAGATGATCCAAGAAGTTGGTGTGGTCAGTTATAGTTGAGTTGTCATTCTTTGATCATGCAACCTTTTGCAAAAAGACAACTTTTTGGGCAACATTTGTTAAAGTTGCTATTTTGGGCAAACTACCAACACTACTAACCTCCAAGGGTGTGGGAGAGGTCAAAAACATGCCAAGAGATTATCCTAAGGTCTCCAAACATAAACTTCTAACAAAACACTAAAATCAGCAAAAGAGACTAGCATGGTCTAACATGGTTTTAGGAACCGATAAATTTATAACTTACCTTAGGGTCCTTCACCTTACACAATAGATCCACACAAGCACACACTAGGGTGATCCAAAGGATTCACCTTATTAAAAACACTAAAGCATAAAAATAGGAACTTCAGGAGGTTCCCTACACCAAACTCTTTGAGCGTAGACTCAATTCGGGACCCCTGAATTGTCTTGTCTTTATTATATTTATAGGTTAGTGAGAGTCTTGCCAATGCCTGTTGTATCTTAATTTTCTTGTTGGAACTCGTAGTGGCACTTAGGAATTCATGACTCCTTGGAGGTGATTATTCTAAAGTCATTTCTTTCTTTCTTTGACCTATACTTGCAAATTAGATGAACTCCAGTATAAAATGTTTAAGGGATTCCAGACTCTAGAGGCTTCAAAAAGGATCTTGGTTTTTACCTGAAATAGGGAAAAATTAAGGCATCATAAATGGGATCATATGTCCTAGATTTGAATAATTTTTAACACATGAAATATCTCTTTCTTATCAAAGATCCAAAATTATTACCAAAAAGAGGGTCGAATGAGGTGAGAAATCCCATACCTACCGATACATTTGGTATTAACTTGAAAATACAACAATTGTTAGTGATCAGAAAGGTAACCTTGCTATCTTACTTTAACACACGCATGCCCATTCGACTAAGTAATGAATTTTAATGGAGAGTTGTTGTGGTGCAAGTGACATGAGTGCCACTTGGGAAAAATTTTAAATGCTCATTCGTGGGAACTAATTCAGCCATTAAGATGGAAATGACATAGGAGAGAAAAAAATTAATGGCCTGCTAATGAGCTAGCCTCTACAACTAGCATACCCATCACCTCGACATCTAAGGCTACACTAGCCAGGACGGTGAGCCTATTTATTAGGTGGAGATTTCCTTCAAGCCTCATAAAAAATTTGGATGAAAGAGGGTTATTAGAAATTGCTCCCATAAGAACCCAACTAGACAAGACTCTTAGAGATGCCATTTATCTTGAGTGTAGAAAAAAAATAGAGCACTACAGACTCTACTAATGTACAGGGTGACCCACAAAGACTACCCGTGACACACAGAGCACCGAAATGCTCACAAAACCAAACTTACAGAACCTATAGAGGAGACAAGGAATTTATAGAGAGTTGCAAAAATCTATAGAATATATAGACTCAGAAAGAATATATACAGAATATATAGACTTGAGAATTTACAATGAATTTATAGACTTTCGAGCGGGAAGTAAATCATTATTCACAGGAAATTTACAACCCAAAAGGGCATAAGTCTCTCCTTTCAAGTCAGATGACCATGAAGGGGAAAGAGACACACTAGGCTCAAGGATAGCATTGTGCCAAATGGGAGATGCAACCTTAGCGATGAAGGTGAACATTACCTAGAAACTATGAAAATGCACCAGAATAAAAATAGAAAATGAAGATGAAAAAAAATGAATAAAACAAAACCATATGCAAAATGAAATAGACCCAACAAAGAAAGGAAAATGGAAAACATGCAAAGAAAGCTAGGAAATAAAAATGAAACAAAAGTAGAAGGTCCCAAGAGCCTACCTAAAACTTGAGATTAAAAAAGAGGACACTATAAACAGCTTCACTCTACCACCTAAACACTCCACCAGAATCGTTGAACACACCTCTGCACCTTCTAGGTCAAATGTCTTAGCTCAGGAAAAAAATTACTTCGCTCTTAAGGAAATTTGCTAGAACATAAAACAATTTGCAGTAAGTATTAAAGTGACATGGTAAAAGGCCCTAAATAATGCCTAGAAGAGTGCATTAGTTACCAAAAGTAACTTTGATAAACATGCTGACAACTAGTGTCCAGACTCTGGGAACCCTAATGATCATTCATCTTCAAGAGAAGAGAAACAGTCATCAAATACCTAGGATCCAAAACCACCCACTTGGGAGCAACATTCAAGAACCGAATCCCAGAGAAAATAGAGAACACCAGAAAGATAAAGAACGAATGGGACCAAAAAGGCCTGGAGAAACAAAGAACCAAATCAAAAGTGAAAAGAAAAGGATAGAAAGAGAAAAAAGGGGGGACCTGGCATTTTGCACACAAAATATAGGGATGGGTATGTAGGGCATAACACCACCCCACCTGCTTCAATTTACCATTAGAAAAGATAAGATTAATTTGATTCTTATGAGTATCTTGAATGGTTTGTTTCCATGTAGAAGCTCCAATAATCCATTTAGCAGCCAAAGAAAACCTTGTGTTTGTGGATCTATTAATCCGAGCCCTACAATTCATTTAGGCTTAATACAGTAAGAATTTACCAATAACAAGAATGCAAGATCTAGAGGCCAATGAATAACACAAGAGAGGGAAATAATACTACAAGAATAAGTTATATTTTTACCAATAATTCAATAGAATATGATCAAATTGATGGGTACAATGTATATGTACCTGCTTATATAGGAAAGGCAATAAGAGACCATGATGACTTAGGAGATAACTTATCACCCATGCAAGTTGGAATCACATATCCACTAAAGGTGGATCATACTCCATTTTTCAATGAAGTATGTGCAAAACATTCAACAATGTGGAGAATGATAAAGTGATAAGTTCACTAAAGGAAGAGACAACACAAAAAGTGGAATGTGATAACACTACCTAAAGTGGAATTTCTCCTACACCATGTGCAACTAAAGTTGAAAACTCCTAAGTGTCTCAAATGAAAACTAATATGCATGCATTATCTTAAGTAAGCTTAAGTAAAGTATACTTAGTGAATATTTAATTAAACCAACACACCCCCATCCCCTTAAGTGAAACTTAGGATAATGCAGTTTAAGCTAATAATGCAAGATGGATCCCAACTACTAGGCCATGGTATGTACCCATGTATATGAAAATGCAATATCTAATAAAGAAAATAAATGGAGAAATCCTAGCAGGAAAAAACTCCCCCCTAAAAGAGAGAGAAATACATAAAATAACTCGCAAAGAAGTATGATAAGGACGAAACCCTATATGACGGAAAGGTTCCTCATAGGAGAGAAGAAGAGAGAAAAATTTCCCCATAAAAGTTCACAACATATTAAGGTTCCTTGGTGATCCATGTCATCCATATATCCTGCAAACCTTATTCTTTTTCTTGTGTGAATTGCATGTTTTCTTGTATTTTCTCAAAATCTTAGTTAAAAAGTGATCTAGAATACCTCCATTCAATAAGCTTGACTAAAGATTTGAAAAAGTAATTTATATAATTCCAATTTTCATTCCCAATTATCACAATGGATAATATCCAAACAAGATCCGTGCATATAACATAATCCCACTTTATGCCCAAACTATAGCAAAAAATGTCTTGAGCTTAAGCATCTATTACAAGCATTTATTATATGATATGTGCTCTTGGACAAAAAAAACTATATTATATTCTCCTAAATTTGATGTATACTACTTGAACTCAATAGGAATTAACAACCTAGTCACAATCAATCATTTTTTGATAAGCTCTAACTAGGATATTCTTTCAAATCTAGTTATAATAATTAAGATGAAAATTAATATTAGATTTAATAAACCCAACATGTCAAATTGAAGTTTTTTTGTATAATAGAGCATTATCATTTATTACAATTAATCTGGATGAAAAGTTTGTAGGTATAATTTAATTTGTAAAATTTTAAATAAAATAATATAAAATTAAAGATTTTGTTTGATATCTAGCAATCCTTTTCAGGGTGTTACACATTTGAAATTTATGGATTTCATTCACCTAGTCCATAAATATTAAGGAATCCTTAATGTTGGATATAGTATTGACTATTGTATTTTTTATTAGAGTAAAGTAGATTTTGAAGGGACCCTAAAACCCTTTAAAAAATAGAGAAACTGACAACAAGAGAAAAGAAATCAAAGATCATAAGTTAGCCAACAACAAAACAAAAGAAAACCAAAAGGGTCAATAGACTCGAAGGACTACTGAAGATTATTTAACATTTTTGTAGCCTCTACATTTTTGCAAATAACTCCTTCATTGATGTTTGCAACATTGTGTACAACATGGGCTTGATTTATCTTACTTTTTATCATGGTTGTGTATCCTTGTAGAGGAGCAAAATATAGGTCTCGTACTCATATCATTGTTATCGTTTAAAACATTCTTTCCTTTATTCTCCACAATATTTTGAGGAGAAGCCAAATCTCTTATTTTTAAAACTTTAAAGGATTGTGCCTTATCTTTCAATTTTTTAAGGCCACTGGTGATGTTTTTAATTATTGTTCTACTCATAACCACAACAATCTTAAGCTTCTCATGCACTTTATCAAATGTATCTACTAGAGTCTTGATCTTTTCCTCATGATCCAATTTCATTCATTTTGATATCCTTGGACACATTTTGGATAAGAGCAAGCATTATATCTATGTTGTCTAGACTAGTGTTCTTGTTTAACCTATCCTACCCCATATACATTTTGTTAACAAGGGTATTTACCCTATCCTTGAGTAAGTTAATTTGAAACACCAACCATTTTAAAGGGTTGTTTTGTCCCTCCATCACATCCATCGCCACAAAAAACATATCCCCTATTCTAGTGGTAGAGGACCTCTTATCATAATCCATAAGGGTACCTTTCATAGTTTCAACAAGGACTTGAATGTGAAACTCCATCCCTAACAAGTGCATCCTAGAGTGAAGGATGTCATCCTTTTCCCTTGCCACCCTATCACTGTTCTTTTTTAAATTCATAATAGAATTCTCCAAAGACTTAATGACATGAGGATTACTAGTTTTCCAATTGTCTCTAGTCATTGAATGAGACAAATTGGGTCCTTCATTCATCTCGTAATCCTTTTGGTACTTTGAGGATTTAGAAGATTCCCCAACTTGAGATTTACCCCTCTTAGCTAAAATTGAGGTTTGGGAATCTAGAACATACTCTATGGAGGACACACAATCATAGCACTCTTTGTTTATTTCCTATACATAGGGCTTATTAGGAGCTGAATTTTCCTTCTTAGGGTGTTTGTGATTGCCAATATGGTAGCAAACCTCTTCATAAAGGGGGACATCTTAAGGGTTGGTAGAGAAATAGGCCTTCATGCAGGACCACAAATGTGGGGATATTTCTATGAACATTGATCCCATCGTAGAGAGAAAATAGAAAATAAAAAGTTAAATATATCCTTCTATCATGTCTAAAATTTAAGACATTTATCCTACAATAAGACATGTCAACATAATTTATGAGATTGACAGATGTAATTTCTTTTAAAGCGTCTTATTTTTGTTAGCATCTTTTAACTTTGTTTAACCTCATTCCTTGTAGCCTACTTTTAACTTATTTTTAACATACATCATTTTACCATTATAGTAGCAAAGATTATTTTGGTTTCTTCCTATAAAATATTCCACCTTAAAAAACTTCTTTATATAATTTTCCTCTCCTTTATGTGTTATAGTTATTGTATATATTCATCTTATAAGTTCTTCTCTCTATATGTGAATTATTATTCATATTTCAAAATATTATATGAGTCCTTTGTTAGGTATTTATACATTATTTATTATTATCCTCGTAATGTTAAACCCAAGTTTTATGTACTATACCATTAAAACTAGTTAAATTAATTAGGACATAGTATGTCATGGTGTATGAGAAAACAATTCCATAAAGGATTTTTACATCCAAAGGATTTTTTCATCTAGATGATTCTAATTAATATTTTATATTGTTTTTGCTACTGTGATACCACATTAATGATTTATTTTGAAGTATCGTTGTAGTCATTAATAGATCAGATTATTTTGGCAATTTGTTTTTGGATAATTAGATAGCTGGGTGGGCCAGCTCCCATTGTATTCTAGATGGAAAATTTAGAGGTAGATATTATTTATAATTATTATGTTACATCATAAGACTAATATAAATGGTTCTGTGCATGTCTTGTTCAGGGAAAAAAAAATCAATGGGGTGTTTCCTCTTAAGTTTAATAAAATTTCATCAAGTCCTTGTCATAGTATGGCCTAGTATATTGATGCATTCTTGAACAACCCAACTAACTTAGGGGGGTGAATCAGTTATTACAAAATACTTTCTATAACTTTGATTGAACTTGTACAAATACTTAAATTAATCAGCTACTTATAGTAGATATAAACATAAAAGCATACAACCATCAACGATGAACACCAAAATTTACTAGGAAACCCAAGCAGGGAAACACCACGAAGAAGCTAATTCTCGTGAAATGAAGATCGGTTAAGGTGACATAGGTTTAAGTAGATTTTTTCAAACGCTCACTACAAATTTTACTAATTTTAGTTTCTCTCACCATCGGTTAGGCTAAGTACCCTGAAATATAAAAGATGCTAACTCCCAATACAATAAGGTTCACTACCAGAATATAAGAAATGGGTATCGAATCCACCCTTGAAACCACTATCATCGATACACTATAATACACAAATGAAATAACAATCTTGTACTAATTAGATCAACTCACATATCTTTCCTTATCAGATATGATTCACTTCACATATAACTTGCATAAAATCACTACACCAACAACTGAAATTATCACTCTTCTTATACTACTTGATGCCAACAACCAACTCAGCCAAAAGTGATTTTAAATAGGTCACACTGAACCCTCCTACGATGGTAAGGAATTGTTCGCATATTGATGATGGTGATTGAGTTCAGAGCATGAAGTATTAATGTGGTGTTGTCATTGCTAGCAACAATGTATACTAGATATATCAAATCATTTATATTGTTAGTACACTTGATAGATTAATCCAAGTCACTAAGTGTTCATTGTATCGGTGACAGAGTACTTGTTTATGGAAGAGATGATTAGTGATGAAGATTTTGGAGGTTTCTGGTTAGGCAATCAATATGGAAGATTTATTAGAGTCATATCATCCTACATCTATGATAACATTATTTAATTCGTAGTATAGGAAAGGATCTAATGATGTTAAATAGTGTTGTTGATAAGAACATGGTACCGACATAATAAAATTGATTTAATTAGTTATGCAGTAAACATAAGGTCAAATGGATAACACATTTTGGTATAAAGTGTTTAGGGCGACATGAAGGATTTCAAATTACGGTTTTGGCATGCTCACACACATGGTTTATCTATAATTGGACGCTGACTTGTAAAATGTTTTAGATTTTTTGCACTAACATAGAACAAGTATATAAGTAATAGTGTAAATTGTTAAATAGCTTGTTGTGATAGTTTTATGCTGCATAAAGACAACTAATAAAGTTCGGACAGAAGTGTTGAACCATTATGAGAAGTGAAATTGAGCAGTAGAATAGATATGTTAGGAAATTAAGTGCTACATTCAGATCATCTTTTGGGTTTTCTACTCAAGGAAGAACCTAACAGGTTTGCGGTCTAAATAACTTAACAAGGTCACTCTTAATACGGTGAACAAGGTCCTAATAGGTCTAAAAAATAAATCCTCTAACTAGGTGTCTCTCTAAAGGAGTTCTAAATCCTTTAATTGGGTAGCTCTAAATAGGGCTTTTGTAGATTTTAACTAGGCTATAGATACTGTTAATTGGGTATATGCCCTTAAAAGGGTGATTGTGCTAATTTTAACAGGGAAATCTTACTTCTATAGTAGTGATATTTGTGGGTGCTAATTCCCACCATGGTTTTTCCCTGTAACCAAGGGTTTGCATGATTAAATTTGGGTGTCATTGAGTTGATTATTGTGAATGTTTTATTTACTTTATAGTTATATAATAATATCTCTTGCATGTTGATTGATTTGGAAGTTGATAAGTAAATTTTTTAGATCCTTATAACATTCATAATTGATATTAGAGCCAAGTTCCCTTAAAGAAGCCTAATAGTTCAGGGAGAATTCTTAAGGAAGATATGGGGGTTTAAGATATCAAAGACAACTTTAGAAGCAACTTGGAGATGCCGAGAAATTCATTGAAAGGCTGAAATAACAACTCATGTAATCAAGAGAAAACAGGCATGATCTTGTTGAGTAACTTGAACAAGTATCTGAACAAAGTGGATCTGGGGAATCTAAAGTCTCTTTGGAAGAATTGTCTCAGGAGAATAACCAGCTACAAAAAGAGAAGAAGAACATCAAAAGAGAGTTAGAACCTTTTCCAATCAGAATGGGTAAATAAATGGAAGCAAGGAAGGAAACAGAAGAAGCAAGGAAAATTGTAGAGGAATCCCTAAAAGCCAAAGATGAAGCCCTAAAAGCCAAGGTGGATGACCTCTTCAAATATGAATAAGAGGTTGATATATTCCATGAACATCTACATAAGTCGACAAATGAAGAAAATCAAATAGCCCTAATGCAGAATGAAAAGTTGAGATAGAAAAATGAGAAACTAAAAGGTGAATTGAAGGCCACAAATGATTTAGTCAAGAAATTTAATGAAAGTTCTTCAAAACTTGATGAACAACACAAGAATCAAATAATGCATGGAGAGAGCCATGGTTTAGTCTACACTAGTTATGAGGTTGGTGAATCTTCAAGTACCAAAAAGACCAATTAAGATGCAAAGTGTGCAGCTAAGGTGAATCAAACAAAATCTAGTAAGAGATCCTATAAACCAGTTTGTTTCAATTGTCATAAGGTTGGACATACTACTAATGTATGCAAGAAAAATATCATATCTAGTTCTCAAAGTATTAGATCTAATGCTAGACCAAGTACTTTTCATAGTTTTTGTTACAATTGCAACAAATATTGTCATTGAGTTTACGATGCACAACAAGGATGAACAATTAGTTGTTATAAGTGAACCAAAAAATTACTTATCAGAATGAGAACCAATGGAATATTACATTCTCAATTTGTCAAAAATATGATCATATGACTATCAACTACAAAATGATGACAAATAGAATAAATTCTGGTCCTTGGAGAGAAAGTGGAATGACATGTTTTTATTGTCACAAGATTGGACACATTGCAAGGTTTTGTAGATCAAGCAACAAGAAGGTGAATCAACTGGTTCACCAGTCAAATTATAAAAAGGGAAAGAAAACCCAAATAGTAGAAGAGAACAAGAATCAAATGAAAAAGATTTGGGTAAAGAAGAATGAAGGCAAACTATCTGAAGATTCCACACCTTGACCAAGTGTGGAGAATTCTTCATCTAACTAAGATAATTTTGACTTAGGGGGAGCTAACACTATTGAATCTATTTTTGGACCCCCTAGAGGTATGTGTGATAAGATTTATCTACATATTCAGATGCATAATGTTGTTTGACAATATGCTGTGAAGTTTTGTTGATTATAATGAACTTTTATAGTATAGAAGGGTGTTTTGTAAAGCTAAGTGGAAAACGGTTATTATCAACCAGTGAGAATTTAATGCTAGTGTGTGAGGGAAGATAAAAGGAATTCTTAGTTTTTATTCTGCACTTTACGCATTCAAAGAGATAGAGTGAAGCAGTTGAAGAACTTGTCAAGAATTTATCTACATTCTAGTGATCGGAAGGCATGATTACAAAGGTCTTGTGGAAGGCATCAAACAATGTTCATAGGGAAACTCGAGTTTTGAATATTTGAAAGAAATTTATCAAGTTTCCTGAATTGAAATCTGTTGTTATTAAAATGGATATGCCTTTCACTATCAGCATTACTGAGAAACCCCGACCAAAATTCAAGCGAGATCCTTTTAAGTCAGTAGAAGATGATCCAGCAAGTTCCCTACCCAGTGTGCCTTATTGTGTGATGCATGTCGAGGATGTTAGAGATTATATTCATGGCAAATAAGAATATTCGGGCACATATTTTATTCTCAGCCAGTATGACAGTATGAGAAATTGTGTAGCAATTCCGTGTTGAAATACGAACGATAAGAGGGTTGCAGAGAAGGGTTTTGAGCATGCAGTGAGTTTTCCCATTGATTTCAAGGATGAAAAGGTTAGATATGTTCTAAGTCATGTACATCACCAATTCATGTGGCTTGATCAACCACATAAGATCACTAGGGGAGCGATTTATGCAGTAACACAGTCTTGTGCAACCGGTGAAGTGCCATTGTTGAGATCCATTACGAAAGATGAAGTTATGCAATTAATAGTATCATAGTGGGAGAAGCGTGTGATGAAATTAAATGATATCATCAATCTAGAGGTGATATTTGCATCAATAGTGATTGGGTATAAGCTATACCATTTTAGAAGAATGAACAACGTTCCTAGTACAGCTATCCATGCCACCTATCGGATGGTAAAAGAAAATGTTGACTATGATCTATGATCTATGATAAAAGAAAAGTTGTTCCTTAACCTTGAGAAGATCAACAAGGATAAAAGGAAAATACTCAAATACAGTGAGTTACTTACTGGCTCGTTATTTTACTTTTAGAATTGCTTTCCCCATGTTGTGAGTGTTACTTGGTCTGTTGGTACACCAACATTCATTCAGATTAGAAATTGCATAAGAATACTGGGTAATAAGTTTACTAGTGAAGTCTAGGGTTACTTCAAAGAGTTCCAAAATAAAATGCATCCAAGGCAGAGAACTCCTTCAAAGATTGTTGATAAATACAGAGATACAATTTGTTTCATGGTTGATATAGACACATGTTTGATGGAAGTGGTAGAGCCAACGACCTCTATGGGTTATGCCTATCGATTATGAAGTGGAGGCATATATTCTTACTCTACATACAGATAATTTTTTTTCTCAAGCAGTAGATCCCAAAGCACCCAGATTCAGTACATACAATGAGAATAACTTGGAAGTTTCAACCAAGTTAAGCAAATCGGTAATTGAGAAGAAGATAAGCAAATAAGTTGACCAATTTGCATTAAACAAAGGCTTCACGCAGGAAGCTATTGACAAGGCCAAGGAAAGACATGAATGTTGAAAAATATGGAACTTCAGAAACCACTACTATAAAGGAATATGTAGAAGTTGTTTCTTCTACAACCGGTAGAGCTCTAACTGGTAGACAAACTAGGAGTGATACAGGTGTCAACAGGGAGAAACCCTCACCTCCAGCAAAGATTCTAGTAAAACGGTCAATAAGAAATAAAAATATTACAAGGAAGGTGACAAGGAAAATGAAGAAAGAATAATAACAAATGGAAAAATATTTTGAAGAAGAAATACATGGTACATAATCTGATGATGGTCAGAAGGAGTTGAAGGCCAGTGGGAAAAATTTAAAGGTAGTTGGTCTCCGAACTCACAAGTCTACCAAGCCTGATATGAGTAACTCTATTTCTATTGATAATATTTTGAAGAAAATTAGGAAGTGGGGTGTGTTGTAGATGTAAATAAATTTTATGCCAAGTTCAAAGAAGAGGAACAGAATTAGTAAATTCATTAAATCACTACTTGAATTAGGAAAAATTCTAGTAGCACTATATAACAAGATTCAAGCTAGGTGGAGAGTTGCATTAAACAAAAAAAAAGAATTAACAAAGTATGTTTTGAAGTCACTAAAACCAGATCTGGCAAAGGAATAAATTGTTGAAATCTCAGAAAAGACTAAAAATAGATTTAACATTAAGACCAAGTTCACAAGATTCATGGTTGGTGAGTCTCAATATATACATGATGAGACAAAGAGCATCTTGTTTAAACTCTTAGGTCCAGTTGAAGAGGAGGAAGACGAGTTCACAGAAAATGAGGAAAAGGAAAAAGATGACGATTAACCTAAGATTATACATATCGATGAGGGATTTATGGTTGATGGTGTACAGGTCACCATAGATGACATTCCACTATTGGATGAATCAAAGAAGTCTAAGGACACAAGTGATGAACAGATGGATGTTCATGATACCACATGAAAAGATAATGTCATGAATGATGTCATGATTGATAGTACATAGTTGATGTATTTATTGTTGAGAAGAAGGATTTACTGGTAGTGGATTCAACCAATGGACATAAGGACCAATAGGTACAAGAACATACCGATGCTGTCAAGATGGAAGAACAAAAAGATCAAATGTTGGAGACTGGGAACAAAGAGGAAGGATGGATAGCATACGCCAAGTCTCTGACTATTATTAAGTCTAGTGCAGATGAAGGAGATGAAGATGACATTCTAGTCATGCAAGGATCAATTGATTTAAATTCCTTAATCTCAAGTTAGCTTATGAAGGTTGTTACAAAATTGAAGACTAAGGCTAAAAGGGACAAGTTGAAGGAACAGAAGAAGGAAGAACAAATCATACATTCAACAAAGGACCTTTTCTGTAACTTAGGGCCTAAAGTTGTTTATGATACAAATGATACTCCTCTAGAATAGTTGGATTAGCTAGTGTATGTTGTCTATGAGCATATGCAAAGTTTAGAAGACACTACTATACATAGACTAGAGAAGGAGTATTAAAAGAAGAGAGAATATAAATTAGCATAGTCCATTGTACTAGATAGGGGTTCACTAACACATCGTGTGAATCAGGTAAAAGATGCACTGAAGGAAGGTGATAAGATCCTCTCCACAATTTGTGATTTCTAAAAGTTTATTTCAGATAGTGAAAAGAAGAGAGGTGAAGCTCAACAAGGGCTAGAAAGGTTAATTGCAAATTTTGATTCAGTGGACCACTCATCCACAAACTTTGGAGGTGCACTTAGCAATGTGAATCATAAACTCAAAATGTATACTAATGAATAGGATAAAAGGATATGTACATTATTGATTCTATGGAGTCAAGTGATTTACAAGATGGATATTTTTCAAAAAGGAGTTAAGAAGGTAGAGATTGCATTAGCATTGCTAGACATGAGTACCCTAGATGAGATGGAGGAGATAGCCTGTCTGTTACATGGACATATAATTATTATGGATACTTTACAAAGAACATGGGAATATGATCTTTAGGTCTTAAACACCAATTTTGGTGATATATTTAGTAGAATGTAAATTGCAGACCTTTGTCATTATTCTCAAAGGGGGAGTTGTGGTAAAAAAAAAATGTTGGTGGGTTTTGTGCATAGGGGGATTTCATGTTCAGTATATGTATTGTATTTTGACTAAATATTTTAAGGGGAGTCATGTACAGTTTAGGTACAAGATGTTTTACAAATGTTTAACACTTAGTCATTTTCGCTTTATGTTTCGATGAGTGCCAAAGTGGGAGATTGTTGGCATATTGATGATGGTGATTGATTGTAGAGAATGAAGCATTGATGTTTTTTTTTCATTACTGGAAACAATGTATACTAGATGTATCAAATTGTCTATATTGGTAGTACACTTGAGAGATCAAGAAAAATCCCTAAGTGTTCGTTGTATTGGTGACAAAGTACTTGTTTATAGAATAGATGATTAACAATGGAGATTTTGGAGGTTTAAGGTTACAAAATTGATATAGAATATTTATTAGAGTCATATCATCCTACATCTATGATCGCATCAGTTAATTTGGAGTGTAGGCAAGGATTTAATTAAGTGAAGCAGTCTTGTTGATAAGAACCGAGTATTGACAAAATAAAGTTGATTTGATCGCTTATGTTGTGACGTCAAATTAAAATGGGTGACACACTCTAGGATAACCTGTTTAGAAAAGACATCAAGGATTTGAAATTATTGTTATGGCACATTCACTCACATGTTTTACTTGTTTTTGCAAGCTGACTTGGAAAACATTTTAGGGTTTTTGCACTACCATAGAACAAGTATATAAGTAATAATGTAAATTGTTAAATCGGTTGGTGTGATGGCGTTACAGTGCATAATGATGACTGTGAGGTTAGGATAGAACTGGTGCAGGAGCACCCCTCCAAAATGAAGAAGACTATTTTTTTTAGGAGTTAGGACTCCTAAGGGTTAGACGATCCATCTATGTAATAATGATCCAATTGTAAGACCAGTTGACAAGTTCCCAACACATATAAGCCGCTTGGTCAGTCTTGGTCAAAGAATCCAAATTTAGCATAGGACATGTTTTTTTTTGCATATTTTTGTCTTTTGGGTTCATTTGGGGTCCATTAGGGGTCTTACGATGCATCCAATGCATTAAAACAAAAGTTGTCATAAAAGATGCAAAATTGCAAAAGTTGCATTTTGCAACTTTGCAAGAACTGTTGCATTCTTTTTGGTATCACCTTCCCAACTTCCCCAATGCTCTAAAATTTTTGAAATTTGGTTGGTAATTTTAGAGAGAGAATATTTATAGTATACTGAATAAAATTTGATCGATGGTCATGAATTATTTATCTTTTGGGTGTTGGTGAATCAATAAGACAAATTCTGGCTTTATAGTAAACAACAACCTTTCATGGTGTCTTGTTTGATCCTTTGAATAGTTTGGGTGGAAGTACCACATGGTGAAGAAATAAATTGCAATATCCTCTTAAATCATTTTGTAACAAGGTTTGATCAATCCATTTGAATAGTTTTCTATTTGGATCTCTGACTAGTATCTGTGTGTTTGGAATAAGCCCATCTCATTAAAATGGCCCTAACTTGATTTTTCACCAATGGATCACTAAGGACATTTGGGGAATGCAATTTAGGGTTATTTATTGTATAATTATAGAGGTAGGAGGTTAGATGTCACTGGGATCTATTTTTAACACCCAGCCCTAGGCCAAGCATGTTGATGTGCTTGGTGGATGTTTTGAAGAGTTGAGTGTGCAGAAACACCTTGGGAGTGGACATATTGGATTTAAGAGTAGATTTGGAGTATTTATACCTATAAGGACATGATCCAAACATTTTATTAGTTCTCAGATTCTATTGGTGAAGAGTTCCTTTGTTAAGGAGAGTTAATTAAGACTATTAGGTCTCTCTGGCCTACGGGAGTTTTGGCATTAAATCAGAAGATATGAACTTGAATTTTTTTGGTTTGAAGTATCTCCATAAAGGGTGTCTAGATATGTGACTTATTCAGTTGGTTCTTTGGAAGATTTAAGAGTTATCCCCTAAAAATTCTCTAGTTAGGGCTACTAACCGAGTAGGCCTAAAAGGCTTAATTTCACTGTTTGGAACCTTGGGGACTTTGTGAACACTTTGAACCTTCTAGTATGAGTAGGGAGAATATATTGGGATAGTAGGAAACAATATCATTCATTCATTTATGGATTGTGAAACCTATTTTTTATAGCTTAATCCTTTCATAGCTTTGGGATTTGCATTAAGTGGTATCAGAGAATGGAAAGAAACCCTTGGGAAGGAGAAGCTATAGAAGACATGGTAGAAGGTGATGGAGAAGAACTTCCATAGAGAATGAAAAATTTGAAGCTTGCAAATATTGTAAGGGAGCAGGTGGCAGAGAATAGAAATTTGAGAGAAGAGATGGCCGAGATGAGGGGTAAAATGAGAGGAAGGGTTGGTGAAGACTCTAGAGAAGATGGAGAATGGGATGAAGAGAAGATCCCAAGGTAGAAAGAAGATGAAGTTCCTGTAGACCAAATACCCCTCCTAAATTCCCTAAAGTCAATGGATATAAGGAATATGGATGAGAGGTTATAACAACTAATATTCAGTGGGAGAATGGATCCAGACTTGGTCATGGATTGGATTGACTCCCTCACAAACTTCATCAACTATGAAGATATTCCTGAATACCAAAATGTGAAGATAGAAAAGTAAAAGTTGAAAGGATCTTCTTTGACATGGTGGAATTTTATGAAAGGTGAAAGGTCCATAAGGAGGAAAAAGTAGACTGTCTACTTGAAGGAGAATGGTGAGTTTGGTGAAAGGATAATATGTACTAGAAGATAATGAGATACAACTCCATAGAAGAATGTATACCCTTAGATAAAAGGATATGGAGATAAATACATACATTGAAGAGTTCATGAAATTGTGCATAAAATCCAATACAAGGGATACAAGAGGAGAGAAGATGTCAAGGTACATAAATGGGCTAAAATTTTCCATTCAAGAAGAGTTGAATCTACACACCCTTGGAAAAGTGTAGAAGTGTTAAAAATTGTGATCCAAGGTGGAGAAGAAGTTCAAGAGGTGATAAGATCAGAATGGTAGAGGAAGAGGTATGTAGAAAAGGGGATGGAGATCTTTCAGAAAAAGAGGGAATGGTTTTTCTCCCAAGCTGACTCAAATCAAGAACAATAGAGAGCTGAAGGTAACAAAAATTGTTACAACAATAGGGGAACTTCAAAGGAAGGAGACCTGACTCTAGAGGAAGAGCACAAGGAAGAGGACCTACTAGATGCTATAATTGTAATCAGGAAGGACACATGGCCAATAGGTTTCCACAGAAAACAAGCACAAGTTCCATGGGAGAAAAGAGGAAAAATATGGTCCAAGAATAATATTGCCAAAGCACTAGATAATATCAGAGTTTTAACACTCCAGATGCATATGTGTTCCCTAAAAGAGGAGAGGCCTTGATGATTAGAAGATAAGTGACACCATGATGATTCCTACCAAGGATCCACCACAAAGAAAGTCCCTCTTGAAGACAAATTGGAAGTCAGGAGGAAAGGTATGTAAATTCTTAGTTGATTCTAGTTCTACAGACAATTTTGTGTCCTTAAAAATGGTAGAGAAACTAAAAATCAAAGGGATATCTCACACTTGTCCCTATAAAGTCTCATGGCTTACCCAAGGTCAACAAGCCATTATAGTTGATCAGGCTTGGGTGGAATTTCATATAGGGTCCTACAAGGACATATTATTGTTTGATATAGAAAATATGGATACTTTCCATCTCCTACTTGGGAGACCATGGAAATATGATCTCAAATCATACCATGATGGCTTTAGAAACACCTAATATATCAACAAAGATGGAAAATCTATAGAATTATTTATTTTGATGGAGAATGAAGATGAACCATAATGAAAGGAGGCTAAGGTGTTGGTGATGGATGGAAAGGAGTTCATGAAGGAGGTTTCTGGAGAAAAAGTCTTCTATGCATTGATCCATGTTGCAAGAACCTTAGCAGTGGCTAGGGAGGAGGATAACACTACAAAGAAGGAAAGGCTAATACATCCTGTGGTCCAACAGTTATGGGATCAATATGAGGGAATATTTTTAGATGGGATACCAAGGTCTCTACCTCTTGTTAGAGATATTAGACATTTTATAGACTTCATCTGTGGATCTACTCTATAAAATTCGGGATCATACAAGCTTACACCCAAAGAAAATGTAGAAATGGTCAAACAAATTGAGGAGTTGCAAGAATCAGGGTTGATTGGAAAGAGATTGAGCCCTTATGCAGTGCCTACAGTCTTCACACCTAAAAAGGAGGGCACTTGGAGACTTTGTACAGATTCAAGGGTAATCAACAAAATAACCATAAGCTATCACTTTCAAATTCCAAGGGTTGAGGATTTACTTGACTGTTTGGGGGGGTGCTAAATTTTTTTCTAAAATTGATTTAAAAATTGTATACTGCAAGATTAGGATAATGCAAGGGGATGAATAGAAAATGAAATTTAAAACAAATGAGAAGTTATATGACTAGCAGGTTATGCCTTTTTGGTTGTCCAATGCCCCTAGCACATTGATGAGACTTATGAATGAAGTCTTAAGGGAGTTTATAGGAAAGTTTGTAATTTTTTATCTAGATAACATATTAATCTTTAGAATATCAAAGGAAGATAACCTAAAGCACTTAGACATGGTCCTAAGAATACTCTATGAAGATAAACTACAGATCAATTTGGAGAAATGTTTGTCTATGCAGGATAAGATCATATACTTGGGTTTTTTAATATCTCATGGTGAGTTGAAGATGATTCAAGAAAAGGTGAGTGTTATACTTTCTTGGCCTACCCCTAGAACCATGAATGATGCACTAATTTTCCATGGATTAGCAACTTTCTATAGGAATTTTATAAAGGGGTTTAGTCATGTTTGTGCTCCAATGCTTGAAACTATAAATGGGGGTCAGAAATGTAGATTTTCATAGGATAGAAAAGTAGATGAATCATTTAAAACATTAAATAATAAGGCTTCTAAACAACCTATCCTTTATTTACTAGACTTTAACAAGATATTTCACATGGATTTTGATGCTAGCCGCATTGTCATTGGTGCAGTTCTCGGTCAAGAAGGTAAGCCTATTGTTTTTTTCACTAAAACATTGAATGAGACAAAGAGGAAGTATTCCTCATATGATTTATAGATGTATTCCTAAGTGAAATCACTATATAAATGGAGATATTATCTGTTCAAAGAGAGTTTATTGTCTTTACTGATAATCATGCTCTTAGAGTCATTAATAGTTAGGAAAAGTTAAACCACAAGCACATGAAGTGGGTGGAGACCCTACAAGAATTTACTTTCTTTCTCAAACAGAGAAAGGGAGTAAAGAATAAGGTATTTGATGATTTGAGAATAAGAGAATTGACCATGAATGAATTTCAATTGGAGAGTGTGGGAAAAAACTCTTTGAAGAACATGTATGAGTTAGATGAAGACTTTGGAGAAATATATGAGGTATGTAAATATTTTGTTGAAAGAATTTATGTAGAGTTTTTTGAATTTATCATACAAGATGTATTTTCTTTCAAGGGGGATAGTCATGCATCCCCAAATTCTCCATGAGACTGAATATTATTAGGGAAAATCATTGTGGAGCCATGGAAGGACATTTTGGTCTGGACAAAACACTTGAGTTGGTAAGGAGAAACTACTTTAAGTCAAATATACAGTCACAAATAAGAAAGTTTATTTAGTCTTGTGTAATTTTTCAAGAAGAAAAAGGGAAGTTTACTAATGTTGGTTTGTATCAACCTCTCCCCATCTCATCAAGACCATGCAAAATCATAAGTATGGATTTTTTATTAGGTATGCCTAGAATAAGGAAAGGGTATGACAATGTGTTTCTAGTTGTTTATAGATTCAGAAAGAAGACTCATTTATTTCCATGAAAAACTTATTTTGATTCTTCCTATGTTGAAAACCTCTTCTTCAAGGAAATTTTTAGGATACATGGTTTTCCATTCACCACTCTATCAGACAAGGATGTCAAATTCATTGGGAACTTTTGGAGAACCCTCTAGCGGAAGCTTGGAACAAATTTGTCTTTCTCATCAACTTACCATCCTTAGACAAATTGTCAAAATGAGGCACTAAATGAAACTTTTGCTACTTTATTAAGGTGCATCACTAGAAAACATGGTGAGAAATGGGATGTGGTGTTGCACCAAGCAGAATTCTCATAGAATCATACAGTAAATAGAAGCTCTAGTAGATCACCCTTTCAAATTGTCAATGGTCTACATGCAAGAGTTGTATTGAAGTTAAGGGAGTTGCATCAAGAAGGACCCATTAGTGCATATGAACAAGCCCTTTCCACAACTTTCAAAGAGGTACATTACCAAGTAAGGTCACAAATCCAATAACCCGTAGACAAGTATAAACATTATGCTGACAAAAAGAAGAGAGATGTACAATTTAGTGTTGGGGATTTAAGATGGGTTCATATAAACAAGGAGATACTCTCAAAGGGTAGGTATACAAAGCTCATGCAAAGGATGATTGGGCATTTTAAAATTCACAAGATGTGTAGCTTCAATGCCTATGAAATATAACTTCCTCATGACCATGGATTTTCCCCTATTTTTAATGTTTATAATTTAACTGCATATAAGCATAATGTGGATGAACGTGATAGTTCCCAAATAGAAGAAGAAATTGTAGATGAGGAAATTATAGAGCATGATCTACCTATCATAGATAAAGTTTTGGACTCGGGAGTTCAAAAAAAAACAAGGAAAAAAGAATACCATGAATATCTGGTGTCATGGATGGGAAAGTCAAATTCTAAAGTTGTTTTTTTGATGACTAAAGATCACATCAAAGGATATGGAGCAGATATTCAAACTATCATCTCAAATGGAATTGATATTCTTCTTCTAGGGAGTATGTTGCAGGAGCACCCCTCCAAACTGAAGAACAATATTTTTTTTATGAGTTAGGAGTCTGAAGGTGAAAAGGATCCATCTACGTAATAATGATCCAATTGTAAGATGAGTTGACAAGTTTGCAACTCCTATAAGCCACTTGATCAATCTTGGTCAAAGGATTCAAATTTAGCATAGGACATGTTTTGTTTTAATTTTTTTTGTCTTTTGGATCCATTTTGGGTCCATTAAGGGTCGTAGGATGCATCCAATGCAATAAGAGAAAAAGTTATCATAAACGATGCAAAATTGCAAAAGTTGCATTTTGCAGCTTAGCAAGAAATGTTGTATTCTTGTTCATATTGGCTTCTCAACTTCCCCAATGGTTTGAAACTTTTGAAATTCAGTTTGGAAAATTATGGAGGGCATA
This sequence comes from Thuja plicata, assembly GCA_018584345.1. Classification (NCBI taxonomy): domain Eukaryota; kingdom Viridiplantae; phylum Streptophyta; class Pinopsida; order Cupressales; family Cupressaceae; genus Thuja; species Thuja plicata. The sequence goes on along the minus strand of MU214530.1, from coordinate 24,574 downwards.
TTTATATTAGATTGAACCAAATTCATTCGATGATCATGAATTGTGTAACTTTTGGGTGTTGGTGAATCAATAATACAAATTCTAGCTTTACTGTAGACAACAACATTTCATTGTATGTTGTTTGATGCTTTGAATTCTTTCATTGGAAGTACCACATGGTGAAGAGATAACTTTCATTATCCTCCTCAATCATCTAGAAAGAATTTTTGATCAATACATTTGAATAGTTATTTATTTGGATCTTTGACTGGTATCTGTGTGTCTAGAATAAGGGTATCTCATCAAAATGACCCTAACTTGAGTTTTCACAAATGGATCACTAAGAAAATTACGGGACTGAAATTTAGGGCTATTTAATATATAATTCCATAGTTAGGAGGTTGTAAATCATCAAGATCTATATTTAACACCCATCCCTAGGCTAAGCATGTTGATGTGCTTCATGGAAGTTTGCAAGAGTTGAGTGTGTAGAGAAACCTTGGGAGCAGATAGATTAGATTTAAGAGTGGATTGGGAATATTTATACCTTTAAGGACATTTTATAAACATTTTTAATAGTTCTATGAGTCTACTAGTGAATATTTCCTTTGTTAAGGAGGGCTAATTAGGACTATTAGGTCTCATTGGACTAATGGAGTTTTGACATTGAATCAAAAGATATAAACCCGAGTCTTTGGGATTTGAAGTATCTCCATATAGGGTGTCTAGATATGTGACTTTTTCAGTTTATTCTTTGAGAATTTAAGAGTTATACCAAGAAAACACTTTGGTTAGGGCTACTAGCCAAGTAGGCCTAAAAGGCTTAATTTCACTGTTTGGAACCTTGGGGTCTTTGTGAACACTTGGAACCTTCTAGTATGATTAAGGAGAATAAGTTGGGATATTAGGAAACTAGATCCACTACATAACATTTTGGTTTCCCTCAAAACAATCAAATTGATTAGTTTGGATAAGGGATTGAATAATCCTTAAGATGAGATTAGACAAGAGGGATTATTCCATGATTTTGATTGTTCACAAAAGGAGAGTAGTATATTGAAGGTGTGGATCCTTATTGTTTAGAGATCATCCATTTGTGGATTGAGAAACCTATCATCTATCAGTTAAAAGACTTTCATATCTTTGGGCTTTGCATCAAGAAGTGTTGAAACAATCTGAGCAACAAAATTGAGTATTAGAGTAGATCTGTCAGGCAGTTAAGTGATATATTAAGATCATATTTTGGGTTTTCTACTCAAGAAAGACCCTAATAGGTTTGCAGTCTAAAACCCTTAACAAGGTCAATGCCAACAGGGTGAGCAAGATCCTAACAGGTCTGAAGACTAAAGTCTCTTAATAGGTGATTCTCAGAAGGAGTTCTAAATCCCTTAATTAGGTACATCTTAATAGGGATTTTGTACTCAGATTGTCCTTAATAGGGTGATTGTAATTCCTTTAACAGGGCAATCTTATTGTTGTAGTAGTGATATTTGTGGGTGCTAATTACCACCATATTTTTTCCCTCTAACCAGGGGTTTCCATGATAAAATTTTGGTGTCATTGTGTTGATATTTGTGGATGAGTCATTTACTTTGCTACTATATAATAATTTTCTTACATGTTGGTTTATTTGGAAGTTGATAATTAAAGTTTTTAGATCTATGGTTGCACTAATTTAGCCACCCCTCTAATTTCTTTATAATGTTAACAATGAAAAATGGACCACCTCACTCAATATAAAATGCCTTGCAGATATCTTCACACAACACAATCTCTAAGACCTTCAACATCAACATATGTGATCTATACATTTCAATTATAATGCATCGACTCAAGCATAATGAAAAATTCCAATATAGGTCTTAACTAAATGTTACACAATATGTTTCACAATAAATAGAACCATCACCGACATAGGTAAGGAAAAATATTTAAATTACATCCTTTAGTGAACACTTCGGCTGATAACACTATAAATACACAAAACTCACCAAATCATGAATGAACCACATCTATGTATTGGATATGTTGACATAAATGACAACCATTAATGAAAAAAATAATAACAGCATAAAATTCACATTCTAACAATCTACCCCTTTGTCATTGATGGCAACAATAATCAATAAAAAAGGAAATAATTGATTGTCGAAAGATATCTGAATCAAAGTTTGATGTTCTCTATTCTTCTCCCCCTTTGACAATAATGACAAAGGGACAAAAAATCCCCCTTGTAAATTCACTCTGCTCCCCTTGAAAATAAACTTCCAAGAATTAATGTTGAATGATTAAGCATGCAATTCACTAGACCAATGCACATACTGGTGCATTTAGTGAATACTAGGAAGGGTTAGAATGCCCAAATTCCCCCTCAGATACTCAAAAGTATCCTTGTACAAAGGTTTTGTAAGTATGTTTTCTATTGGATCCTTTGTAGGAATATAGTCAAGCTTGAATTCCTTTTCCAATAATTTCTCTCTCAAAAAAAGATACTTGATAGGTATATGTTTCTATTTGGAATGTTGCACTAGATGCTTTAAAATGTTTATACCACTAGTATTATCACACATGATTTAAATTGGCTCATCAAAATTTATACCTATATCCTTCAAAACTTATTTGATCCCAATACCTCATTAAAAATGAGGATGTTGTAATATATTTTAATTTAGCAGTCGATAGTGTTACAAAATCCATCTTTTTTCTCGAGCAAGAAACCAATCAGGGGACAAGAAATTAAGCTCCACCACTAGTACATCTTTGATTATCAAAACATCCTACCCAATCTACATCAATGTAAGTTTTTAGGGTGAATATAAAACTTTTGGATACCATAATCCAAGATCTTTTGTTCCCTTAAAATATCCGACAATCCTCTTTACTTCCATAACATGTGACTCTTTCAATTCTTGCTCAAATTTGGTTGCCAAAAATATTGCATACATAATATCTGGTCTAGTAGTAGTCAATTAAAATAGTCTTCCAATCCTTGATTAGTACTTACTTGTATCTTATTTTGGCGAATCATCTTCCTTAGTCAACTTACATCATGTAACAATAGGATTACATACTGGTTTAGATTTCTCCAATCCAAACTTCTTCAACAATTCCTTGAGATACCTAGACCAAGAAATGAAAATGCATTTACTGTTATGATTTACTTGCACTCCAAAAAAAAAAATTGTTAGAAAGTGTCCTTATGAGTATTGCATAAGGGTTTTCATTTATGGAAACAATACTTATTGGCATGGTCACTTGGTGTACATTTCAGATTTGGATATTCAATTTTGTAAAAATGACAAAGTCCAGGAAGCAGTTGATATGCTGCAACTACATAGTTAGGACTAGCGAGCATAGTATGCAACTAATTTAGACCTGCAAGCTTAGAGGTATTTTCTATGGGATGTAATTGAACTTTACTTAAGGTTTCTTGGATTTTGTAGTTGAACAGATAGAGTTACATCATGTTTAACTTATGCGAAGAGAGTGCAGGAGTGTAACAGGGCAGATGAGAGGTTGTGATGATTAACGAAGTATTATGTGGAATATAGAAGTACTACTTTGGATTTTGATTGGGTCCTACCCTAATTTTATTAAGGTATGATTACTGACTATGTATTTAATATTTGGTTAAGTGTTGGACATGTTTTGTGATGTACTTGTGAGCCGACTGGAAGAATCCTTGAGATCGAGTATATAAGTGAAGTTGTTTTATGATGTGAAGATGAGTGTGGAATGCGTAGATCCATTGTGATGTTATAATCAGATAGTAGATGTTGTGAGGCTTAAATGGGACTACTTGAACATAGAATATTCTCGTATAGTTCATATTAATAAATCATTGTAACAAACACTTTTGTTTTGTAAGGGCAGTGAGATCCTTGTATATACCCCTAACAGGTTTTCCATCATTTAACAAGGATATGTACTAAATATAATATTCAGCTCATAACAGGTATAGGTCTCCTACCAGGGACACTATAATTCATAGTGCATCATTTGACGATATCATCCCCACCAGGATTTTCCCTTGGCCAGGGTTTCCTTGTGAACAAATTAAGGTGTTATCTGTTGTTTAATTTATATGGATGTTCTTCTTATTTCATTACTTTCTTGGTTAAGTTTAAATTTGACAAATTAACCTTTTAGTGTTGTAATAATGATTCACCTCCCCTCTCAGTATTACTTAATCCTAATATGTGTGGCCCTTGGAGAGAAAGCCTAACAACTTGAGGGTGATCCAAAAGGATTCAAGTAGTGTGGAAGAAAAATTTGAGGCAACACTTGAAGACCTTGTTAAGGAAAAATATAATAATGTTGAATTGAAATTAAAACTAAGAAGAGCAAAGGGTTTCATAAATAAGATTAAGGAACAACTTGCAATTTCCAGGAACCAAAGGCAAGATCTTATGGATAAAATACACGAAGAATATGATAATGATTCATCTGATAAGATCAATCAGCTGGAAATAGACAAGGAAGTGTTGAAACATGAATGCCAAGTTACCACTATTCATATGGCTAAATAATTACAACAAGAGAAAGATGAAAATTCAAAACTTAAAGAAATTTTGAAAAGTGCAAATGTATAGATGGGGCAGATGCATTTTGAACTTGATGATTAAACAATCCAGTATCAAGAACTAGAAATGTATAATCACATAACTAAGGGAGAACTTGTTGATACAAAGAATCACATTGAGAAACTTCATGCAAGCAGTGACAATATTAATGAACATACGGAAAGACAAAATCCTAAAGGTGACATGAAAAGAGTTGGGTTTGATAAAGAAGAATTCCCAAAATATCATGAAAGAAAATCTGAAGGTAAATAAATTGTGACACCTAGTCAATAGGAAGATCCTACTTAGCAAGAGGAACCTAGAGATAAAATCAGACTTTTTAGAGGAAGATTCTTTGGATGTAACAATTTGGTCACATGGAGAGGGATTGCAGAGGTAAGAGTCCTTATAGGTCATTATCTGGTTATTGTTTCAATTTTTATGAATATTGGCAAAAGAAGGCAGAATGTAGAAAACCTAATTAGTCCATCACTAAACAAGATTACATAAGAGAAGAAACAATAGCTAAAATTACATGTTACAAATGCAAAAACTTTGGACACTTTGTATGATATAAGTGACCCTTTTCAAGGAAATGTAGATACTCTTACTGAAGTATAGGGAAGCAGTAGATAAAGTACAATAAATCTGACTAAGATAGAGAAGGAAAAAGCCACTAAGGAAGATATGAAGGAAAGTTCAAATGTGGATAAGAATGAATAAGAAACTAAGGTTGAAGTAAAATAGGAAACAAATGTATTTATTCTTATTTCTTCAACTTTATTATTGACAAGTAGTGATAAACCTCTGAATACTGATGTTGATGGTATGGATGAAGATGAATTGATGAAGTTATCATACATAGGCTTTTCCAAGGCTAATAAGAGATCAAAAAAAAGAGTGGAGAAGAAGTTAAAGGTACTAGAAATAGTATTTGATAGTGTCAACAAACTTCTACCCCTACCTTTCACTTTTTAGGGAAGTGATATAGTGAATAACTTGACCAAATTCGTTGATGACTTTGATCTTCACTGTGACTCTTTAGAGAAAGCCACAATAGTTTGAGCTATAAAATATTACATGGTGAAGAAGCTATAAGAGGTATGTGAGGAAATAAATTGTGATTTGAGTATACTAGATACTATTATTGTTGAAGCAAAGTCTTGCATAAATCATGGAAGGAAGTTTTACAACTACTATATAAATCCTATTGTGGACTTGAAGATTATATATGCCATCATTGAGAATGAAAAAAGGATACTATATGAAATGTTAAAGAGTTGTGGGTCCTCCTTACAAACTATCACTGAGATGGATAAGGAAGTTTCTAGGTTGTTGGACAAATTCATTGCGCTTGAGACTGAGAAAGGGAGAGTGTTGGGAAGATTTGGTGTGTTGAGGAGTCTAATCACTCCAAAACTATCAATTATGGATAAATACCTTTTAGATATGCAGAAAGTGAAGAATACTCTTACTGAAAACATGGCTAGAAAACTAAAGGCCACTGAGATTTCATATTTTTTTCTAAATGGTTTGATTCACATTGGTCAGATCTTGGTGAAGACCTCAATAGCAGAGGTGAAGATCTTGGAAACCTCGTTCCAAGTAATATAAGTCACATGGTATGATTTTTTGATTAGTAGTTCAAATTTTTTTATGTGTATATAGATACAATTTTAAGTATATCTTTGTTATTGATGTCAAAGGGGGAGTAATAAATATGAAAATGTATAGTTAGTATTTTGGTATTGAGCACTTAGTCATTTTCCACTAAGTGGTACCATTAATTCCAAAGGGGGAGATTGTAGGCAAGTGACCTGATGAGTATTTCATAAGGGTTTTCATTTATGGAAACAATAATTATTTGCAGGGTCGCTTGGTGTGCATATCAGTTTTGGATGTTCAATTTTTTAAAAATGACTAAGTCTAGGAAGCAATTGACAGGGTATACTTACACACATTTGACTAGTAATCATAGTATGTGACTAATTTAGACAAGTGAGCTTAGAGGTATATTCTATGGGATGTAATTGACCTTCAGTTAAGGTTGTTTAGGTTTTTCAGTTGAACAAAGAGAGTTACAACTTTTTGAAGTTATGTGAAGCTAGTGCAGCAATGTAACAAGGTAGATGAGTGGTCACGATGACTAAGGGAGTATTGTGTGGAGTCAAGAAGTGCTAATTTTTATTTGGATTGGGTCCTACCCTAATTTTTTAATGTATGATCATTGACTATGTATTTTCTATTTGTTTAAGTATTGGATAGGTTTTGTGATGTACTTGTGAGATGACTAGAAGAATCCTTGAGATTGAGTATATAAGTGAACTTGTTTTAAGATGCTAAGATGTGTTTGTAATGCATAGATACATTGTAATGCTAGAATCAAATAACAGATGTTGCGAGCCTTAACTGGGACTACTTGACCATAGAAGATGCTTGTATAGTTCATATTTATAACTCATTGTAACAAAAAATTTTGTTTTGTAAGAGCAGGAAGGTCCTTGTATATACCCCTAACATGGTTTCCATCATTTAATAGGGATATGTACTAAATCTAATATTCAGCTCCTAACAGGGCCAGGTCTCCTAACATGGACACTATAATTCTTAGTACATCATCCCTATTGGGATTTTCTTTTGGCTAGGGTTTCCTCATGAAAAAATTATGGTGTTGTGTGTTGTTTACTTTATATGTATGTTCTTCTTCTTTCAGTAATTGCTTGGTTAAGTTTGAATTTGACAAGTTTAACATTTCACTATTGTATTAATACTGATTCACCCCCCTCTCAGTATTACTTAATCCTAACAAATTTAACTCACCAATAATGGACATCTTAAACTCTTTTTGTATCTCCTCTGCAAATCTCCTTTACAGGTTATCTTTTCCTCCAAAAATAATGTCATCAAGATAAATAGAACAAATCAAAATATATTCCAAATAAATATTATAATACAAATTACTATTTAGTGTAACCTTTCTGAAATCTTTGTCCAATTAGATACCTATTCAATCTTCCATACTAGGCCTTGGGTGCCTGATTCAATCCAAAAAATGCCTTATTCAATCTAAACACATCATTTAGATTTCCTTTTGATTCGAATCCTTCTATTTTTTCAATGTAAAATTTTTCTTTCAGTTCTCCATTCAGAAATGCTAACTTGATATCCATCTAATAAACTTTGAGCTCTTTATATACTAAAAAAGCTATAAATATTTGGATTACCTCCGTCCAAGCAATATGGGCATAAGTCTCATCAAAATTAATACCCTCAATTTGAGTGTAACCCTTGAAAACTATTCTTGGCTTGTTTCTTATTACCTTTCCATTTTAATCTAGCTTGTTTTGATAAACCCACTTTGTACCAATCACATTCTTATAATTTTTTCTAGGCACAAGTTCACAATTCTTATTCTTCTCTATCTGATCATGTACTTCCTTCATTTCTCTTACCCATTTTTATCACTACTTTCTTCTTCCATAGAATTAGGCTCAATTTCTCAAAGTAAACAGAACATAACATTTTCTTGTGTTGCTCTACTTCTAGTAACAACTCCTCTTTTCTTATCATAATTTATATGGTTCTCAGAATAATTTCTCTATATATACCTTGGTGTCTTAAATTTAGATGGTGGAGTCTACCTTGTTTCATCCTTATCTTTGATGTTTCTATTTCCTCTCTTCTTGATATCAAATTCATATTAAATGTGTTTCTCTAGAGTCTTCAGAAAATATTCAGCAACCTTCACATTTGCACATTCAACAATCTTATAAAGTCTCTTTTTGTAACACTAGTACTCTTTTCCCTGTATAAAATATCCCATAAATGTGTGTTCATATTCTTCACTATCAAACTTTCTAAGATTGTCCTCATCTCTGCGAACGTAACACCTTCTTCTAAAAATCTTTGAATATTTCAATGTAGGTGCTCTTCCATGCCATATCTCATATAATGTGTTTCATTACTTCCTCTATTAAAGACCTTTCTTAAGTGAGTACATAGTTGTATGTACTAGGGTGGTCCCACAATAGTGTGTCCCACTTTTTGGCCAACTTTGACACTGAGAGCAACATTCTAAGAAAAAACTTCACTTTCAAACACTTTTTGCCACAAAACTATTTGGAATTTGAAGATTATGTAAACTAGAGTCTTTTAGAATTTTATTTCTAGTTTCTAAATATATATATATATTTTTTTAAATATTTTAATTCATTTAAATTTATTTTTCCTTCTCCTTCGAAAAGTGGTTTGTGTGAAAAAATATGTTTTTAAGTAGTGACTGTCACTTGGATTAGCATAACATTTTTTTTTAAAATATGATAATGATGTGATTCTTTCAAGGTTATATTTGTAACTTCAACATCTAAAGGATTGAATTGGTTTCTTTTTATTTTGGGTCAATATTTCATACTTTATTAAGTTCTAAAGTGATAGTAACTGTAATTGTTGCCCAAATTTCACATCCTATGTAAATTTGGCCCTTTTCTGTGTTTCCCGACCAAAAATGGCTAGCCCTTCTAAAAAAATCATGCTTTTATGTCATATCGCGCAATCGTGATCTATTTTGGTCAAAGTCTGCAAGTTGCGCGACGAGTTGTTTTATAATCCCATCGTGCAGTCGCCGGGTAATGAGATCAATGAAGGATCAGGCTGTGACCTTGCAACGAGCAGAGAGGTATGATCATCGCGCAGTCGCAAGGCCTCGTCCAAGTCGGGTTATGTTCTCGCGGGTGTGGGACAAGTAAGAAAAAAGGGGCCGTCGCTCAGGCGCCGAGTAGTTCAAATAAAGGAAAAGGTGCTTGCGAGTACGCGACAAGCTGGAGCAGATGGTCATCACGCAGTCACTGAGTAATGAATGTGAATCAAAGGCAGCTCGCGGGTGAGCGACTGTAGGAAAAGGGAGCTTGTCGCACACTCGCGGTAAATTATAAAATAAAGTTTTCTGCCTTGCGAGTTGGCGAAAAGTAGAAAGCAGAATGCTTTGCTCACCCGCTCATAAAATGAAGGAAGGCATATTAGGATGGAAATCTTGTGACGAGCAGGAGAAGGTGTCATCGCGCACTCACAGTAGGGAGTAAGGTAAAGTTTTAGAGCCAGCGACCGTGCGACCGAAGGATTTGTTCAGCGTGTCACTCAGTCGCGAGTCAGGAAGGATGAATGGAAAATGGCCAGCGGGCTTGCGACCGAGTGCGAGATGGATGCTGTCGCTCACCCACCCGTATAACGAAGACAGAGTAAAAGGCTGGGCGAGTGCGCGATTAGATAGAATATGCAATGCAGAGAAGGAGTATCGCTTAGTCGCTCCAAGTTCAGAGGAAAGAAAATATAGCCTGCGACAATGCGATAATGGAATAGCTGCAATTTTCAGAGCCCAGGTTGTCTCAATTTGTAGAAGAAAGATGTTTTTCTCGGCTTGCAGGGGTTTCCAAGGTTCATCAGAGAGTGCTAAAATTACAAGAAATTATGCACAGAGCTGTGGGTCGATCCCAGAATTAGATTTGTTTCAATATCGATAGAAAAGAGAAGAAAATTCAAAGGTGGGACCGAGTAAAAGGAGGATACTTTTCAAAAGGAAGGAATCAGATATTTTACAGAGGATCAGATTTTGAAAAGATCAGAGGTTGTAGTTGCTAAAGTCTACAGAACAGTTATTGTATTTCAAAGACTTTTGTGACTCTTCCAGAGGGATAGGACCGCTTCTACAGAAGAGCATTTATGTTGATATTTTGAAGGGATGAATTTCAGGGCTAAGCGGTGGCTAGACAAGAAAAAGATCTGATCAGAAGTTATTGCACTTCAAAAATGCAGTTGGCTTCGAATTGTATAAATATGAGTTGAGCACTCATTTGTAAAGTTAGTTCTGATTATGTAGGAGACATGCTTTGTGACATTTTTTCTGTCCTTGGTATATTTTGTGCATGAGTCTGTAACTCATTGTGAGAAATAATATGTAGATTTTTCAATTCCTGGATCAATTTGTTGAATTGTGTTAAGCCTTGTCTCTTTTCTTCTTGTTTGTATGTGTTTTTAGATGGTTGATAGATTAACTGTGAATGATCTTATTCCTCTTAATCAGTCCCTTCATAACATCTACTTGTAGAAGAGTATGTCTGCTTGCAGGTTGTAACTAGTGTTTTACTGCTTGAGCTGTTAATTGTGAAGTCTTTCCCCTTAACTAGTTCAATCATGAACTTGTTATGAAATATTTATGCATGCCTATACAAGAGATCTGTGTTTTACTTCAAATTCAGAGTTAGTTGACCCAGGGCTTAATCTTGTGTGTGTTATGTTTTCATGCCAAATTTGGTGCATCACCTAGTAGGCAGTTTGCTTTCAATTATTTCCTTTTCCATGCAATCCTTCTAACCCTTTTCCCCTCGATTTTACTTTCCTGTTTAAGAAGCAAATTAAGGTGATTATCCAAGAGGAACCAGCCTAGAATCTGGAGGTCTCATCTTAGTTAGTATAGGTCCCACAACCTGGAGATGATTCCCTTGTTATACTGGATTATCAAGACCAAGAGAGCTTGAGATCAGAGGCGCAAATTCAGTGTATAACATTTCTGGCATGCCCCGTGGGACGATAAAAGAAGTTCATTAAAGAACATTGTGTTACCTCTGATATGCAGGTCACATAATACAAAATTTTGAGAAGTTGTTCTCACAAGTATATCTGGCGACTCCACTGGTTTTCAAGTTTTAGGCCAGCCTTGTTTAAAGTATATGAAAAAGATTGCAACTAGGAGCTCTAAACCCACTGAATTTTTAGAGTTGCCCTTGAAGAGAACTCGCAGAGGCAGGTCAACTCAAAGAGAGTCCCCTGCAAGGAGAGTTCAATCTACACCTCTTGATTCATCAGAAAGGAGACCTTTTGCTTTCTATAACAGAAGAAGAGGGAGATCTCTAACCAGAGATCTAGAAGAGGAAGATTCAAGTACGGCTCATATTTTTGTGAATCTTCAAGTTTCAACCCCTGCAATGGCTAGAAATTTTTCCTTTGCACCCTTCAATCAAGGGATCCCATTAAATTTTGCAGTGCATCATGATGTACCCTTGGTGGCATTAAAAAGCTTGCCTAATTTCATAGGTGAAGGGCAAACCACAGCCTTTGAGCACATAAGAGATGTGACTACCATCTGCAGCATCCACAACATTACTCAAGAAGATGTAGCCACCAAGTTATTAGTAGTATCTCTGAAAGGTAAGGCTCTTGAATGGTTCAGAACTTTACTTGTTGGGTCTATTACTTCTTGGGATGAATTAGGAGATGCATTAAGTAAGCATTTTGAGGATAAATCAGATAATTTGTCTCTGGTTGAGCAGTTAACAACCATTAAGAGAGACCCTCAAGAACAATTGACAGATTACAATAGTAGATTCCTTAAGACATGGAATAGAATTCCAGTTTCAGTCAGACCATCAGCACACCATGCCTTTTTATACTATTTACAAATTCTGAATGGTCAAATATCTGTCATGATCTAGTCCATGGGAGGCACTTCTTTACCCCAAGCTTTCGACATAGCTGTCAGGGCTGAAAATTGTTTGATTCAAGCGGGAATGATAGCTAGAAGACCACCAATGCCTATCTTTCCTAGCATTCAACCCATTGCTCCTGCACAAGTGCCCCAATTTACCCCTATTCCCACATTGGCTTCCCAAGCTAGTACTAGTGGCCAGGAACATGCTAAGGCAGGTTCTTCTCAGAAGTTGCAAGAAATACAGAGTAGCCAAGCTACTAGCATGCAAGAAATGACAAACTTGCTACAAACCTTGACAAAGGAGGTCACAAACTTGAAGAAATAGAATCAAGGTGTCAGACCATCCTTCCAACAATAGGGCCAAGGTCCTAATCAACAGTATCAAAATCAAGGACAGCCTTATCAACAAAATAGGCCACCATACCAAGGAGGCTATCAAGGGCAAAGGCAAGGTTTTAATCAAAGACCATTCCAACCATATAACCCTGCACCTCTTAATTCTGCAAATCCAGTCAGGGATATGGTGCCTAGTCAAAATAATGTAGTTATGGATAATGAATGGTGTTTTCCTTGCAATCAACCCCACAATCAGGCCACATGTTCTAATGGATGGATGAACCAAGCTCTGATGGTTCAAAATGCCTCACAAGCTCAAACAGAGTTTTCATCCAGTGGGACAACTCCTCAGCAAGAAACACAAGAAAATGAAACTGCTCTTTTCAACTGGGAACAACCGGACTTCAATGGAGTCAATAGTGATGAAGCTTTTGTTTCCTTTACAAGATCAAAGAGGAGAGCTCAAGACATGGAGAGAGTTGATTCTAGTACTCAAGCAACTACATCTGCAGAGCCGGTACAACAAACTTCTCCTGCCACAATAAAGGAGGCTCCAGCCATCACAGACCTAGAGGATCAAGTTCCAAAGGGGGCAGAACCCATAATAGTAAAGACACAATAGAGAGGACACACTACGACACCTTACAACATTGTGGACAATATGAAGAAAGTGAATGTCACTACGTCTATGTGGGACTCTTTGGCCATTCCAGGACAACCTGAGATTTTAAAGAAATCCATATCAGAGGCGACAACGCCTCAACCTACAAAAGAGGCTGTGAAGTCAGTATTGGTTAACACTGATTAGGAGAAGGAGACTCCAAGCAATGACCTCAAAGCCAACCCCATGCAAGGTAGGATCTCAAAACCTCCTCCCTTTTATGTATCATTGATCATTGGTGAGTCTTTAGTACACAATTGCATGGTAGATAGTGGGGCTACTAGCACTGTAATTCCCAAGAAGGTGGCCGACCAATTAGGACTGAAGTACGAACCCTTCCAAAAGAATGTCACATAGCTTGACGGGTCCTCAGTCAGCACTATAGGTATAGCTAAGGATACCAGTCTGATCTTACATGCTAGTCCTAATTTTTCCATCCTTCTTGACATATATATCATAGATCTCCCTGCATTATTTGCTGTGTGTTTATCAAGAGAGTTCACAACCAAAATAGGTGGTTATTTATCTTCTGATTGGTCCCACATGTTGTTTCACACAAGATATGGTACCAAGGTTACCATTAACTCAGAAAAGTTGGCATCACACCATATAGAGCCTTATGTGTCCAGTACAATCAATGTTAACTGCCCCATATTTGATAACAGTGATTTCCAAACCTTTAGTGAAGCAAGCACTAAGATAGGGGGTACCCCTGATTTTTACTTGGATGAAAGAGAATTAGAGCACATCGTTTGGAATGCTGGTTTGGGAAACTATTTGTTGCAAGAGGGTGATGCTATAGAGCCCAACCTCTTCAAGGGTGCTAGTTCAGAAGATCAGAGTGATCAAGTTTGGGAGCTATATTTTGATGGAGCTATAAGTAGACATGGTTCTGGTGGAGGTGCCATGCTGGTGTCCCCAAAAGGAGAAAGGTATTATACCACCTTTAGGTTAAGTTTTTTCCTGCACCAGCAACACTGCAGAATATGAGAGTCTGGTCAATGGACTGGAATGGGCTAGAAAGAGAGGGCTTAAAGCCTTAAAATTTTATGGCGATAGTGAACTTGTTGTCAACCAAGTAAGGGGGATAGGTGCAACAAAGAATGATTCCTTGAAAGCATACAAACATAGAATTTGGGATGCAATTGAAGAATTTTGTGCTTTCAACATTATTGCTATCCCTAGAAAGTCAAATCAACATGCTGACAGGTTGGATGCTATTGGATCTCAGTTTGACATCCCCAATAGCATTGCAAAAGAAATAGACCAACAACACATCAAGATTATTGTCAGAACTTCAATTCCTGATAATAATATTAATTGGCAAGTGTTTAACAATGATGAGTAGATCTTGCAGTTCTTGTTTGAAGAGGACGTCTTTTCAAAACATAATCAAAAGAGGTTATCACAGAACTATGGTGATCAAGTGTTACAGCTAAAATCTAATAAGATGCCTAAAGGTCTTGTTACTTTAGAGACTATCTTCAACAAGGATGATGAAGTCAGGAGAGGTAAGGCTGGCCTGGTAGTCCAATAGGAGCATAGTGCTGAATTGGAATTGGAACCAGGTAAGAGAATACAACTTGGAAAAATAAACACTGATTCAGAAAAGCATGCTTATACTAAATTATTCAAAGAATTTAGTGATATCTTTTCCTGGCAATATGAAGATCTTAGAGGATTCGATCCTGGCCTTGCTCAGCATACCATTGAATTGGAGTCTAGTGCTGAACAAGTAAGACAGAAGCAAAGGCCTGTCAATCCCAAGCTCGAACCGCTTATGCATAAGGAAGTGCTTAAACTAATAGAGAGTGGCATAATCTATCCCATTAAGCATACTAGTTGGGTTTCCAACCTTGTTCCTGTCAGAAAGAAAAATGGGGAGCTGAGATTATGTGTTGATTTTAGGGATTTGAACAGAGCCTCATTAAAAGACCGCCATCCGCTACCCTCCATGGAACAAATTCTATAATGTATCTCTGGATCCGAGAGATTCTCATTGTTGGATGGCTATTCTAGATACAATCAAATCCTGGTAAAAGAAGAGGATCAATATAAAACTGCATTTACAACCAAGTGGGGAACCATGGCTTATCAAAAGATGCCTTTTGGTTTGTCAAATGCAGGTGCCATGTTTCAAAAGGTAATGGACATGGCCTTTAAAGGCCTCATGTACAAGTTTGTGTTGGTCTACCTAGATGACATAACTATCTACTCAAAGCATGCAATAGATCACATGAGTCATTTGAGGCAGATTTTTGAACGATGCAGAGGATTTGGGATATCCCTTAATCCCAAGAAATGTGTGTTTGCAGTCCATGAGGGAAAACTATTGGGATATGTAGTATCCAAAGAAGGAATTACAGTAGATCCTAAAAGGATTGCAGCTATCTTGGAACTACCGTTACCACATCACAAGAAAGGTCTCCAATATTTCATAGGAAAGATTAACTTTGTTAGGAGATTCTTGCCTAACATTGCAGAATTACTCAAGCCTTTGACGGCCATGTTGAAGAAGGGTTCTGCTTTCAGTTGGAACAAAGAAGGAAAATATAACTTCCAAGCCATTAAGGAGGCATTGACAGAGGCTCTTGCCCTGTTGAACCCAAACTTTGAAAAGGATTTTATCCTCTATGCTTATGGAGGTCATGATGCCATCTCTGCAATGCTGACCCAAGAAAATTCAGAAGGATTGGAGCAACCTGTTGCTTTCTTCAGCAAATGTTTAGAAGAGTATGAGCATAGGTACTCTTTTGCAGAAAAACATGTTCTTACTATAGTAAAGAGCCTAAAAAAATTTAGATATCTATTGACCCACAGCAAGGTGCATTTAAAGGTTACTCACCCTAGCGTCAAAGAATTTTTGCTTTCCAAGGATCTAAACGAGAAAAGAGCTGGTTGGGTCACCAAGGTGATGGAATATGATGTAGATATTCAGACTACCAAGCTGGTTAGAGGCAGAGGTCTTTGTGAACATTTGGCAGGGGATGAGAAGGCAAAGAAATCAGAACTACTGGATGCATCTCTGGTGGTGCATTCTACAGAAAATCAAGCCAAGGCAACAGGCTGGTTGCCTAACATGATTCATTATCTAAAAATAGGACAATGCCCTATAGGGCTCGACTCAGCAAAAAGAAGATAAATTATAGGTTACAATCTATCCCTTTTGTGTTGATTAATAATGTCCTTTTTAGAAAAGATCACAATGGTGTTCTTTTGAGATGCATAGGTTCAGAAAAGGTGGCAGATGTCCTGTTTGAATTCCATGATGGGCCAGCTGGCGGTCATTTTTCTCCTAGGACTACTGCTTATAAAATCATGAGGGCCAGATACTATTGGCCATCTATCTTCAAGGATAGTCATGATTATGTTAGAAAGTGCATCAAGTGTGCCTTATTTGCAGGAAAAGAAAAGCTCGCTACTCTTCCCCTTCAACCAATCAAAGTTGACCAACCTTTCATGAAATGGGGCATAGATTTCATAGGTATGATCAATCCTCCATCTAGTGCAGGACACAAATGGATAATCACTGCAACTGATTATTTCACTAGATGGACAGAAGCAATGGCCTTAAAAGAAGCCAATGAGAGTGCTGTTCTAAATTTTTATGATGATTTAATTCATAGGTTTGGCACTCCTGATTCAATTATTTTAGATAATGCACTGGCATTTACAGGCCTTAAAGTCTCAGATTGGGCAGTTAGAAATGGCATTTATCTGAATACTAGCTCAAATTATTATCCCCAAGGTAATGGTTTGGCAGAATCTACAAATAAGAACCTGATCAGGATAATTAAGAAGACTCTTTAGGACAATCAAAGGGATTGGCATACAAAACTTAAGTCTGCATTGTGGTTAGACAGAATTACCCCAAAGAAGATCATTGTTAATTCTCCATACATATTAGTGTATGGTAGAGAGGCTGAATTTTCCATTTCAACAGAATTACCAGCTTTGGACTTAGCCACTCAGTGCGCCCTGTTTGATGGAGAGGATCCCCTACAGATCATGTATGCTCAATTGATGGAATTGGAAGAAATCAGAGACAAATCTATGAAAGATATGGAATTCCATCAGAATCAAACTAAGAGGAGCTTTGACAAAAGAGCTAGGGGAAAGAACTTCAAGGTTGGAGATATAGTTCTCAAGTGGGATGAGTTCAGGTCCAGGCCTGACAGGCACACAAAATTTGATCCCTTCTGGAGTGGGCCATTTGTTATAACAGAGTGCAGAGGATCTAATGCTTTCCAGCTTTCAAATCTTAACAAAGATGTCCTGCCAATCTCAGTAAATGGTTTCCACTTGAAGCCTTGCTTTGAGGTTAATCCCTCTCTGTAGGCCTTCATTTTCTTGCAGCAGTTGCTTGTTTTTTCCTTTTCCCTGCTTTCTAGTATAGTTTTCCTTGTTTTCCAAGAAGTGCACATGCACAAGTTTTTGCCCTGTCAGGTTTTGTGTTCTGAAAAGACTCCATGCCCAATGGATATGTCAATAGGCCACTGGTTTTCATGTTTAGCAGGCTGACATCCCGTAGAAATCACCAAAATGTTGCCCAAATTTCACATCCTATGTAAATTTGGCCCTTTTCTGTGTTTCCCACCCAAAAATGGCTAGCCCTTTTAAAAAAATCATGCTTTTATGTCATATCACGCAATCACGATCTATTTTGGTCAAAGTCTGCAAGTTGTACGACTGCGCGACGAGTTGTTTTATAAGCCCATCGCACAGTCACCGGGTAATGAGATCAATGAAGGATTAGTGTAAGAAGAATGAAAAGAATGAAAACTTAAACAAGTATTAATCCAAGAAAATGAAATGCATGGAAGATTTTACCATAAACCAAAGGAGAGAGATTTCAAGATCAACCACAAAGCACTTCAAGAATC
>MU214524.1:120969-130969 GCA_018584345.1 Thuja plicata | reverse complement strand
ATGAATGATTACTTTGTAAAGTTTCAAGCAAAGATGCATAAAAGATTCAGGATTCCACCCCAGTTAGTGGAAAGATATCGTGATAATATTTGTTTTGAAGTAGATACCGACATGTGTATCATTAAGGTTGTTGAGCCAAGGACTATTTGGCTTCAACCAATGAGATATGAAGTTGATATTGACATAGTTGCACAGCAAATTGAGACATTGTTGAAAGACCCCATTGACAAGAAAGCTAATAGATATGGAACCTATGAAGAAGTTAAAGAAAAGATCAAGAATGGTATAGTGATACCTAAGGCCATAAGGAAAACAAAGAAAATGATTGGGGAATTGTCACAGAAATTTGAAGTTAAAGAGGATGAAGAAGAAACATAGGCATCACCCTCAATTGAAAAGAAGAGGAAACAACTAGAAGCTAATCCCTCACCAAGTGGCAGGAGCACAAGGGCCTTGGTAAGGGCAAAAGAAAAGGAACAAATTTAAACACCCATACCTAGAGGGAAAACATATATGAGGAGTAAGAAAAATGTTGTAAAGCCAAGAAGAAAATTGAAGCTTCAAGTTGAAAGTGAAACAGAAACAGAGGAGACCATGGCACCCAAAGTACCACAAAAGACTTCAAAACCAACTCTTGATGAATCCATCGATTCATTAATGAAACATGGAGGTTTTGCTAGAGTAAAACAATTGAGATATGAGCAGTTGAGTGTAAATGATTAGGTAAGAATTGAAGATGTTATTTTCACATTGAATAAATTTAGAATAACACCAATGGAAGTTTCAAGCCAGCTTCCTAATGAGCTATACAATAAGGTAGATGGAAGGTGGAAATATGCATTGACTACTGAAAAACAAATAAGAGAAAGATCATTAGTTGTGACAATGCCTGAATTATCAGTGCAAGAAATTGATGAATCTCTACAGAACTATTCAAGGAGATTTCTTGTGAAAAATAGAGCACTAAGAATAATGATCGGTAAGCTTTTAGAAGTTGAAAAAGAAACAGATGAAATGTGGAGAAAAATATTCAAACTAGATGCCACCAAGTCTCAAGAAGACAAGAAAACCAAGGGGACTACTAAAGGACAATCGTCAAAAGGCAATAAAGGTCAAATGGATCCCATTGACCTAACCAAAGATACCGGTGAAATAAATGTTGAAGATGCATCAGAAGAAGAAGATCCTGCACAAGATACAACAAAGGAAGAAAATGCTATAGATACAACAGATCAAAATACTGAGTGCATGGACATAGATGACACTCCAACAACCAAAGAATTAGAACCAGTAATACAACAAATTCATGCTTATTCTAAGATAAGTACAGAGACCACCAAAGAAGGAAATGAACAGAGAAAAGGAAATGACTTTTAAATTTTTGTCAAAATGCCAAACTAATGACAAAGGGGGAGATTGTTACCCTATTCACTTTGTTGTCATAAGTTTTGTCAAAGTCATAAGCAGCCAATTCTAGTTGGTAAAGGAAATGGACAGTACTACCAAGTAGGAGAAGTTAGTCGGTAATGTAAGTGAAGGGAGGAGTAGTCGGTAAAGAAAGCATAATCAAGCATTGAGCCAAAACAGTTATCGAGTACCGAGTTTGAAAACATACACCGAGCACCGAGAGTAGTAAGTTACCGAGAAGTTGAAGCATTTACTTACTGAGCAATGCAGGCAAGGCAACCGAGAAAGAAAACTAAGTCAAATCTTGATAAGAGCACATTCAATGAATTGACAGACGATGTCAAAAGAATCTATGATCACTAAAGTCAGTTGGTTACAAAATCTACAAACTAGATTAATCAAGACCAAGATGCAAGGCAGAGATTAAGCAGAAAAATAGATGTTGTGAGTTCCAAGAAGGGAACAATTTCCAAGGTAACAGTCAGGCAGTTTAGCGAGCAACAACAAATCTTAAGGATGATCAAATGACTAAGATTGACCTAGAAAAACCTAATCAAGGAGATTAAGAGGCAAAAAAAGAGGATACTTAATAAGTGAAGAATCCTTATGAGAATAATAAGAGAGTAAAAAAAAAAGAAAAGGACAAGAGACATGAAATGTTGTTACTGTTATGGGGTATAGCAGAGTATATGAGATAGCACTGAGTATAGAATTTGTAGAAGGAAGGTTTGATGATCACATCACCGAGCAGATTCAGAGGTAAAGAATTTAGAGCATAAAGAATATGATCAAGCATAACAGTTTGATGTATTATTTTAGACAAGTTCAAAGCATTGTTGAATACATTATTTTTGTTATTTTGTAAATCCCACCACTGGGTAGATCCTTATAGATCTTATTTTGTAAAGCCTCTAACAAGGTACAATTCTTAGAGAAGAATTTGTGAAATCCTTTAACAAGGTAGACTGCATAAGTCTTTATACTCTTAACAGAGTAAGCTATCAGAAGTAGCTAAACATTGTAGCTCTAACTGAGCAACCTTTTTACTACAGTAGTGAAGGATTGTGGGTATCATCCCCACTACAGTTTTTTCCTCTAACCAAGGATTTCTGCATGACCAAAAATGATGGTGTTATGGGTCTATTTGTTATGTGTGTACTTGAAGTGATTTACATGTTTTAACTTGTTTTTCATTTATAATTTTCATTCGATAAAGGATGCAGAAGTAAGACAGTTACAGAGTATAAAAGTTTTAAGTGAACTGATTCACTCCTCCCCTCTCAGTTCATACTCTTGTATGACATTTCCAACAAGAGTTTGGCAAAGGTGTGCCCAATCGTGATGGCCCTATAGTTGTTGGGGTCAGGTCAGAAACCAACCCAGCCTTGTGAATCAGATAGATTAAGTGTCTTGACTAGGACTCAAGGAATCTGATGCAAACCACACTATTAAAGAGTGTCAGGAAGATAGGATCTCAAAACATAGATACCAAGCTTGAAGAGCTCAGCCTGAAAACCATCCTCATCAGCCGCCCTGCTACATCTCATGGATCTGACAGCCTCATAGATGCTGGAAGCAGTAAATATATGGCAGTGAGGGGAAGGGGTGAGGTGGAGAGATGGTTGGTCAGGGATGTCATAAAGAGGTGTGGGAGGCAAGGGATCTAAGATCGATGGTGGAAGGCAGAGCGGGATGCCGAGGGAACTTTGTTCACCAGAAAGGCTTAGGATTCTGAATCAGGGTATCGTATAGGGATGTGCACTGTAAGGAAATGAAATCATGTTTCTTCGAGTGAAGAAAATGGCAGTAGGAGGACTGAAGGCTAGCAAAGTCAAAAGGGAGAGTCTCAAAGTTCAAGCGCAAGGAGCGGTGGAAATCTTTGCAGTCATCGTCAAACCATCGATTCATAGGGAAAGTAATCTAGCATGGGGATCTAAGGATAGGGCGGTGAGGGATGGAGAGGAAAGCTGCCTCCCAAATAGCTGTGATCAATAGGTCAAAGATGGAGGAAGCATGGAAATAGTCAGAAAAGTTCTTAGACGAGAGGAGATGACGGAGGTGGAGAGTAAAGAGATCACAGTCACCCTCGGCAAACTAGAAATGGAAGTGGGTAGGAGAAAAATCAAGGACAGTTGGGGGACAAGGAGGGAGAGATAGGCAAGGGGGAGGGGAAAAGTGAAGCACAAGGCTTAGAAGAGTGTGGTCGGCTAACAAAAGATGAGAGATAGTGAAGCGGCGGATGGAAGGGATAAAAGAAGCGCTAGTGATAACATAGTCAACTACACTGGCGCCACTGTAGTGCGGCCAACATGTGAAAAGCTCAGAACCAAGGAAGCAAGAGAGGTCATTCAGAATAACCAAATTGAAAGACTCAAACTTAGATAAAGGTTCGCCATAATCCTTAAAAACACGCTGGAGCCCCAAACTAGCAGGATCAAGTTCTAAGGTACAGGTCCAGTCAGTACCTCGGTCATGTATAGGGGTCTGCAGCACCCTAGTCCGTGCATTAAAGTCTCCCAAAATAATGATGTCCCCCAAGGTACTAAATCTGGAAATGCACTCTATCAGATT
Organism: Thuja plicata; assembly: GCA_018584345.1. Lineage (NCBI taxonomy): Eukaryota > Viridiplantae > Streptophyta > Pinopsida > Cupressales > Cupressaceae > Thuja > Thuja plicata. The sequence goes on along the minus strand of MU214524.1, from coordinate 126,991 downwards.
AATAAATGGGTCCCCATCCTCGGTACTATGAATGGCATATGGCAAGAGGCCAGTGGAAAGTAGCAAACTACGATGAAGATGTTTCTCTAGTGGTGGCTCGCATGACATACGTGGATCCACATGAATCTGGCACATGTGTCTGAATGAACTACTAAAGTAGCACTGAAGAGGTTGTCCCTAATCAAGCAGGAAACTCCTCTGGAGCCCTGTACACCATCCGAAGAGAGAACTTCCTCCCTGAAGACGGACAACCACTGATAACTATTGAAACCTGGGAGGGGACAAACAGGGCTCTCATGGGTCTCCGTAATAGCCAAGATATCAGTTGACCCCACTGCATCCTGAAAGAGACCAGGTAACAACCAAAGAGAATCATTAACATTTCAGAAATTAACAAGAAGAGAGCCAGAGGAGGGCCCGCTCTTGTCAAACTGCTGACGTGGTCATCATTTGGCCTTTGCGGCCTACCTTGAATCCCACTAGCTAGGGGGAGAATCCTGAATCACTGCCTTGAGATTCCTAATAATTGCCCATTTACCACTACATCTGGCCTTAGCAATGAGGTTCTTGGTCTATTTCAATTCTGCCACCTATGATCTAGTGAGATCCTCATCTAGATAAATCTTAGACAGAAGAGAGAATAACTTCCTCTTCACTCTAAGAACTTGTAGTCTATCATGCAAAGAGAGAAACCTCATAACAAGAGTATAATCAGGACAAACCCAACATATGTCAAGTGAAATATCATGAATGTCGAGAAGATCCTTGAGAAAGGATTACCCGACAGAGGAAAAATCAGCAGTGGGGGGGAGACCACGAACACGCAGGTTCAACTCACACACTCGTCTCACATGCTCACCATCCATCTTACCTTGAACCAACTTCTCCACCCCTGAGATATGTGCAACACTAACTGTATTATCACAAATAGAGGCCCAAGTTTTCACCTTCTCCTCGGTCTCAGACATTAGAGTTGAGTGCTTAGCAACGATATCAGCTTATTCCACTTTATATCTATCGAATTTATCAAGATTCTCAATAACCAATGCAAGGTCGGTTTTAATCCCTGTTGACTAAGAAATAAATGTTCATGAAAAACTATGGAGTAGCTATTTTAGTTCCCACACCAAGGTGGATAAAGTTTGTACAGTGGCATGGAGCTGAGAATTCTAAACCTCTAGCTTGATAAGATGGTCGTGTAACCTCTGATAGGTAGGCGTAGGGGCCTCCCCAATATCCCTAACCATGACATTTCCCTCTGGCATAATAAGATTAACAACAACATCAATCTATACATTTTGCTGAACATTTTCAAGGTCTTTGACCGCAACCACATCAGTGGCCATTTGGGAGTCCTCAGCCTCAGTATTCACAGCAGGAATATCCCCAACGTGTGGAAGACCTCCTGTCCTAGCTACATTTTTAAGTCTCATCAGCGCTAAGGATAGTGACACAAATCAAATTACATGAGACATTCCATCAAACATTTCACGTGCATGGTCAACAAACTCAAATGTGCTTTCGTGTGCATTATGTCAAACACATCGCGTGCATTCTGTAAGAAGAAATAATAATAATAAAAAGATTGTAGGGTTGTAGCAGAAAATAAGTGTGACAGTCTAGAAAGTTGTCTATTTTGCATATTGATTATGCAATGCCTAATACCATATGGTTCTAGAAATGTATAATTACTATTCCCTATTAATGACTCCTTTGTACACGTAATTTAACCTGATCAAATTTCTAGAAATTCTGCACATATTAGGTTAAAGAGTGAGCATTTTTTATTTGACAACAAAGAATGAGAAGGTGCATATGTGAGTGTGTGCCTATGACTATGCATTGAAGCAAGGCTGCTATCACAAGTCTCTTATTCATGTGGTGCCCAAAGGAAAACTTAGAGTGGTGTGATGGTTGTACAACTAGCAAGTCAAAGAAAAAAATTTAAAAAATAACAAAATATTTAAAAAAAAAACTAAAATATTAAAAAAAATAAAAATAAAAAATAAAAATGAAAAATTATAATAAATTAAAAATTAAAAATTAAAAAAATTAGAAAAATAAACTAGTGAAAAAATAATAGAAATAAATAAAAAAATTTAAAAAATATTTTAAAAAATTAAAAAAAATTAAAATAATAAAATAATAATAATAATAATAATAATAATAATAAATATTAGTTTAAAATATTAGTATAAAGTGTAAAATATTAATATTAAGTGTAAAATATTCATATAAAGTGTAAAATATTAATGTAAATTATAAAATATTAATATAAATTATAAAATCTTATTATAAGGATTAAAATATTAGTATAAAGTGTAAAATATTGGTATAAATTAAAAATATTAATATAAACAGTAAAATATTACAATAAAGTGTAAAATATTCATAAAAGATGTAAAATATTAATATAAAATGTAAAGTATTAGTATAAATTATAAAATATTCATATAAAGTATAAAATATTAGTAACCTATTTGAATAATTTGTAAAATATTTGTATAAATTATAAAATATAAATTTTTAATTTAAATCATTACTATAAAGTGTAAAATATTAGTATAAATTTTAAAATATTATTATAAAATACAAAATATATTAGTATTAAGTGTAAACTTATAGCATAAAGTATAAAATATTAGTATAAAGTGTAAAATATATTATTATTAAGTGTAAAATATTAGTATTTAGTATAAAATATTAGTATAAAAATGTAAAATATTAGCATAAAATGTAAAATAATAGTATTAAATGTAAAATATTAGTATAAAGTGTAAAATGTTAGTATAAATTGTCAAATATTTGCATAAAGTGTGAAATATTAATATAAATTGTAAAATACTAGTATATAATGTAAAATACTAGTATTTAATGTAAAATATTAGTATAAAGTATTAAATATTAGAATAAAGTGTTAAATATTAGCATAAAATGAAAAATATTAGTATAAATTAGAAAATATTAGTATCAAATATTATTATAAAGTTTAAAATATTTATATAAAATATAAAATATTAGTATAGAGTGTAAAATATTAGTAGAATGTAAAATATTTCTATAAATTATAAAATATTAGTAGAAAATATAAAATATTAGTATAAATAATAAAATATTCGTATAAAATGTAAAATATTAGTATAAAATATAAAATATTAGTATTAAGTGTAAAATATTAGTATAAAATGTATTAGTAAAATACTAGTATAAATTATAAAATATTGGTAAAGTATTTGAATAAAATGTAAAATATTCATATAAAATGTAATATTAATATAAAACATTAGTATAAAGGGTAAAAATTTTATTATATAATATTAGTATACAGTGTAAAATATTAAATTAAAGTGTAAAATATATTAGTATTAAGGGTAAAATATTAATATAAATTGTAAAATAGTAGTATAAATTGTAAAATATTCGTATAAAATTTAAAATATTAATATGAAGTGTAAAATAAAATGTAAAATATTAGTTTAAAGTGTAAAATATTAATATAAAGTGTAAAATATTAAATATAAATTGTAAAATCTTAGTATAAAACTTAAAATCTTAATATAAAATGTAAAATATTAGTATAAAATGTAAAATATTCATATAAAGTTTAAAATAGTAGTATAAAGTGTAAAATAGTAGTATAAACTATAAAAATAGTACTACAAAGTATAAAATATTAGTATAAAGTGTAATATATTAGTACAAAATGTAAAATATTAATATAAGGTGTAAAATCTTATAATCAAGTATAAAATATTAATATAAAGTGTAAAATATTAGTATTAAGTGTAAAATGTTAATATAAATAGTAAAATATTATTATAAAAAATAAAATATTAGTATAAATTATAAAATATTAATTTAAAGTGTAAAATATTAGTATAAATTGTAAAATATTTTTTTATATTGATAATAGTAGGATCAGAAAGATTTATACAAAATATAGTCTAGAGACTGTCAAATGGGAAGCATAGCCTCACACCGAGGAGTATAAAAAAAATACATCATCGATAAAGAGTATCAACTACAACAAAGAAAAGAAAAAGAACAAGGATCTAGTTTAGAATATTATAATAGGTGTATGCCCAAGTATTCCACCCCATGGAGCCTTCCATCCAAACTATATTCTTCTTAGCCTGAATATGAGCCAGTATGAAAATCTGATCATCCGTGGCATTTTTATTCTTCTTCAATTCCTCATGCAGCCTCTTGACCATCTCATCAAAAACAACAAGATTCTCCATGTGCCTCCTCCAATTGTGTCCCATCTTGAGGAACCTTTTTAGCTTCTCCCTGCTAATCAACATAAAGGGTAAAATATTATTATAGAATGACCCATCTTTAGGAATCTTTCATCTTGAAGAGAAACATGGTGGAATGACCCATCTTTAAGAACCTTTTCAGCTTCTCCCTACTAATAAACATATGGATAGAAACCTGGGAAGAAATTTTAGAATATGTGAGTTTATGGAAAAACTCAGTAAAAACTTTAGGACTATCAAGAAATTTTTCTTCATTCCTGCACTTCCAGATCTATCAGAGGATGTTAGAAGATAAAATATTCTATAAAAGGTTAGTATCTCTCTTTAAACCATGAACATGACCATTAATGATTTCAAAATTGTTAAGATATTAATCGTCAAAAAATGATTAAAGTGACTAATAATTTATAATTTAACTCTTTATTCACTAAAAATAACAATAATTCAGAAATAGAATTCCTTAAAAATAACAATATTTTAAAAATTAGATTTTATCTAATATTTTATCTTATTTAGTAACTCTTTCTTCATTAAAAATAACAATAATTTAGAAATAAAATTCCTTTAAAATAATAATAATTTAAAAATTAGATTTTATCTTATTTATTAACTCTTTCTTCACTAAAAATAGCAATAATTCAAAAATAGAATTCCTTAAAATAATGAAAATTTAAAAATTAGATTTTATCTTATTTTGTAACTCTCTTTTAGTGACAATAATTCAAAAATTAAATTTCATCTTATTTTGTAACTCTCACTTAAACATTTAACTAAAAAATAAGATTAATTAAATCTTCTCAAACAATAATTACTTAATTTACTTTAAACTAAAATATTATATTTACTTTTTACAATTTTCTATATATATAACAATTGGCTCCTAACACGCAATAATAGTTTGTGAATGAATTTATTATTGGTAGATAAGTTTGAATTTTGAATGAGAAGGAATTTTGGACTAAAAATAGTAATAATTCAGAAATAGAATTCTTTAAAAATAAAAATATTTTAAACATTAAATTTTATCTTATTTATTAACTCTTTCTTCACTAAAAATATCAATAATTTAGAAATAGAATTTATTAAAAATAACAATAATTTAAAAAATAAATTTTATCTTATTTTGTAACTCTCTTTTAGTGACAATAATTCAAAAATTAAATTTCATCTTATTTTGTACCTCACTTAAATATTTAATTAAAAATTAGAATAATTAAATCTTCTCAAAAAATAATTATTCAATTTATTTTAAACTAAAATATTATAATTAATATTTACAATTTTCTATATTTTTATAGAAAAATATAACATAAATTAAACATATCTTAAAATACAATATATATTAAACTTATCTTATTTTCAAGATTAATAATCTAATATGTGAAATAAAATATTTCATGTAAATAGGCTTGCTACAACTTTAATAAAATACAAATAAAATGTCTTGAAATTTTAAAATAGAATTAATTAGACTAAGCTCTCGAAGTTGTCCAATACTTAAATTAGGGATTGAAGCCCCCAACTGGCTCCTACATGCAACAATATTTTGTGAATGAATTTATTGTTGGTAGATATGTTTGAATGTTAAATGAGAAAGGGAGCTTTGGACTAAAAATAGAAATGATTTAGAAATAGGATTCCTTAAAATAACAATAATTTAAAAATTATATTTTATCTTATTTATAAACTCTTTCTTCACTAAAAATAAAAAATAATTCAGAAATAGAATTCCTTAAAAATAACAATAATTTAAGAATTATATT
>MU214522.1:239390-259649 GCA_018584345.1 Thuja plicata | reverse complement strand
AGGGTTTAAACTTGTTTCATCACGAATCCTTTGGTTTTTATCCCATATTCCTGAAAGATTTAGCACAACTCTCGCCCATGCACCAGACAGACTTGATTTCTCAGCAGGCCAAAATCGCCCAAAACCAACTCTCAAACTTCACTCGCCGGACCAAGGGGCTTGAAAAAATGTCGCCAACAAAGACTACCTAAGACCACTACTCCTACTGCTTGCAAAAGAGGGGGTCCCCATTTGCAATGGGGCGATGGTGTGAAAACCTCACAACAGAATCCTCCCTCCAAGTGGCTGGCGGAATTTCACCATCCTCAGGATAGAATTTGTCCTATAACCCATAGATTTCCACTCAGCATGGGAAAGCTAATTTGGACCTCAAATGATGGGAAAGGTGGAGGGGAATGAAACCAAGCCATGGAGAGAACTATTGGCAAGTATAAGGGCTAGTTGAAGGCGGTGGAATTTTATCCCCCTCAGGACACAATTTGTCCTATGAACACCTGATTTCCGCCCTCTCCATGGGCACCAAGGACCAAGGACAGTCACCATTTGAGCCATGAAAGTGAAGGAGTGTAAGGGTGAAGTCAACTAGAAGATGAGATCAAGTCGAAGTGGAAGGTAAAAGCAAAAGGGAAGTTGGAAAATAATGTTTTGTTGACTTGGAAATGGAATGGAAACCTTGTCCTATGACTGGTTAGTTACCGACCAGCCAGAGGACACAAAGTGTCCTTAGAACACCAAATTTCCGCCCCCTCTTGGAGTGGTGGTCAGGATTCCGTATGCAAAGATGAAGCTTTGTGGGCAAGTTTTGAGTTGATTTCAATTGTGGGAGCCAAGTTAGGATCATTTCAACTTTGGCGGAATTGTCCCGTGCATAGGACAATTCTGCCACACATATCCTTGGCATCCAAGCCCACTCCCTTTCCATCCTTGGCATCCAAACAATTATTGATGCAAGTTGCCCCTATGGCTCAATGAACAATGCAAAATGTAGGTCGGCTGGGACTTATAAATGATTTCAAATTTAATTTTATTTCCCTCCTATGGTTCAAGTCGGCCTGCTATAGGAGTGCGAAATATATATAAAGGGGAAAGATTGGAGATCATTTCACACTCGAGCATGCGAATTTCCTCCAAACAAGGTGCAGATCAAACTTGTAGCAGACTTGGATTAGGAAATAAATCAAACATAAAAGGGTGGTTTTGATTCGTCTCCTTAGCCCTTCATTGGTAGGAGTAAGTTGGTAAGATTGTAGCAGCAAGTTGACATTCTTTTCATCCCAAAATCCCACTTGAAAGCTACAGGCATGTGCAAAATCAGAATGCGGGGGTGATAGGAAAATGAAATCAGGGACTTGTGGATTGAAAGACTTGATTATTTCCAGATTTCTAGCTATAAGACCAAGTTTATTTTGAAAATCCATTCTCATTGAAGGCTAATGTGATTACATTTCATGAAGATTTTAAGTTTTTTTATTTATTTCATGTTTAATTATCATCTCATAAACTTAATACCTTTTCCTCTCTTGTTTTGCAAGGAAAATTGTTGAAGGAGGCAAGGAAATGTTTAAGACTTCAAGTGGCGAGATCAAGCTCAGGAACTCCAACCAAGTGGATGCTATAGGAAGGTGAGGGATGGAGGCTCAAGATTTCAAGCTCGAGGACTTCAAATGAGAAAGGGAAAGCAACAAGGGGAAAGGTGGATATGAAGGAGAAAGGGCTGAATTGAGAGTCATTTTTGGAACAACTTAGAAAATCAGAGTGTTGCTGGTATACATGTCCTCCATCATCACGCCAACAAGTGGATGCTCCAAGCTCAAGTTCAAAGATCTCAAGTGGGAAGGAAGTTCACACCAAGTTACCAAAGGACAAGGTCAAGACATCAAAAGAAACATCAAGATACAAGCTCAATCAAGTTCGAATCATGGCAAAGAGAGATTTCCAAGAACAAAGATCGAGAAGAGTTGAGAAGATGAAGCAATTGGGGAATATGCCATCATGTTGGAAAGCTGGGCAGTGTTGAGTATCAAGAGATATTTTCTCTTCACAAAGATTAATCAGAGCTACATGATAAGGATGATGAGGTGGCAATTGGGTGTCTTCTCCAATCAGAAAATTCCAATTTCGAGCACAAGCAATCACAACATGCCAAGTGTCCTATTTTCTCATTGGTTGAAAAATTATTGTAATTTTCTTATTGGTCCATGATTTGGTGCCCTCATGTAATTGGTTGAAAATTTGGCAACCCTAATTAGGGTTTGTAGGGAAAAATCTTGGCCCTTGATTTCAAATGAATCTTGGCGCTTTGTTGCAATTGGACATCTATAAAAGGCCAAGGCCTTCTCTTTTTTAAAGGGTTAGCTAGTTAGACAATTAGATTGGAAGAGTAGTGGAGTTAGAAGATGGAGAGCTAATAGTTTTAGGAGGTTAGAGTAGGTTAGCCAAGGGAGACTTGATCAAATTATTGTTATCATACTACCAAAATTATTCCTTCTTTCATTGTTGGCTTTCATGGTGAATGTATGTGACATTTGGAGTATTGCATGGTTTCTTCAATCTTTTACTTGGAGTAGATTTCATTTCATGTTGTTAAAAGTAGCTTAGTTAGATGAAAGCAATTGTGGATGTTTGCTTGTTTGACTCGAATATAAACTAGGCCACTAGCCCTCTTGCTGATTGTAAGGGTGCCTTGTGTGGTAAGCTAGTGATTGCTCTTAACTTCAATTGATATTCAATCTTTAGTTTGCATCCATTGATGGGATTGGAGAGGAGATATTGATTTGAAAACCATTTGAGTATTCCTTTGAAGCTTGCACTAGGTGAGGTTGAGGTCGCTGATAAGATTTCACTTGGTAGAGTCCAAGTCACCCATGATTTCTTGCATTCATAGTTATAGTTAGAAGTAGAATTAGAAGTTAAGTTTAAGTTTAAGTTGAAGTTGAAGAGTTGGAAGAGCAAAACTATATTTTCATTGCACATTGTGAAACCAAATCTTTAGAAGTGCAAGTAAGTTGATATCCATTGAATGAATAACGTAAGTCCCCTTAGTGATTACCAACAAATCACATTATATCATTGAGCGAGTGTCCACAATAAAAGGAACCTTGAAGTCATTTCATGATCTTCCTTTGCAAGCTTAGCATGAGAGATGACCTTATATCAAGAGAGGATTGAATATTTAGTGTTTCACTCCGAAACATTGGGTATTTGATTCTGTATGTTGTAGTGGAAAAAAACTCACATCAACATGCCATAGGGGACACGTAGCTGTCTCATAGTTGTTGGGGAATGTTTGGACGTCACTTGTTGAAATTTTGTAGTACTTAAAAATCCTGTGAACTTTTGAAAATTTGGGGACAAGGGGAGGGGGGTGGAGATTTCCTATAGATCCTTTGTAGGGGAGGGGTCCAATTTTATTGGGGATACATTGAAAATCCTTTATATTTATAAAACCTATAAGCTATTGTGAGAAAAACAAGTTCCTCTAAATTCGCAATTGGTACCCTGAGACAAATAGAAAACGATTTTGACTTTACATTTGGTTATTCCAATTGATATCCTAAAATTAATTTGTGATTGGTATCCCCGAGTACTATTTATGCTATGAACAAGCCAAAGGGATCTGACAGTTTAGATCATAAAATAGGGTCTATGCTTTTGATAATTATGGTAAAATGGTTAACCTCTGCTATTTATTAAAAATGATTTTTCCATTTCAGGCTTTTATCATGTCATGGATCAGGATTATCATGTCAATGAGCTTGTCATGATGCAAGTTTATCCGGCAGGTATCAAAAAGTGTGGGATGATTTTAAGTGAATTTCAGCATTTATTTTCTGTGGTACTAATGTGGCTAATTTCAAGCATTTTGGTTGGAAATCGCCAAACCCAGTGACATAGGTTCGAAGCACACTGTTCAATGCTTCACAAATATCCCTGCACTACCCATTAGTGAAGGTCCAACTAAAACATGTTCAATTTTGCCTTGATTATTGGAAGGAAAAAAATAAAATACAGAATAATCTCTTTGCACCATGATTAATCAGATTTAGTCTGCAATGCCCAATCTGCCAGTATCTGTTTGTTAATGGTTTGAAGGGATGTTTGGATCAGTAGAAACTGTAAAATTGAAGCTTCGTTCATGGAAAGGATATTCAAATTAAAGTTTTGGATCAACCTAAGCCACAGCGTTTGATGGATATGGTAAATGAGTCATTGGCAGATTCGAAAGAAGCCATGAAAAAGTGTGTGGTTTGGTGAATAAATTCAGACAGTATCAATTGAAATCAAAAGTTAGCATTAAAAGATCACTTAAATATCCTGCATTTATTGTGAGACATTTTCCACTTGCCCTTGCATCTTTGTTGTTCTGTATGGAAATGTTATATTCCCTGGCGGGTGCTCAGCAGGTTCTAACTCAATCCTTGGTTCTGATTTATTTAATAGAGAAATAAAACAAGGAATACGCAGTGATAATGTAAGATGACTCTGATTTTATTTAAATTGGAACAGTCAGAAGTTTTAACAACTCGTAATGGAAAATCGTCATTGGCATCATTCAACATTTAGGAACAAGTGGGTTTCATGTGAACATCTGATTACTCAGCTGTAGATCAAATACTGGATGGGCAAGGCTGTTGTAGGCACTGAGGAGGCCCTATGTGGCTGGTTTTAACTATACCGCCCCTGGTTTGAAGTGTGCTGGCCTGAGGTGGCTCATTGATCAATGTGCTACAGTTGTTGGCTGATGATAGTCCACTCGATCTGATAGCTGCCCCTGGTATGAATGGTGCTGGTTGTAATCAGCTGCCTGCATACAAATGTTTCTAGCTAGGGCGGATCTGATTTTTAATGGCTGCCTGCTACTGGTGCCACTAGCTAGGGCAGATCTAGGGTTTAATGGTCGCTGCTTGGGTGTGAGAATTTCTGCTTGTTCCCTTTCAAATGACAGCAGCTTCAGGCATAACTTTGAGTAGGGCCTGCGAATGCTTCTGAATGGTGGGTAACAGAAAATCAATCCTGTTGCAGGTCTGACTGTCTGGTTGCTCACCCCAATCTTTCTTCCAACTGGTGATGAGCAATGCCTGGAGCAGCCCTTTGGCTGTCTCAGACAGTGCGCTGTCCTGAAAGTAGGACAATGTCAACTTCAGATCAGTAATTTTTTTAAAGAATGGAATGAGATAGTAAAGAGGACTGAAGATAGGATTTTGTTCTACCTCAGGATGGTCACTCTCTAGGGGTTCCATCCCACATTGCAGGTTTGATATGACAGCAAGCATCCTGGTAATATTGCCCTGCAGCTGGGACCTATCACCTGGATGCCAAACTATAAGTTTGAATTTTAAAATTTATTTTATTTATTAATTGAATATATATTTCCTAATTTGTTTTCTAATTTTAATTTTCAACGGTGTTAATGAGCACTTTTAGAGGGCCCAAAATGCTTGTGTCAAATTCTGCCCAGGAAGAGGGACGTGACAGGAAATATCATAACTAGTCACCAGCTTCCAGATTTAATTGAACGACATAAGACTGGAACTCTTTAAGCAATATTTTAACTCAGAAGATAGAACATTAAGGAAATGAGAGAACATAATCACAAATTGAAGACAAGGATTTACCTTGGAGAAACCCACGTATGGGAGAATACTCCAGCAAGATGTGAGCTACAAATTCACTTAAATCTACAACTCCAATGGCAGAAACCCACATATGGGAGAAGACTCCAGCAAAATGTGAGCTACAACTCACTTAAAATCTACAACTCCAATGGCAATACAAATCTTAAGCCTCTTGGGCCTTCTAATAGCCTGAATCTCACTCAATTCAATCCCTAAGATCTTTAGCATCTCTCTCAAGCACTTAACTTCTCTTTTCTTTGCCTAAGCGCCATCTATTTGGAACCTGAAATTTTTTCAAATTCCCTTCTAAACCCAATTATGTGGCTTCTCAATCCCCAAATTGGTTTTACTGTAAATCATTAATACTTTACACTTATAGTGAAGAACAAAAGACCAAGAGTTGAAGGAACTTGAGCAATTGAGGAAATTGGAATGCTACAAGCTGTTTTCTGTTGCATAGCTAAGCTGCCGTTTGTCATCAGCGGGCGATTATGAAACTGCCATTTAACAATCACTTTATTTTGATGAAATTTTCGCATTTATGGACAAAACTGCCTCAATGGTTACAGAATTGGTGGCTGTTGGAAATTGGTAGTTTTGCCCAGAAACCAGAAATAATGAAATATTCTTTTTTCTTGGTCCTCTCTTCTGCTAAAGGCTGCCCTGAGGCATCCCATGCCATCCTGAACAGTCTACAGCATCTGAGTATCTTCCTCTGTTTCAAAACCTGTTCTGCCCTGTTGCCATGAAGTCAAACTGATTCTTTTATGAATCATTTTTGCTCATGAACAATTTGTGGAGATATTAATTATGGTCAAATTTATAGGTAATAATGCTCTAACCAATTATAAGTATCAAATTTAGATTACGTTAGAATTGAATTATTAACATTAGTAGGTTAGCCGTAATGCTGAAATATCATTTGGTCTCTGGTAGTATCTCTGCTAGAGCATAAAGATACCAGCTGGTAGAGATGATGCATAAAGATTAACACTTTTGAATTTGACTCTGATAAATGTGGGTACCAAAGCAGGTATCATTTTTAATAAATGAGTTAGTATGAAATAGGTGTTATTATGTGGATCCTATGTGCTGCTTGAAAGAATACATCTAGTAGAAAACATTTTATGGCTACAAATTTTGAATAATTAGAGATGGCTAATTCTTTTTTTCAAACTCTCAAGGCCAGTTTATGGTGTATTTTGAAGTTTTCTTGTTGGGTATTTGTTCTCTTGAATATTTTCTTCCCCGAATTTATGTTTCAAACATGAATTAGAATATGACAACTGAGTTAACTCTGATGGCAGGCTCCTTATATTTCTATAGAATTTGTTCTACTTAGATCTAGGGCTAAGCTGATCCTTACCCTTAATAAAATTATTCAGCCCTTCAATTGTCAAAGTAGGATACTCGCGGATAACTTATTTGGCACAAGATTTATAGTGTGCATATAAAGATGCTTAGAACACATGTCACAAATACAACTAAAACCTTCATAATTTCATGGTTTAGATTTAACAGCACTAACCATGAAATCTGGCCATTTTAGTTCTCTATGCATAGTACCTTGATTTTATTATGGTAAAATAAATGAATGTGTTATTGAACAGAGATCAAGAATGATCTATATATACAAGTGCACAAGAGAATGTTTCTATAACAATCAGGAGAGAGGAAATAGAAACATCCTGTAGAGAGAAAGAGAAAGTTTCCATAACGAACAAAAGAAGTTTATGGAAACATTACAAAAAGGAGTGACCATTAGAAAAAGATGGAAGAGAGAGTAATTTAGAAACTATCTAATATCTATTATCGTAATACCCTCCTTTAATGGTCAATCTATCTTCAAAAAACGGAAATTTGCATGTCCTCAAAAAACGTAAAAGGCAGCCTCGGGTTGATCAGAGAGGTCTGCAGGTTTTGCAATGTTGGCCTGTGGTTGGGATCCACCCTACTTCCGCCGATCAGAAGCAAACTGGACTTGAGTCACATCAACAATGGTAGGACGACTCTCGGTACCATGAACAAGCGCCTCAAGGTGACGGTACTCGAAAATCGTCAACATGCACTGTTCCTAGGTGTTGTTCTTGCTGTTGAAACGCTGACTGCCTTCCAACATCAAGTTGGTGAGAGATGCGATTGCACATTTTTCAATGAAAACGTGAAAACATAGAGATGGCACAAAGTTTGAGGCAGATTGACAGAAGACCCAGAAAAATTGAAAAGACGCCCGGAGAAGAGCACAAAAAACCTAGATAGAAGCTGCTGTCAGATTCTAAATCCACTGGCTTGGAAAATGATGTACCTAGAAAAAGTGAGACTGACCCAGTTGAGATCTGCAAAAACCCACCAAGAATCTGCAATTCGTTTTTCAAGATGGCATAGAATCTGAGAGTTTCGAATGAAACCCTAGCCGCTGAAAAAAATCAGAAAAATTGTAGAGATGTGTGTAAAAATGGTGGATTTAGTGCAGGATGCCACCATACAGAGGGTCGTTTTTGCCAAGGAGCAGCTCATGAGTCAAAAACGACCTTGATAGAGGTCGAAAAAATGCTGGAGAAGGACAAAGTCGTGAAGAATGATCCACAGAAAACACGAGTTGCAGAAAACGTGAGTGTTTGCAGTGCAATTTGCAGCAAAAAACGTCAAGAAAAAACACCAAAAATCTTCCATGATTTGCAGTAAAAGCAATGTCGCCCAGCAACAAAATACTCACACTAAAATGTCCACGAAAACCTAGTCGGGTTCTGCAAAAAACAAATGACGCTGAAACCCTAGACGGGTTTGTGAGGAAAGAAAAAGATGCAAATTTTGAACACACTCGGGCAAAAAGCTTCGAAAATCTTGAACTAGTAATTTCAAAAAGAAATTAAAATTTTTCGGAGAGACCAGGAATTTGCTCTGATACCATATTATGATAAAATAAATGAATGTGTTATTAAACAGATATCAAGAATGATCTATATATACAAGTGTACAAGAGAATGTTTCTATAACGAACAAGAGAGAGGAAATAGAAACATCCTGTAGAGAGAAAGAGAGTTTCCATAACGAATATAAGGAGTTTATGGAAACATTACAAAAAGGAGTGACCATTAGAAAAAGACGGAAGAGAGAGTAATTTAGAAACTATCTAATATCTATTATCGTAATAGATTTATCGTGTCCAACAAACTTTAGATAAACAAATAGGCTGCATATGTTCTTTGTAAAGGGTGTATTATTCATAATTTATTTTAACTTTCCACTTGTTTCAGTATTGGCTACTGATTTTCTTCTCAAAATTGTGCCTCTTCCGAGTAACCTAAGGGTGCCTTCTGACAAAAGGAAGAAAAATGCTGAGATTAATAAATCATGTACCGGTACAAATTTTTTCATATTGAGTCAATCCATTCAGTCAAATTTTACAATTTCTTGTTTTGTGAGCTATACTTGAACCCTTGCGATGATCATAAGTGTTGATTTTATTGTCTCTAGCTAGTTGTCCTTGTAGGGCTAATAGAGGGAGCTTTTTAGCACATTTGATGAAGCAAGGATCATAGTTCGGATGAGGGAGAAAAGGTGAAAAAGTTTTGAAGGCTCTAAAAGATGTCAACCAATTGAGAGGCACATGCCTCAATGAAGGAGATCAAATTTTAGTTAAGAAAAAAAGGGTCTTTGATTTGGATGAGCTTGATGGACTACTCCAATGTTCATGTTGCTTTTCCTTCTGCTTTGATGCAAGGGCTTGATTGCCTTGGGAGTCTGAGGTCCGTGAACGGTCTCATCTTGTTGAAGCAAATTTACCAATTCATCAAATAATGGCTTTTTGCTAGCCACATCGAGACATGTGATAAACACACAAAACAAAGGGGGTAGTGCTCTCAGGGTAATGGGTACAAGAGAGCTATTTGACATTTCTTCCCACACTTGCAGTGATGTCATAATCTCTGCAACTCTTTTGCAAAAAGTACCCACTTTCTCACCACTTTGCATTTGCAAACAATGTAACTAACATTTGCAAATGAAGAACTTGATACCAATATTTAGCCTCATAAACTGTCTTGAGGCAATCCCAAGCCTCTTTGCCAGTGGTGTCTGTTTGAATGCAAGGTCGAACCTCAACTGAAACATTGAAAAAAATTATGAGTTTGGCCTTATCAAGTTTGTTTTGATTAGCACCAGTTTGTGTAGATCTAGTGAGAGTTTTGGAAACTGTCCCATAGATCTTCAGACTGAATTTGTGTCTGGACTTTTCGTTTTCCACACAGCATAATTGTCTTCTCTCAAAATTTGAGAGTCAGGATATATAATTTTTGGAGCAGTGACAGCCACTATTTAGAGTTATTTGGGGGCTTTATCACTCCCGTACATCTCCTTGATGTTTTACAGGGTTGATGCCACATACATCATTGTTGCAGTTTTTCAGGCTTTAGATGCAATAGTTCAACATGATGGCATTACTTGTAAATGCAAATTAGATACACTGTTTGTTTGTGTTGACAAAACTTAAAATGGCTTTAAATTTTTAAATTTTTCCAAATTTGGTCCAATATTTGAAGTACAATAAAATAACAATATTGTTTTAAATTTGATCGAGGTATAATTTTTACTTTAATAGTTTAACTTTAGGGAAGAAAATAATTTTTAAAAAATTATTGTAATGTTTGTTTATCCTTTTAAATTCTTTCTATACTAAAATATAAATGCTTCTGTAAAAGGAAATTTAGGTTTTAGCAAAAATGCAATACAAAAAATAAGAATGCACCTTTCTTTCTGCAATTTTCAGCCGTATCTCTTTTGAGAAGAGTGAGAATTTCAAAATTCTCACTGCAAACTTTGGATCATGCTTTCACACGCAGGTCTTCTTCACATGCTGTTCTTTAAACTTGCTTAAAATTTCCATCTTCTGAATTTTGTGTTCTTTTGTCTTTCATTACAATCTGATTTTATTATCGTTTGCAATAATGAATATGTTTAGAGAAGTAGAACTTCTGTTCAGATCTTTATTTCGTTGAATTCTTTGTTGTGCAATCATACAGTGCAGTAGGCAACTAATTGGAAGATGATATAGTGGTGTTTTCATGGGCATGGCCTGTCACTTGTGAATCTCCTTTGGCAACTTTGCTTGTGCCTGACCTAAAACATTTCATTTGAAGCATCCATTTTCAATGACTTTTCTTTCACATGCCTGGAAGAATATTGGATGCTTCTCAGATATTTTACTTTCCTATGACCAGACAAACCTTCTACAATGCTGTTTTTTGTTGTGTTTGCTTGTTTTTCTCCCAGGCGCTTTTATTTCTCACATGGTTCTTTCATGTTGGCACTTCAAATGGCTTCTGCATAGCACCAACACCTCCACAGAGCTTCCATGCAGCACCAGCAAGCTCATGTTCTTTAAGTTTAACCTTCTGTTTTTATACAGGTACATGGATTCTAGTCAAGCTCGTATACCATAATATATTTTGGGAAGCAATGAGCGATCCGGATTCAAACCAATGCATGAATATATACAATAATATGGTTGGTAAATAGCCATCTAGGCCAGGCGTACCTGACCAACCAACTATAACTATGTAATGTTAATAATATTTGGAATATATTATTAACATATTGCATTATGAAGTAATAAATATACATGTAAAACATATTCCAACACGACTTTGATTACAGGATACTCTATAATCAAAGAAACTGATCTAGGGCAAGTCCATGTGCAAGCAGGGGCGAAAGGATTGATGGACATTGATGCTACAGTGACTGGGAGTGTTAACTAGTTTGGTGTTTAGGAGTTGTATGGATACTGTATGAAGCTGAGGTACATGATTTCCTAACAGATTCTAGAGGTCCTATGATGCCGCCATTACTGTTGCTGTATTAGGATAGCTGGGAGGGTTCTAGAGTAGCTATTTCTAGAGGACCTTTTAGGTTGTCTATTCTTGGAAGTTGGATGATAACTATGCTTATCAGAAATCTATCGGACGATTTGTAGATATAAATTTAAGATATTGGATTTGTAGAAAGAATTTTATATTAATTTTCTTTTGTGCCCAAGCAAACACTTGATAATATAGGAGCTTTAGTTAGGTTTTATTTTAGTTTTCATGAAAATTTTTGTACGGACATGTAAATAAGTGCCATTTGCACTTCTGAGATTTTAAATGGTAAATTTATGCCTATTTTCTGCAGAGAGTAATGTTCAAACTTAAAATTTCTCGTGTGATTCTGTGTTCATTTGTCAAATCAAAGTCTTTTTGGAAAAGTGCAGGTTTTATATTGCAGGGTTAATTGAAGGAATTATTGTAGCTTTGTATATGATTTTATTTAGTCAGTTTGTTAAGTCATGCTTGTTGTTTTCAATTTAATTATTATGTTGTACTTGCAATTTTTAGTCACTACTTTTAGTTAGAAAGTGTGAGCATTTGCTAGCTATTATAGGTGTTTACTTTCAAGAAAAGATATAAAAATCTTGTCTTGAGTAGAAGTGTTGATAAGTTTTGTGCCTTTGCCTAATAACAAAAAGATGGGCAATTTCTTTAGTTTGTTTGCACTGTGTTTAAAACCTGAGTATTTAACTTTTACTATTTTTTTAAAAGATAGAGGTTAGGATTTTGTTTTGTTTTCTATTATGAGGGAGCTTTCCCTTTTAATCTGAAGAAAGGTTTATGATTACATGCTCTTCCATTTTGTTTTCTATTGAAAACTGCAAATTAAAATGCTAGGACATCTCTTTTTGTGCCAAAAACAAAATCAATATTGTTTAGAACTTTATCTATCAAAATAAGATAATTCATATATGTTCCATGGGAAAAAATGACATGTAGTGTGAAGTTTATAATTAAATATTCTTGCTAATCAGTTATGGTTTAAGACGTAATTGTTAGGAGGAAAATAATTTAGTGCCAGTTAACTTTCAAGATTGAAATTATGAAATAATATAAATGGGAATTGGATGTAAATTTGCTTGTTTTAGTTTAAATTTTTTGAATTGTGTAAGAAAAACTTATTTTCTTTTTTATAAACTGTGTTGTTTACAAATTTACAATTAGTTCATACAATGCAATATAATATCAAACAAGATTCTGCAAAAGTAATTGGATTTGTCTATCAGCTAGGGATTTGCTTGCTTGGGTTGAAGTAGGAGCTTGTACTTCTTTGGTGGAGTAACTAGGAGAATCCTTGATTGCAAGGAGAAATATTGCTTTGTCTGATGGCCTTTGCATGTTTGCATACAAAAGAAGTGAGAAGGCCAAACATAGAAACTATTCAAGCAACAAATATCTTCTGTTTTATACTTTTATAATATAGACACACAATAGCAATTACAATTTACTAAACTGTTATACTTACTGGGGCGAACCCAGGATTCAGATCTTTCTCCTTGAAGCTCTTGATGATGCAATATAGACACACAATAGCAATTACAATTTACTAAACTGTTATACTTAATGGGGCAAACCCAGGATTCAGATCTTTCTCCTTGAAGCTCTTGATGATGCTTTGTAGGAAGCAGGTCTGACACCTTACTGGTGTTGATGATGCCCTGATAATCTTGATAATTTCCTGCACCACAAACTGCTGTTGCTTGAAGTTGAGAGGTATCATTTCTAGAGAACAAGCTGAAAGTGGATAATAGATATAGCTGAGGTTTTGGGCCCCCAGCGCCAAAACTGTTGTAGCAACTAAAACAGAGTTTTTGTTTTAATTTCCAAAAAGATGTCTTTTCTGTTTTCCCTTACACCTCTTATAACCCACTAACTACTGCAGTTCTCAATCAGTGGCAATCACTTCCTGAAATGGTGGGAGTTAACTGATAAACAATTCTCTCATTTGTGGCCATCTAACTAACAAATCAGTTCCTCAAATTAAGAAAGTCAATGGTCAGGTTAACTGGGCAGTTAACCAACAAGTGTGAGGCTAACTCAGTGCCTTCTTCCACTATTCAAGTTTCCTAACTGAAAGCCCCAACTGCTGCATTAATTGGAAGACAACTAAAGATGTATTCACTCCCTAACTGAAGACTCTGTTGACCTCTTTTAAACATAAACATTTCTAATTGAAAGCTCAATCGTATCTAACAGCTTACAGAACAACTCATTCAGTGCTGCGGATAAAAAGGGGATATTACACTTGTGTACTAGGATACCTTATATTTGTTGCATTTAATTTCAAGCAAAATTTTTATTCCTATTTGTTGAAATTTATTTGCTTTTCTATTTTGAGCAGTCATTAGTTTATTTTTTAAATATTTATTGTTCAATGATAAAATTAGATTAGCCTAAAAACCTAATATAAATTAATAGTGGAATATTTCAACAAATTGGGATTGGTTCTGTTGCTTATGATGAATCTGATAGGTGTTAGTTTGATTTGTGTACGTTAGATAGATTATATAATATATTACTTTCATTTCATATCAAGCAAAAATAATAATGTATTGCTAGTTGTTTGTATTTATTGATTTCCTATAGTATATCTTTCCTATCTTGAGCATTGCAGTTAGATTAGTTGTAAATTTTACTGTTCAATTATAAAATTATATTAGAGTAGAATTCTAATCTCGATCAATAGGGGGTACATCAACAAACTGCAATAGTCCCTATTGGTTATGGTGAACCCTTTGAGAAGTGATAGGTGTTAGTTTGTTCTCCTCCCTATCCTCTCCTTGTATCATTCTATGAACATACACTATTGGGGTTTTTCCATCTATATTAGAAAAGTCGTTTTGTTTTGTATTTTATGTTAGTGCAGCTGCTTTTAGGGTTAGGACAAATTATCGTATGTTTTTTATATTTCTTGTTTATGTGTTTTTCATTACGATTAGAAATAAATTTGGGTTGTGGTTCCCCAAGTTTTCTTTTGGTATGGCCAAAATGTCAGGCTCCCATGTTGGTTTTGACTAGGGTACCTAGTCTGAGTTGGACCTAGGCCATTTGGTTCCATGAATCATGTGATTGGGACCTGGCAAAGTCCCAGTCCAGGTGTAGGTCCTTGGGCAGTAGAATCCGACTTCATCAGTTAGCAGTGAATTTGGCCAGACAGTTTAAATAGAGGCTTAATTTTTGGACAGCTTTCATGTTCAGGGATGTTACTAGGTCTTCTAGCACTTCTACATTCATTTAAGAGAACTCTCATTGGCAAACTTGGAAAACAAATCCCTGAAAGATTATAGAAATTAATTCGATGCAGTTTCTTGTATTAGAGCTCTTTTTTCCTTCAAGAAAAAGTGCTAGAGTCTTTGCCACTGTCTTTCTTGAATTAAATTCTGTTCTCCATCCTTTGTGAAAGGATTCATAATTTACAACCTGGAAACCTTATCTGTTTCATCTATCACAGCAGGGCCTGCAAGATATATAGTAATGATTGCTATAAAATAACGTTGAATGAATTTTCATCTAGAACCAGTGATGACAATTACTTTAGCTATGATTAATTCTCATTTAGGCCTTTGAGAGTGTTAGAGACCCATACAGGATCTTGAACTCAGCAATACTTTTTGATGTTGATGTGCACAAAAGCACGACTGCTATGTCTTTGCCTCTTTAACTATTTGAAGTTAAAGTTTTTTGGAACAACCTAGAGTTGAAAAATGAGATGTATTTTTTGGAAATTTTCATTCTCTTGTACAATTTCTTTTTGCGCAAGGCTTTGTAGTTGATCAGAGTTGTGCAAGGTATAAGTAAAAGCATTGTGAATATATTAGAGTAGAAGATATTATTTAGCATTTACTGTAGAAAGAAGCAGGTTGTTACATGGATGACTGTTTATCCATACTTAAATATAACTTATAAATAAGTGCAAAAACTGAATAAGATTAAATCTGCTGCACATTTCATATTTCGTTGCAGTTTGTTTTTACTTTTCATTTCAATTCCTTAATTATATTTGAGTGAGATGCATGCAGTTCAGATTCCAGGTGTCTCAAAATTTATATATATTCTGGTTTGACATATTGCCAGGTCACTCTTTCTGGTAATCAACAACCTGTACGCACAGAAATTACAGAAGCTGCTATGGAGTTGGGAGCTGAGGTAAGAGTTTGTCATGACCGGTAAAAGATCACAAAGGACCTGTTTTGAAATAACTTTATTGGAATGTAACTTAATCTTACCTTTTTTAAAGAGAACACAACTAATTAATAACCATTTTTTTTTGGTAAAAGGCATAATAAAGCCTGAATATATGTATTAATAATATTAGTACATATAGTATGACTAGAGTTTGAAGATATTGCACCCAAAACCGCAAGAATTACCTTGCTGTAAACTAAAGAAGCCACATGTCGCAAGGGCTATGATATGACCAGACTATGCAGAAGCCCTTCGACAAAACTGGGATACAAAACTTTGAGGAAATTTACAAAACACCAGAGAATAGCCTACCAGTAACGTGGTTGATCATTGACAAAACGTACTGATGAAAGCATTCTGAAACCCTAGACAGTATATTGGTGAACAAAATTCAACTAAAACTTGATGAAGACTGCAAACCACTTACAAATTGGGGTTGTTTTCCCCAACTTCCTTGTTACTTGATTTATCAACTTCCACAGGAGCCTCAAATTGGGGTTGTTTTCCCCAACTTCCTTGTTACTTGGTTTATCAACTTCCACAGGAGCCTCTGGGACACAAGCTGAAGGTGTTGCAGAGGCTGGAGGGTCTGTCGCTCTGAAGCCGGCTGGTGGAGAACTAGCACTGGTTTTGTATGAGATTTGTGAACTAGCAGATAGTGCAGTGCTTAAAATACCTCCGAGAATGGAAGCCACAGTGGGAGTAAGAATGTCTGCGTACAATGCCAGTTCACTCTCAAAGATTCTGCAATTGTTTGAGTGGAGACTTATCTTTATGGCATCATACATTTTTATGAAGACTGGCTTCTTCTTCAGGTATTGACTGGGAAATAAACCCTCCACCCATGCACTACCCTCAAGCAAGTCATACTTCTGAATTGCATTATCCAGAATCTCCCCAGTAATGCGTTCTTCCTTGACTTGTTGTAGAGCAATTTGAACAAAGAGCCCATAGTTTTGAAGCAAATCAAAACAGTTAGATAAAAATATGGATATCTCCTGTGACGGGTATAAGCTTCGAGGTGCGGGCACATTCAGGAACTCCTCACCCACAATAGTCCAAATGGCTCTCTCCACCTTCTTACAGTCCCAAACACAAATGTTTTGTAAATGAGCAGTGGTGAAGATTCCAGACACTGGGAGTTTCTCATTTCCTGATGGGAATTTTAATGTGGTAATTTTGTGGTTGGTATGCCATTTCCTTGATGATGGGAAAGCGGAGATCAAGGGAGTACTAACACTTATAGCTTAGAAAAAAGAATGAAATGTTTGCAAATTTGAATGAAAATGGTTGAGGATTCCATTCCTTTATAGAGGCTGGCACACTTGGCAGATCCTTCAGATCTCAAACTTCCCACAAATTAGCTGTTCACACGAGATGCTCTGCTTCCGATTTAGCAAGCATTTAGGAATGGTGTAATGGGCATCCTTGAATGCCCAAAAACTAAACCAGCTGCTGATAGGAATTTTGTCAAATAGTTTGCAGACGACTCCTTGTTTCT
Source organism: Thuja plicata (assembly GCA_018584345.1). Lineage (NCBI taxonomy): Eukaryota > Viridiplantae > Streptophyta > Pinopsida > Cupressales > Cupressaceae > Thuja > Thuja plicata. The sequence continues at coordinate 242,481 of MU214522.1, read as the reverse complement.
CCATTTAATGTTTTAGACCCCTTATGTCTCCGGAAATTAAATGTTTTGCTTGTTTGTGTCTTTGCATGAATTTGAAAACACTCAATATGAACAAGAAAGAGAACTACAATAATATGCAAACTGAAAATCGAACTACTGCTGATAAGTTGTTATTTCTAGAATTAATAAAATCAAATACATGGCAGATTTCCAACTCACTAATTACTCCAGCCATTTATTGAAATAATGCTCCAGCATATGGAAGCATTGCAAGCTTAAACGAACCCCCTATTAGCAGCAAAGAGACCCAGCAAAAGTTTTCAATCAGCTGCTACAGTGACGTGAATAGTGTCTGTGAATAGTAACCGCATGGATAGTGCTGCGTGAATAGTATCACATGAACAGTACCCGCGTGAATAGTGCTGCTACAGTACTTTGTCTTTCAAACAGTCCAATACCTTCATAAAATCATTCCCTCAAAGTAGCATAAGCGTCAGATGAGTAATGAAGAAGATATGAGCAAAACATCAAATTTGCCTGTAGCTAGAGACGCGCCCAATCTGCCTGTTAATGAAGTTGATAACAATGGATTCCAAAGGCCAATCCCCAAGGGAATGACGTCTAGAATGTCACAAGAGAGGATAGACGTCCTCTAATGCCAAGAACGGATCTGCAACTCACACATCAATTTCTTCTCATATTCAACATGCTGAATGAAGCCACAAATGCTCCCTTTTATTCTTTTTCCAAAGGTCGACTCAACTCATATGAGCAATGTGGGATAAAAGATGTGCAATATAAAGCATGTTAAAATATTCACTTATGTCTCCCTTAGGTACCCATCCCCAATTAATAAATATTAAAGTAACACTTTAATATTTTATAATTAATTTAAATGTTACTTTAATAACACTTCAGGCATTAAAATATATTAGCAAACAGACTCCGAATAGCGTGAGTAATAGCTCGTCAGAAAGCTCTTGCCGAGGAGTATCACATCCAATCACCAAAATTGGCCTCCGCTGTGTCCTATTGACTTACTAAAAATAGTATGCCTGAAACTGAGTAAATCAACTCCGTTTTGGCCCAAACTGGAAATGACTAGGCCAAAACACTCTAGGATCCCTTTAAACCCTTCATTAGTCCTCGGGATCATGTAGAAATAGGCTAATGCACACACACTTGGTCAACTGCTAAAGTGGGGACATTACAGTCCGCCCCCCTTGAAATTGCTTGTCCTCAAGCAATCTCAGTCTAGCCTGCTGAATAACCCGCTCACTCTCCCATGTAGCATCCACTTCTGACAGGTCTCTCCATCTGACCAAATACTCCTTCACTATCCTGTTTCTGAGTTTCCTCTCTCTGGTGTCCAGAATAGCCTCAGGCACTAACACGAGCTTCCCCTCCTCATCCAAAGGGGGTAAATCTGTAGAAGGCACTTGTAATGATCTCAACTCGCTGATATCGAATTGAATTACTAAATTTTTGTTCTCTGAGGGATAAATACTTTGTCAAATTTAACCAAATCTGAATGTCTCTCTTTCCGCCCAATTTCTTGTGTAGAATTAAACATACGAATGTATAGTTTGACTGACCTTAAGAATGCTGTATGTAACTCAATGAAGATCCTAACACCGTAAAGATATAAATATTTCTCAAATCGAGACTATTAACAATTGCAATTTGGTATTTCGATAGTCAAGAACCAGTCACAATCATACGCATCAATAAGAGTTTATAATATTCAGTCCCATTTACAAATCACATACATAGGAAACGATAATGATTTGAGAATAAACTCGTGCACCTGTAGGTGATGCTATACGCTGCTGGTAACTGTAGGTTTCCTTGTGCTGGCGCTGGCAGTACCAAGGACTCCAGTAAGCTAAGAATACTTGCTCAGGCTGTAGGTGATGCTATACGCTGCTGGTAACTGAAGGTTTCCTTGTGTTGGCGCTGGCAGTACCAAGAACTTCCAGTAAGCTAAGAACACTTGCTCGGGCTGTGTATTAGTGGGATGGCTAATCCACCCGTCTGATGCTGGTCCCTCTGATGCTACCTTGAACCAATCCCATACTAGTGAGAAGATGAATGTCACGCTGTCCAGACTGGATATTATAGGCCGTGCGTCCTTAGGCACGTTGCGGGAATAATGTGTGGTAGCGTTTCCAGACGGCTACTACAGCCTAGACACTCGCTGCTGGGTGGACGTCTTAAATTCACCCTGTGAAGTGATACCCGTAACTGCCTGTCTAATGAGCCACAACTCCAATATAAGGCTGAGCAGTTTCAAATTCCTCTGCTCCAATGGCGTTCTCAAAAAAATGAAGACCCGCGTGAATACTCCGACTTCCTTACGGCCAAACACTAAACTGGACCAGGCGGGAGGTAATGCTACAGCTAACGGTTTAGTCTTTTGCCATGGCAGTTAATCAATAAGGAGCCCGTGCAGTGGAATACATGGACTTCCTTTAGTGCGGACCCCAACTTACTACGATGCCTTCTCCCAGCCAAATATAAACTTATCAAAGCAAATTGTTTTACCTCCACTTATAAATCCTGTCGATTATTTAAATGAAATGCAATTGCTGATACAAAAAAATTATTTCTGGAACTTACTAGTTGAGCACAATTATAAAGTCTGAATGACTTCACCGGGTTGGAATGTTGGGGCTACGTCCAACTTCCACAAAAAACTCTTAAGGGGCTACGTCCTCAAGAAATCAGTCACATTTAAGCAACTGGATGTAAATTCTTAATTTCATAAATTTCATTCTCCTTTTCCAAGGAAGATTGCCTTCCTTTTATCACCTCGAAGTGAGAGCCAAAACATCCGAGTAGGCAATGTGGGATAAAAAAGCACTTTTGTCCTGTAGTCACTTAAGTCACTTTATAAAATAAAGTAACTTAAAATTATAATATTAAAGTGACTTTATAACAATACTTTATAAAATAAAGTATCCCAACCATATAGTCTGACTCAGCTATAAAATAAATGTCCAAGTAGCACCTGTGACTGACTGGCATCCTCTGAAAAGCGGCCATTAGACTATCCGGATGGCTAGATAGACTAATCAGGCATAAAATTGCATTACTGCAGAGAAGGGGACAT
>MU214522.1:201893-219656 GCA_018584345.1 Thuja plicata | reverse complement strand
ATATGGGAGTTACCATGCAACTCCTTTCTCACATCTCTATTAAAGAGATGTCTCTTCTTCTCTCCTAAGACTAATGAGGTTTCTTCCTCTTCTCAACTTTTGTATGAGCAATTCGCTCTCACTCTCTCTCTCTCTCTCTCTCTCTTCTTAGGCTTTTCATGCCTCATTCATAATGTCACAAGGGGTTTTCTTTGCTTTCCCCTTCCAAATATCTTGTCTCATGGTGTTGGATCTTGAAGCTTTCTCTCTCCTATCTTATGGTAATATCTTTTCATGCATTAACTTGCTTAGATTCTTTCCTGGTATTGCTTATTTTCATATTTCTTTCTCCATTTCTAACATGAATCTATTATTTACCTTTCTTTTTACAACCCTTTATGCAATTTCATTTCATTTCTAAGGTTGATTCCTAAACAAGGAGTTTGACTAAGACAAACCCCTTTAGCCAAAAATTTTGCCTGTCTTTTTTAATGCAAAAATAGGTTACAGAGCCGTCAGATTAGATATGGGCAGAACGGGTATAGTCAAACAATCTGTGAAAAATTCAGTCTAAAACATTGAGAACACTTTGTCATTGTCATCATGTTCCAAGAACGCGTCATCATTGCCGTTATGTTCTTGCCATTCTGAGCTCAAATTTGAGTCACAACCTAGTTCTATCCTCTAGTTTCTATTTTCGTTAGTTTTAGCTCTCTCTGTTTGTTACAGTTTGTTTTTACCAGTTTTTCAGTGACTTTCCTAGCTAATAATTTATATTACACTACAACAGAACAAATGATTAGCGTCGAAAATGGCACCGAGTTTTAGTGCAATTTTCATCCTCAAATGGACCTTTGAGTCAGTACAAAACCCGACGCCCAACTGCTTCCACTCGATGACGCCACATATAGCGCAACAATTAACGTCTTATTTTGAGTCGTCTCTTGCGCCGACCGTGGCGTCACAATTGTGTTTATGCCATATTTGGCACGGGAAAATGAAGCAGGTATTAACGTCCCCTCTGGCACCGGATTTGGTGTCGGATTGTGCTTCCGCGTTTGATCCTTGTCTTGCTTCCAATCATGTTTTCGATTGTGCTTCTATTATATTGCTTCTGATTTGGCTTCTAATTTTGCTTCTTTTGTTGCTTCCATTATAACACCGTCTGTTGCTTTTGGTTTTACTTCTAGATTTGCTTCCCATTTTGCTTCTAGTTTCGCTTCCGCTATAATGCCCTTTGTTGTTTCTGGTTTTGCTTCTACGCTTGCTTCCTTGTTTGCTTCTAGTTTTATTTCTATTTTTGCTTCTTGTGTTGCTTCTAGTTGGATGCCTATTTTAACGCCACTTGTTGCTTCCGGTTTTGCTCCCTTTTTTTCTTCTGATATGGCTTTCATTTTTGCTTCCATTTCTGCTCCCAGTTTGGTTTTCAGTTTTGCTTCCATTTCGACGTCTTTTTTTTTGCTTCTAATATGACTTCTATTATTGCATCTTTTGTTGCTTCTAAAATCGCTTCCATTATTCCTCTTTTGTTTGCTACTTGAATTGCTTCTATTTTTGCTTCCTAGATAACGTCAGGTTTTACTTCTGGTTTGGCTTCCATTGTTGCTTCCTTTTTTACTTTTAAAAATGCTTCTTATTTCACTTCCATTTCTTATTAATTTAATATGTTTTATTCCATCATGAAATCCATGTCAACACCAAGAAGGTGCACACCCAAATGTCTATAATTTAATTGAATTTGACAACATCCATCCTGAGTAGCAAATTAAAATCATCATATGTAATAAATACTCATCCAAAAATCATCGACCACTTTTAATATATATAAATTGACAGTCAATACTGATAAGATCATCATATATAACTAAAATAAGTGAAAGTCCAATATGCTAGTAGATAAAAAACATGTCAAAATGATACACGTACAAATGATATAAGTAAAACTGATAAATTATGTAACTGAAAATGGTACAAGTCAAGATGATACATGTCCAAATGATATAAGTGGAAATGGTACATGTCAAAATGTATTAACTCAATAATATGGTACTGCAGGCTGTGAAAATGATGCATCATAATGATATATCAACAATCATCCATATATAATGCAGTCAATATAATCATGAATGTCGTTGGCTACTAGCAACAACTGCCTCATCATCATCACCACCACCAAAGTCATCACCACCACTGCGTTCATCGTCATTAACATCATCATCATCGACCTTGGTGTCTTCTGTATCTGCATCATCATCATCCTCTGCCCTGTGATCTGGATTAGAACCAACATATTCTGTATATGTATCTTGAGGATAATCTTCATCTTCTGGAAGATCTGAGTTCTGCCCAAAAACAAAATTATTTTAATGAAAAGTTATTGTTTATTTAATGCAATAAAATATTTGTGTTATATATCTAATATTACAACATATGAAACAAAACCATAATCTTATTACATGAATCGACAACTAAACTGGATTGAAACATATATAAGAAACGTAGTTCTTAGCAAACAAACAAGAAGTTACTTTGTTCTGCTTTGGCTACAGGAACTGCAGGAACAGTCACATAACAAAGTTCACGTTGAACCACAAAATTGTAGGTCATTTTTGTTGTTATCCCACGTCATGTCTTAATGTCGACTTGTCTCTAAAGAGTAGACAAAAAAAACCATACCAATTACCATTCCACTCAGCACTAAATCCACTTAAGAGTGGTTTTTTTAGGTGAAACTCAAACATTTACTTAAATAAAATAAAATCAATTTGTCCAGTCCTTGTATTAGTAAAAACACTAAAAAACATAATTAGAGGGAAAAAAATCTGTGCTATTTAAAACACCAAAGGGAAAATAAAAGCAAAAGAAATGTTTAAAATTTGCAAATGCTCAAAAACACTTCCATTGTTAAAAATTGGTACTTAATTTATAGTGGCTTAATAGGGTTTTAGGGTTTTGATATTTGTTACAGTTGAAAGAAATGAAGATTGTACAAGTACAATCCACTTCGAAGAAGGTGCATATTGCAACACACACACATAAAATGCCTAGTCTCAAGGTTTGTAACCTTCTTCTTTCTCTACTTCCATTGTAATCTAGAACTATTTATGACTTCATAATTTTTCTGAAGTTTATGAAATATTGTGCATGGTTGCCAGCACAGTGGGCATTAAAGGACTTGCATTCTTTGGTCTTTCAATTTTTGTGAAGAAATCAATTGCAAAAGAGTCAATTTCTATGAATATTATTGAATGCTGCCTAGGCAGAGGACTTCAGAGGCAATTTTTATTTATTTATTAATGCCGGGTACATATGTTCCTGCGAAGCATTGGCAAAAGCTAAGGATTATATCAATATTGAATAGGGTTGCTCGGAAACATGGGTTTTATAGTTTTTATTAGTTTATGTTCTTTCATCATTTCAAAATTGTGTGCAATTCTTGGCGATATTAGGAGTACCAAAGAAAATAACTAAGTCGTATAATTCTTTGATCAGTGCCAGGGTTTTAGGGTTTATAATACTTAATTATTCAAACTTAGTGTGCTTAGTTAATTTTGTTCTCTTTTGTGGATTCAGGAGGGTGTGAGTCCTTTGCCTCTGGGTGTGGGTTTTGTCAGGTAGGAGCAAGCGAGAGAAGCAACTAGACTAGTGTTGGACATGATTCGTTTAAAGAAGATTAGAGTTAAGACTTATGGCTTGTGGGGAGCAAGAGCGAGTCATGTGCCAAAACTCGAAGATGTTAAAAAGGTAAACAAGTGTTGCCCGTCGCATACTCGTGGGGGTTTTTGAAGGCAGTCAGTTGGTCCTGCGAGTTGATGTTTGTGAAGACCGTGATGGTTTCTTGCATCCTTGTGGTGGTTAGTGGGGAAAATATTTTCCATCCGCGAGCTTGTGAGGAAGAATGAAATGTTATGGCGATGCCTTGTGGTGGCCTCACAATTTATTTTGTGGGACCCAATTTTGGCCTGCGAGGAAGCATTTACCTGTGGCGTCCTAGTGATTGGTGGATGCATTTGATGGGTTCACCCATGTTGAAGACCTTTGACCTCACAGTTTTGAAGGTTTAAACTACAGTTAATGTAAATGGGTCACGAGGATGTAATGAAGAAAAGGTAACTCATGATGAGTTAGTCGTAGCTTAGCGACAAATTTTCAAGACAATTCGTTTGTCTCATAGTTGTGTGAGGTGGTGACACGTGTCCAATGAAATGATGAAGGGAGTGTACAATTTGAACCATATCGAGTGTTATGTGGTCAAATATAGGTCGAGCCAGTGACCAGTTGTCATTTGTGCTGCCATGTAAGCCAAGATCGCCATGCTATACAATTCAAGTCTTTTTTACTATATTTTGGTAATTACAGAGTGACGACAGATGGGTTTCATATCAGAAGTGACATATGAAGGATGTTGCATTTACTCGTGAAATATGGTGCAGATCAGAGAATCGTTACGCCTTTCCATCGTTCCTTTTATGAGATGTGTTAACCAAGAATGTCAGCTTGAAAATATTTCATAGCTGTGAACTTCAATACAGAGAATGCCTGAATTAACAAGTTGTGGCAGTCAATTTGAAACCTGGAGGGATTTTATTTATAGCTGACTGCAGATGAGATTATGATAATTATCTGTAGATATTCACTTTTGGTTGGATGGCTTTCTGTGTGTTCGTGATGCTAATAGTGAGAATTGTCATGAGTGGAATGGTTTGTTTCATGAGGTTGAGACTGGGGAAGGCCCTATTGCAAGAAGTATATAAGGATCATGGGTTGATGCTGCACTTTTTTGTTGTAGGGATTTCTTAAATGCCAAGTGTAGCTGTAGGGATTTCTTAAATGCCAGGGGTTATTGTTGGGATTTCTTAACCTAACGGGCCCAGAGTCAGTGCTTATTGCCAAACTATGGGAGTTTGCTGGGGTTCATCAGGAGTTTTGTCCATTAAGGCTACCATTCTATTTCTCCCCTCGGGACTGGGATACAGATTGGGGAATGGCTCCAGGACTGGTGATGTAGGTTTATATAAGCCTAGTTCATCCTGGGAACTATTTTCGTGATTCTCTTCTTAGAGGCGAGATGGTTAAAATCCTACATTTTCCCTTTTTCTCCAACCAAATTCACCACAATGCAGCAGGGGCATGGCTCACGGGATTGGATGGGTTCCAAACTAGTCCAAACGTTAAATATAGATCTTCATACTGCCCCAAAAAGCATTAAAGCGTGCCAAGTAGTAAGATTAATGACAATAGAATAAAATCTTTGTTAGTGGTCTGAAGCCTGTTGCATTCCTTAAATATAAAAGGAATTGTAAGGCCATAGAAAAAAGGGGGTTCTGGTTCTGACAATTCTCTTTAGGTTGTAACTAGGATAATGCTTAGTTTCAGGTTACTGACGGTGAATATAATTCCAAGATAGTGTAATTTGATGATTAGTGTTAACCAATTTGTGCGATTATAAAAGCTAATTTCATAAAGTTGTCTCCAACTTTGTATACTTGAAATCATATGAATTCAATACATTAAAGATTGTTGACTTTGTCTCTGCAATTTCCTTGTGGGTGTGTTATTGGTTCATGGGTCTCTCTCAAGGAGAGAGTTAAATTTATTTTTATAGATAACAATGATTTTTAGTGTATGAAATGGATTGTTGAAGTAGAAATTTATGATAACATGAGTGGGATTGTTAATGTTAAGCATTAATATATTCAAAACCCATTGGTTAAGTTTCATCTATTCATAGGATCTCTGTCATGGCTTTACTTCCACTCTGTAGCTCGAGATTGGGCACTAGACTGTTGAGAGTCCTGGAGTGTTTTCAGATTTAAAATCAAATTAATCAAATATACCGTTCCTTTCTATTCTTTTCTTTTCTGTTTAATTTATCTGTGTTCCAGTTTCTCCACGGTCCTAAAAAAATAGCGATGATGCATTTAAAAGTATCCATATAACATTCCTCCATGATGATGAGAAGGAGATATATAATTTATGTGTTCTTAGTGTTTGTTAAAGAAAATGTAATTACTTGTTCAAGTGATGAAATAAAAGCCCCATCTACATAAAATATGAGAATTATCCACATTTGAAGGTCTGTAGCTGACCATTAGAATGAATCTATAATATGTACATACTTAGAATAAGCAATAACCTCCTGAGTCTCGTGGGGCTGGAAGTGAAGAAGGCTATCCAGGCCTTGTCAGTTGGTGTTTTCTTGTCCTAAAAAATAATTCTAAACACACTACTCATTTACACCTTTTCTAACCTTTTGGAAACTAAAAATATAGTTCTATCCTCTTCTTGTTCTATCATTCCTTGGTCATTTTAAATCCTCAATCACAAGCGATTTCTATGATATAATTCTTTTGAGACATATATATTCCACTACCAATACTACATCATTGCAAATCCCAGCCAAAAAGGCATAAGAGCAATATTCAATGGAGCTTAGTTTTTCAAATAAACGATATAGACATTAACTTCAAGGAACACTAAATGGTACCCTTCCTTCAACAGTTGTTTGAGGTGGTGACACATGTCTGGGGAAATGCTGAAGGGAGTGTGTACAATTCAAACCATGTTGAGTTTTATCCACATTTACAAGTCTCTATTTAGCTACTAAGATAGATTTATCATGTGTGTAGACTTTAAAGTAGGAATACCCTCTTGAGTCCTGTGGAGCTCAAAGTGAAGAAGATTATTTATGCCTTGTGGAATTACATTATCTTGTTTTCAATCTGTGGAAAGTGCTAAAACTGTGGTCTAAATTTATTAGGATTGAAGGTTGCTAGAAAAATCACTAATAGTGTCTATTGCAACCCCGCAGGAGTCAGGTAACTAAACAAAATGAGTGGAATTATCACCAAGTGGACCCTTTTGGATGAGTCTTCTAAAGTCTTAAATCAGATGCAAAAAATTAAAGTATCATTCTATTCATAGAACAAAGTTCCAATGGTTGCAGGAACATTTAGCTGCTAAAACTAATTACTAAACATAAAAGTAAATACTTCACCAAATGAGCGAAATTATCACCAAGTGGGTCCCATTGGATGAATCTTCCCAAATATTAACTCAGATGCAAAAAAATAAAGTATCATTCTATTCATCAAAGTGTTGTTACAACATGATAGTAATATGATTACTTTAGAGTGCACAAGACAATTGTACATCCATAACTACTTTAGAATAACATTAATTTAATCACATGTAAGAGTAATATAGATAGATTACATAGAAGCTTGATACTAGCAAAAAAAATGGATAGGTTCATGCCCATAACTAAATAAGTTTAAGAAAGCACCATGAAAAGTATAAGCAACTAGGTGCTAAACCCCATAATAACGATGACAAATATATAAGAAATCCTATAAAAAATGAACATTATTTGGGCTCATCACCCCCCCAACCTAATGGGTTGCTGGTCCTCCAGAAGGTGAAATTTGATTCCTATGTCTTGCTTGCATCCTGAAATCATTGACTGCTGTGTATCCCTCATTTTCTGCTCTTGGTTTCCAATAAAATCTATTTTTTTATCCAATCTATCCCACCTGGATTTCTTTGCTTGTTCATTGTATCAATGATTTTATCTGTAGTTTAGAATATGCCATAGAAGAATTGGTGACTGCAAGATTAAAGAGAGCCAATATTATTTCTTTGTTCTGCCCAACTAAACATAATTTGGTGCCCTCCTAATAATGGCTGCATAAAAATTATGCTAGGAATGGGGATCAATTTTCTTTAGCTCATCAGGTAACCCATTCCATCTTTTTGTCAGATATCCTAACGCTATCCCTCGTGATGTTGCAACCACCTATTCAAATTCATTAAAGGCTTCTTCTCTCACAGCTAGGATTTGCTGTTTGCATTCAAGTTTTTAGATAAATCTGTGCCAAGTATAGAAAATGTTTGTAGGTTCAATTGATTCTTCCCTTAAAGGTAAAGGGGTATCGATCTCCCTGTCTCTATATTCTATGAATTTTTCCCCCCAGCTATTTTTATTTTGAATCCAAGACATTAGTTCCCTTAAATGAATATCTCCAATATACATTAATGAATCCGACTCATTATCATTAGGAACAACATAGTTGTGCGAGTATAATTCACATAGTAAGTTTTTTAGTTTCTTTTGGGGAAGACTGGTAAGCTTGGAAGAAGTCTTGTGGAGTCTGTATAGAAGGGTTTAAACTAGACACTACTCTTGACAATTGAAAAGAAAGACTAAACTCCTTGAGATGCAGTGCATATATCCTTGGGGGAGTTCTACATTCTAAAATTTGTGACACTAAGGTCATCCCATGTTTAGCTTATCTATTAACAAAACAATTTCTGCATTCTTCCCCTCAATCTCCTTGTCTTTCTTTGTAATCACTTCTTGCATCATGTGCTTCTCTTTATTCCATTCTTCTTCCTTATCCTTCATATATTTCCATAAATCTAGGGCTATTGATGCCCATGAGAAAGCAGTAGTTTGGTGAATACATATGGGGAATTGTCTTTGTTCTTGTTCTCCAACTTCCACTTGCTCAGCTGCAACAACGAGCCTTGATAATCCTAAATTCTCTTGTTCCAGGATTCCTTCCATCAACAACCCCTGTTCTTCTTGGGGAAATTCCCTTTCTCAAGACATCTATTCATCCCCCTCCTCAGATTCTTGTGTAGGCATCATTGTCCTATCCCGCTGCTTAGATGAGGAGGTAAATTTGGGGCTTCCCCTAGGAGATCTTTTATGGATTATCCTTTTTTCTTCACCAAGAGTGGTATGAACAAAGTCTGAGGATTCAATTTGGATGTTCACCCTAGGTGCAGTATATTTTTCCTCTTTACTAGGTTTACGCCTGAGCTTATGACTCTTCCTCTGGGGTGTTTTCTTCGTAGTTTTTGTTGTCTTAGACTTTTTAGCAGGCTTTTCACTATGCTCTGTGGCTGTAGGAGGTTCTTCATCCCTAGTTTTCTAGTTTCTAGGGCTAGGGATTTCCTATACAAAATTCTGCATTTTATCCTTTCCCTTTACATTCTTATTATTTTTCATTTTTCCTTTTCCCTTGCTACTGATACTGTAGTGTGAACTGTTGGTTTAGGAAAAACAACCTCATTAGGGTCCGAAGAGGAACTATTTATATATTTGTGCAAAGATTCAGGTGAACTCATTTTGGATGCAAGAGGGTTGGTACTAGGAACTGCCCTAGAAGTTGAAGCCCTAGGGGCGAATTTTGTAATTGTTGCCTCCCCACTAACCCTACGGGTCAAGGGTTGACCTCTAAGATGCACATTCACCACTCTAAACTTTTTAATTTTCAAATACTCATCTCATGACATTTGAGACACATCTTGTGAAGACCTTTCAATAAGGAACTTAGTTAAATAGTGATGGGAAACAAAGTATTCCCTTCCTTTCTATGTCTCGACAACCATGATTTCCAACAAGTTATATAGCACATTGGCGACATTCATTCTCCTTCCATATCACATGTGGCTCAGAAGCTTGAAGTGTACAGAGTGTAGAGATGACTTCCAACCCTCATAGGTAATGTATCTGATAATATAAACCACATGTATCTATTTTTATGGTAAATAAATCCTCCTTGTTCCTTGTTTATCTACTTCAAGTGGAGGATCCCCAAGTTAGATAAACTCTTCTCTAGCTGTTCTGGCATTTTTACTTTGAGGGTAGGGTTCTCCTACAATAGGTAACCCTAAAAATTTAACAGTCTTATCCTCTGTGGAAAAAACCTTCAAACCCTTCACCATTTCCTCACCATTGTTAAAAGTCTAAGTGAATTCCATAGCAATTTCATTACTAAACCCATTCAACTTCAAAAAGTAGTCTAACCAACCACAATTCCTGAATTCTGGCCCACAGAGTTTGTCCTACAGGATTAGTTGATGAATTTTTGGCTCACTTCTCACCGGTGGACCTCCCATGTTTCTAGTTACACCCTTTGAAACAACTCTGCTATGTCATTCTTTAGCTGCAAACTCACCTAATGTATCTCTCAATTCCTTGTATCCTTCTCGTAGTCCTAAAGCCAATACCGCATAACCTTTCTATTTACCCCCCTTTTAGTGACATTTATAAAAAATTATTAAGCAATAAGGAAGGCAATAAAGAGGGATTTCAAATTTAATACTCTGACATTTTAGCACACAGAACACATGTATTCATAATGACATGTGGATACACACTCCCCCAATCTATACAGAAGCATGTGTCCACACATCCTTGGCTATGGGGCAACTAGAATGCACCCACATACAATGTTGTTGTTTTAAGTCTATTTTATTTACACTATACCGTGGTGCATTCTGGTTGCACCATAGACGACACCTATATGAGGAAAATTCCTCTGCATCAGAAATGGAAGGGCATAAGAAGGAAATTGATCACTTGAAACATCAAGTATAATACTACAAGGTTGCACGGTATGACATAGGTGATTTAATGGAATACGCATTAAAAATCCATGACGACTTGACCTTGGTGAAAAAGGAGTTCTACAAGGATGTGTTAGATCTATAGGATTCCTACCAAGATGCATCAAAATATTCTTACATGTGGATCACAAAGGAATGCACTCCTTGAGATAACCATGTTTGAGAGAAAAGAAGATAAATCAAATCAACATGGGACTAATTACTCAAACGATACAACTCATAACTTAAATGAGGAAAGTTAAGGTATATTGAAAGACCATGGTCATTAATTAAAAGATGCGATGAAAATAAGGCATGAATGTCACCCACTTCCCTTTAAGGCAAATAATTATTTTTTCCTCAACATGAAATAATGGGACAATTGAGTGAGGTATAGGGCTAACAGAGAAGCACTTTAGAAATCATCCTAGGCATCAATAAACAATTCAACATAATAAATGTAAATTGAAATATTAACACAACAATTGATGATGACACTAATTTTTCCATTAGTACACTTAGTGAAAAACATTGACAGAGATCATCAGTACAAGCATAACCGGCGGACTACAAGCATAACCGGCAGACAATGAGCACACCTGACAGAATAAAAATTTACGAGAAAATGTTAAGTATGGAATTGAATGACAAACACTGACAAGTGTTAACACCGATGAAGTAAACATGTCATCACCAATGGGTCAATGACATAACACAAAGATCATCACCGACGACACAGTTTTGAAAACAAAACTGACGGAGCATAAAAAGGCATACCAGACGAACAGTTCAAGAAAAGAACACCGACAGGAAAGAAAACCGACAGACTGACAGAGCAGCCCGACCATCAGAACTGACAGTTAGTTAGAGAACCCACAAATAGTGGATCTAAGTTTTACACATTAGATAAAGCATTGTAATTCTATTTTCAGATTTTTAATTTGTTTTAAATCATTACTTGAGGGTCAAGCAAGCATAATGTAAATGTTTTAAAGCATCCTAATGGATCTAAAACATATCTAACTAAAGATCAAGGTCAAGTTGTAAACCTTGGATCTAGAGTTAACTTGCGAAGCGTGAATCAAGAATAGAGCTAAAATTTAGTATAAATAGATGTTCAATCAATTGTGCATTATAAATTCATTGTTGTTGATAGCCACGAAGAACATCTAAGGAGCAGAAGGCAGAATTCATGGAAAGTTTAGAAATAGATCACACCAGTTATCAAGAACACACAGAGGCTACCGACGAGCAGACAAAGGTATTATTCAATCATGAAAACATGATTACTCATACATAGGAAGCTTTATTGGATCTGTTATCAGAAATTAGAGATTGCATACATCATAAGATCAAAGACTTATGTAGTTGCATTCTAACAAGTGCATCACATCTAAAATCCTTTTGTAGAAGGTGGACTTAACCGTTCTTTACAAATCTCTTAACAGAGTGTACACTTAAAAATGTTGCTAAAGCTTCAAATGAAGTAGATCTTAATAGGTCTCCACTGTAATACTCCTAACAGGGTAGGTCATCATAAGTGACCAATTGTAAGCCTTAACCGACCCCTTCTTATCTGCAGATAGTGAAGTCTTGTGGGTAACAATCCCCAGCGCAGTTTTTACTTCATAACAGGTGTTTTCTGCAATATCATATATTGTTTCATGTGTTATTTATTTTCATGAATGTTTCTTGTATAGTTAAATATTAAAGAAATTATGTTATGATTGCATATACATAAAGAAAGATGAACAGTTAGATAAGATAATTTACAAACTGATGACTAAGGGTTAATGGGATAACCAAGAAAAGTTTTAAAGGTACTAATTCACCCCTCCCCTCTTAGTACATCATTCCAATATAATTCCAACAATTGGTATCAGAGCTAAGTCTCTTTCTTCAAGAGCTTAAAGACTTAAGAGAAAAGATCAGAGAAATGGAAAAGTACAGACTGGACATGACTATTGAGAATGAGCAGTTACAGATGCAGAAAAACTATGAGCAGTATAAAGAGGCGAGAATCAACTTAAGAAAACTTCTTGATGAAAGAAAGATTATGGAAACTAGGCTGAATGAGAAGGACTACAAAGAATCAGAAATACAAGATTACTTTGATTCAGTAGAATCATCAACAAGCAAAGCTTCAGACGCATCAGTAGAAGAAATCACAAGTCTACAAGAAGTCAATCTACATCTGATAGAGCAAATCAAGATGCTACAAATCGGTCAATAAACTCAAATGGTGAAAATGATTGATGTCATGAATGATGCAAGAAAAGCTGAAAATGAAAGAACACTAGCCATTGATGATAGGAAGAAAATAACAGAAAAGATGCAAGAGAAAGAATCAGAGATTCAAAGACTTACTGAGCATCACCATGAGGTTACCAACCAGATTATTCTTATGAGTCAAGAAGAAAATAGACTAAATACAAAACCCTTGAAAGAATACAGATTATCGGTGAGCTAAGAGAAGAGAATGAAAAATTAAAGCATGAAATCAAAGTCTAGAATCAACACAACAAATTGATCAAGAAATTTGAAGATAGCAACAAAAAGATGGATGATTTTCTTGATGGACAGACAAGAGTCAACAACTACACAGGATTAGGGTACAACAAGAATGGTGAATCTTCTAATCAACCAGATCAAAGGAATGCTTTCACAACCCCAAGATCTAAGAAGCTGTCATGCAATCACTGTGGAAAACCCAACCACACCTCAAACATCTGCAGAAGCAAAATGAAAGGTATTTCTCAAGCACAATCTACGTTCATTGGTAATTGTTATAAATGTCAAAAGAAAGGACACAAGGCACATGAGTGCAGATCCAAAGTGACAAATCCAAAGAGGAAAACCTACATGGACAAGTACTTTCCTACCTGCAAGATGAATGGGCATACACATGAAGAGTGCTGGAAAAAGAACAACAAGGCATGTACACCAAAAGAAACTGATAATAACCAAAAACCGACAAGAGTAGGTAACTCATATGTTTGGGACTATAACACATGGGTAAACTACACATCATGTGGAAGGTATGGTCATATTTCTGCCAACTGTATGAGAAAGTGGACCAGAAGGTCAAGAGGTTGGACCAATCTAGGTATGGAATGCTTGCATTGTCATAAGGTTGGACATGTGATAAAAGATTGTAAAAACTGACTGACAGATACAAGTACTCATCCCAATGGAAATACCATTGATGACATCAAGAGAATAAGAAACAAGATGTGGGTAAAAGCCACAAACACTGAAGGTGCAGGAACAAGCAATACAAATGATGACACCCCATCCAATGGATCCAGTGACATCACTAAATCCAACTAAAATGTACAAGTATGTATGGAACTGCACTATGATAAGTTATATTATGCATCAGTTCCATTACACATAATTCATATTGTAATATTAGTATGAATAAAGATGCAATATACTATTATTTTTTAAACTGTTAAAAAGCAACCATCGGTTATTGGGTACAATTTGCATCGGTGAACACACATAGAAAAGTTAGCACTACTTACCAGAATGTATTGGTCATTACACAAACACCAAGTTGATAAGTGTAAATTGATGGACATCGGTGAACCTTGAGGCAACGAAAGCTATCTTTGCCACTTTACCGACCATCATCGGTGAATTCACTAAAGCTGCTAGCAACCCCAATGCTTTGCATAGACACCAAAGATGTTATGAATGCCTCTACCGACGAACTCAGTCTTTGTATACCGACGAGTTGGTGAGCATTAATGACAACTTAGGGCACAAAAAGTTATAAAATCTTGACGGGTAAACTCATTTTTGCACCCACAATTTTTGAGCAGAGCAAAGCAGAGAAGAGCGATTTCAAAGCAACTTGGAGTGTGAACCAGCAGGAATCAATTCGACACAAAGCATTCACATTCATAGGCAATCACAGAGAATCAGTAAGTAACCACATTCACCGACCACACTATTTTATTTGTGAAAAACCCTAAATTTCTACAACATGATGACATCGAATTCTAGAGTTGAAAAGATTAAGGAAAATAAGGTGAAAATGTTCAAGCTTGTTAGCAGAGGCTCATGTGCTGAACCCAAATTCAAGCTACACCCAGAAATAGCATCACAACCTGATGACTCTGGAGCATTCTCCAGAATCCCACCTAGGGTTTTGCTGGTAGAAGATGTAAGCTCCTATATACACTGTAAGATCTCAGAAATAGGAAATCTAGACCGAGATAATGCCTAAAGGGAACTATGTGATGATGCTAGAAAGCTCAAAGAAGAGCATAAACATCTAGAAGTGAAAGGACTCATGAATGCACTGCATTTTCCTAAAGTCTTTAAAACATAATGGATAAAGATTGTTCGTAGCAAAATGCACAACAAGACTCTATGGCTTAATAAGCCAAAGCCAATAAAAAAGGATGTTATTCACATAGTTACTGGTAATCCTATGATCAATAAACCACAAGCTCACAAGCACCCATCCCTGGTGGAAGTGGAAAAATTGACTGGTGCTAAATCAGACAAAAGAGCACTCAAGGTCAACACCATTACCGATGTAGAGTTGAAGTTTGGAGCCCGTGTTGTTGGATATACAATCTTCCAGGTGAGCATAATAAATAGCATATCAAGTACTGCTATGAGCACAACATACAAGATCATCAAACAAGGAAAGAAGATGGATCTTGCAGAGATCCTATTACATCAACTGGAGGAGAGCATGTGCACTATAAGATCTTCAAGAATAAATACTTATAAGTTTGGTTCCCTCATAATGTGCATATTCTTTTACTTTGAAGAATAATTTCCTTCAATAGGAAAATTTGTATGGGACACAAGTAGATCTATAACCATTCAGATAGGTGAATTCATAGAATCACTAGGAACAAATTTTGATAATGTAATGCATGAGTATTTCAAAACCATTAAGGAAATGTTGCAAACTAGAATAAGGATTCCTAAAAATCTGATAGAGGAACATAGAGAAAATATATGTTTCATGGTAGATACTGATTTCACGTATATCCAAGTAGTACTACCTAGGAAGTCATGGCTTTCATGGTTAGAATATGAAATCAAAGCAGGAAAAGCCAATGAGTGCATTGAGGCACTACTGAATGAACCAGTGGACAACAAACAACAAAGATTTGGCACCTATGAAGAGGCCAAACAAAAGATTAAAAAAAATCTTGTTATCAAGAAAGCTGTAAAACAGTCAAACAAAATGGTGAAGAAATTGAAAAAGAACTTGAATATATCTTCTGAAGATGAAGAGGAACAAGAGGGTAAGGAGGAAATCACCGAGGACCGGCTACCCATTGGTGATACAATAGAGGAAAATGAATCAGAGGAAGAATAGTCTGATTCACCACCTCCTCCTCCAACTAAGAAGTTAAGAACGAGGAGTCAGATAGCAAAGGATGCAACTCCGTCTCCCATGATAAAAGGAAAGGTGTATAAAAGGAAACCTGACACATCAAAGGGAAAACAACTAGTTAGGAAACCTACCAAAAGGAGAAAATTTGTTCAGACAAATGAGGATATAGAGGAGTCAGCTATGGATGAGCCTGACATTGCAATTGAACAAGCAAAGGAAACATCAACTCCTGAAAACATTGATGAAATATGTAAGTACATTTCAGAAGCCTCATCTATTGCACATCCTAAGATTAGGAAATGGTTGAAATGGGATTCTATAGAATAGAATAAAATTGAAGATGCAATTATAGCTAAAATGTGTAGACACTATTATGTCCCACTTCAATTCACTACACGTGATGTACCACAAGAATTGTTGATTAGATTATCTTCTAGGTTCACATTTGCACTCCATGAGGAGAAAAAAAAAGAGAAAGAGTACTTGTTTCTCTTATGCCTCCTGAATCAAAAAGGGAAGAAATAAATGAAATCATGGAGAAATATGAGAAAAATTTCTCACCCAAAATGAGAGCTTACAAATTTCTTGAAGAGAAGTTTATAGAGCTAGAACAAGAAGCTCATGATAAATGGAGCAAGATACTCAATCCTGCTGAGGAGAGCAGTTATGAGAAGGAAACTGTCACTTAGGGAGATAACTCAACAGTTGAGTTAGACAGTGAAGAAGTTCAAGTAACTGGCCAGAAGCAAGTTGATATTGTAGATGAAGAATGGCCTGACAAAAGTGAGGAAAATCAAGTACCAGCAAGTCCAATTCACATCACTTTAGAGGATGAAGAAGTTACCAAAGAAGATTTAACAATAAAAGGTAACTTAGTTGATGATATAAATGATGAATCATGGTTAGACAACATTGTCAATGACACTATAGGAAAAGACCCTGTTGTAGAAGTACAAAAAGATGAAGACATAAATATTGCAAAGGGCAATATCGACGGACAAGATTCAACTATTGACACTGCAACAGTCAATACATCGACAAATATGAATATATTAATAGATTCTATTGAAATTCAATCATGTTAGGATAAATCATCTAAGAAAGATGATGATATACCCAAGGACATGGGTACTGATGAAAACAAAGATGCAACTGACACTCAGCAAGAAGTTTCTAATAAACAAAACAAAGAAGCAGATAACAAAACTGAGGATACATTGAGAAAGGTTGAAGAAAAAGATAAGAGTAAAGAAGTCAAGTAGGATGAAGGCACAAAAGAAAAATAAAATATATCTGCTGATACACCTAAGGCCAATGAGGAGACATTTTCACAAAACCAACCGATGGACTCAGAACAGAAACAACATGATGCTTCATCTTCTCGACCCTCACCTACCAAGTCAACCCAATCTCAATGATTAAAAATGGTAGTACATCAATCTGCCACCCATCCAAAGAAGAATAAGAAAGCATTGAAGAAAGACATCTTGGCTGTTACAATGGATGAAGTAATATAAGTCCCAAACTGGGATATTACTACTTTGGATAGTGATAAACTTCAAGAGTTTGGAGTGCTATGCCAAAGGAAATCCATTAAGAAGAAAATGATACAGGAACACAGGGAAACAATGGAACTTGACAAGGCAAGAGAAATTGTAAGAAGTATTAAAAGAATGAAAACATAAACATGAAGTAATCCAAGAAAGTGAAATGCAAGAAGATTTTACCATAAACCAAAAGTGAGATAAAGATATCAAGATCAACCATTAAGCATATGAGAA
The DNA here is from genome assembly GCA_018584345.1 of Thuja plicata. Classification (NCBI taxonomy): domain Eukaryota; kingdom Viridiplantae; phylum Streptophyta; class Pinopsida; order Cupressales; family Cupressaceae; genus Thuja; species Thuja plicata. The sequence goes on along the minus strand of MU214522.1, from coordinate 202,133 downwards.
ACTCCAAGAATCCAAAAAAGATCCAAGAGATTTTGGTAAGGGGAAAAGCAAAGAAAAACCCCTTTGTGAATAAGAATATGGCAAAAAAGCCTATGGATGAGAGCAATAAGCTCAATGAGAGCAATGAGAGATTGAGAGAGAGAGGAGAAGATTATTCAAGCAAGTGTGTGAGAGAAATCTCTTAAGTAGAGATGAGTGGAGGAGTTTGCATGTAACTCCCTTCTCCTATGGATGCCACAT
>MU214522.1:149790-181861 GCA_018584345.1 Thuja plicata | reverse complement strand
ACTTCCCAACATTGGTGATGCAAGAATGCTGTTAGTTATGCAAATGCAATGTTATGAGAAGATTAAACATCCAAATCTTTGCAATAGGATCAAATGACAGTACTCTGATCTACCATCCAATCACCATATGACTAAGAATACAAGACAGTGCTCAAAACTGATCATAACAATACTCCGATTGAAAGTAATCAGAAAAGTGTTACCCAAATACTCTGATTCATAAAAAAAATTTCCCTTGTTTTAAACACACAAACACAATACTCTGATTATATTTGCTTGAAAACTATAGCCAAATCTATTAAAAAAATTGAATATTAATCTCAATGCATGAATGAAAATACATAGATTAAACATGCTCTCTCCTCCACTCCAGCTCTCTGACTGTATGCAGAAAAAGGAAGCACATGGACGGTAAAGAATTGAAACCAAGTGTGATTGTCTCTGAAACCTCTCTTCATGCCAACCATTTTCCGACCCCTCATTAATCTTTCAACTTCATACATATAGAGCCAAGGGATGACCGTTACAAAGGAAGTTTAATCGGTTCATCTCCCTCTAAATGACAGATGGCAAGAAACCAATTATGTCGCTAACTAATTACAAGGGAAAAGAAATGGAAAAGAAAAGGGGAAGTTAAATCATTTGGCCTCCTTTCCTTTTTCCATCTTTGTCCGATAAGCTTTGGCAGCAACCACTATTGGAACTAACATCTTCATGTCTGGGCATCGCATTCGTCACTCTTCACTCTTTCTCCTTACTTTTCCATTTTCTGTGGACTTGTGGAAAATCAGAAATGGGGTGCTCCACTTAGAGAAAATCCACCTAATATAACATTGGGTGTGTTTCTTTGCTTGCGGATAATCTCTTTACGGGTGAGAACTCCGCTTGCGGAGAAAGCAATTTTCAGTTCTCCGCAAATACTTTATTTTAATTTTCGAGTCAACATTTAAACATTTCTCTCTTACCTGGAAAATTGAAAAAGTGCTTCAAAAACCCATTGTGGGGTCCGCCACAGCACTCCTTCTTCTTTTCTGCCTTTGCAGAAAATTACCTTCTTAGGTAGAATTCCACCACGGAGAAGCTGAATTCTAATTCTCCGCTTTGAGTCTTTCTTGATTCCAAATTTCCTTTTAAACATTTCTCTCTTACCCAAAAAATTGAAAAAGTGCTTCGAAAACCCATTGTGGGGTCCACCACAGTGCTCCTTCTTCTTTTCTGCCTTTGCGGAAAATTACCTTCTTAGGTAGAATTCCGCCACGGAGAAGCTGAATTCTAATTCTCCACTTTGAGTCTTTCTTGATTCCAAATTTCCTTTTAACTGTTCCCCAGATCCATTTCTATGCTGTAGGTAACAATTTCACTGTCCAGGACCATTTCTTTTCATAATATACTTCTGCAAACATTTCCATTTATACTAAGCGGAAAATCAACTTCGCTGGTAGAAACCCGCAATGGAGAAGATGATTTCTGAAATTCTGCAAGCCCTTGTTTAACTGTTGAATTGAGAATTCTTCTAGTGATGATTAGTTCTGCAAGGATTAAAATAATGCGAGAACCCCCATCGGATTAGGCACTAGACTACCCATGGACTTATCATGCGTGAGGGAGAAATCCACCCGGCTAAGGGAATGCAGAGGGAGAAGGGAAAAATGGAAAATCCGATGGTGATTCCCAATTACTTAAAGGACATCTACCTAGACTCAAACGCGATTAAAATTCACTAAGATGCAAAACTTCCATTTTTCTGAAATGGATACATGTTTAAAAGTAATCAGAAAAGTGTTTCCCAAATACTCTGATTCATAACAAAACTTTCCCTTGTTTTAAACACACAAACACAATACTCTGATTATATTTGCTTGCAAACTATAGCCAAATCTATTACAAAAACTGAACATTAATCTCAATGCATGAATGAAAATACAAAGATTAAACATGCTCTCTCCTCCACTCCAGCTCTCTGACTGTATGCAGAAAAAGGAAGCACATGGACAGTAAAGAATTGACACCAAGTGTGATTGTCTCTGTAACCTCTCTTCATGCCAACCATTTTCCGACCCCTCATTAATCTTTCAACTTCATACATATAGATCCAGGGGATGACCGTTACAAAGGAAGTTTAATCAGTTCATCTCCCTCTAAATGACAGATGGCAAGAAACCACTTCTGTCGCTAACTAATTACAAGAGAAAAGAAACAGAAAAGAAAAGGGGAAGTTAAATCATTTGGCCTCCTTTCCTTTTTCCATCTTTGTCCGATAAGCTTTGGCAGCAACCACTATTGGAACTAACATCTTCATGTCTGGGCACTGCATTCGTCACTCTTCGCTCTTTCTCCTTACTTTTTTGTTTTCCGTGGACTTGCAGAAAATCAAAAACGGGGTGCTCCACTTAGAGAAAATCTGCCTAATATAACATTGGGTGTGTTTCTTTGCTTGCGGATAATCTCTTTATGGGTGAGAAATCTGCTTGCGGAGAAAGCAATTTTCAGTTCTCCGCAAATACTTTATTTTAATTTCTGAGTCAACATTTAAACATTTCTCTCTTACCCAGAAATTTGAAAAAGTTCTTCAAAAACCCATTGTGGGGTCCACCACAGCGCTCCTTCTTCTTTTCTACCTTTGCGGAAAATTACCTTCTTAGGTAGAATTCCGCCACGGAGAAGCTGAATTCTAATTCTTCGCTTTGAGTCTTTCTTGATTCCAAATTTCCTTTTAAACATTTCTCTCTTACTCGGAAAATTGAAAAAGTGCTTCAAAAACCCATTGTGGGGTCCACCACAATGCTCCTTCTTCTTTTCTGCCTTTGCAGAAAATTACCTTCTTAGGTAGAATTCCGCCACGGAGAAGCTGAATTCTAATTCTCCGCTTTGAGTCTTTCTTGATTCCAAATTTCCTTTTAACTGTTCCCCGGATCCATTTCTATGCTGTAGGTAACAATTTCACTGTCTAGGACCATTTCTTTTCATAATATACTTCTGCAAACATTGCCATTCATACTAAGCAGAAAATCAACTTCGCTGGTAGAAACCCGTAATGGAGAAGATGATTTCTAAAATTCCGTAAGCCCTTGTTTAACTGTTGAATGGAGAATTCCGCCAGTGATGATTAGTTCTGCAAGGATTAAAATAATGTGAGAACGCCCATCGGATTAGGCACTAGACTACCTGCAGACTTATCATGCATGAGGGAGAAATCCACCTGGCTAAGGGAATGCGGAGGGAGAAGGGAAAAATGGAAAATCCGATGGTGATTCCCAATTACTTAAAGGACATCTACCTAGAATCAAACGCGATTAAACTTCACTAAGATGCAAAAATTCCACTTTTCTGAAATGGCTACACGTTTAAAAGTGGAGGCAACAATGATGAAATATTATTATGCTCTGATGGATCAAAGAGGAGCCATTGTTCCACCTCATCAGTAACAAAGAGAAAATATAGTTACAAGTTCAGAAGATGATTTTGACACTTCCTCTTCTGCCGAGGAACCCCTTCCTAAAAGGGAAAGGACTAGGCCTCAAATTGAGGAGTATACCTATAATGATGTAACTGATAGTGATGATCATGAAGTTGATCAAAGAACAAGGAGGATCAGGGAGAAGATTAGGGATTGGAATTTTATAAGGATCAACCATTGAGAAAATTGATATATGATAGGGAGATTGCTTCTCAAAAATTCTTAGAGGATAAGAATTTCATACTTACTGTGGAGTTTAAAATTTTCTTGATGAAGTTGAAAGGAAAACATGTCAAGAGGTTGATGGATCAGGAGGGAGAAGCTTCTAGCTCAAATCAACAACAGGTTACACTTTCCACTTGACAATGATATGATCCTAATTTAGTTCAAATGACAGTTGAAGAGGCTAGGAAAATTGTTATGGAAAATGGTATGTTATTGCTTCCAGGGTGGGATTTGAAGTCCACTTTTACTATTGATAAAATTAGGAATCAAACTAACCCTATTTTCTCCTTTGATCACGAGTATGGTGCTTTCTTGAGAGGGTCAAGTTTTGACTCAAAATAAAAAAACCCTTGCTATTTGGGAATTAGCCTCTGCTACACATAAGCCCCATATGATTAATATTGGTGAAGAAAGGTGAGGTGATTCCATCATTAAGACAGTTCAGAACACTGGTCAAGTGAAGATTGTAGACATGCTTAACCATGTGTCAATAATGAATAAGGAAATTGTAGAGGACATAGATAAGATTCATAAGGAGATGTATATTGACTTGGGGATAGTGTCTAAGAAGTATGAGGAGGTCTTGATTGGGAATGAAAATTGAAAGAAAAATTATAGATGTATGTTTCAAGGTTTCGTATCATCCCATCTACAAAGCCTACAAATGAAAAACCAGTTGCAGGTGGGGTTTTGGTGTCTAAAGATGTAAAGAATAGGTTGGAGGATTTGTTAGTAATAAATGAGGGGGGGGGGGGGGGGGGGGGGTGAATCAGTGGCCTCAAAAATATTCCAATAATCAACCCTTAAAAATTAGTACCACATAATTATACCTCTAGTTATCTTCAGTCCTATAAGATGAATGCCTCCAAATACTTATATCAAATTACTACTGCTCGGAATGCTTTGTAAAATCTTCTACTGTAGATTTACTGATTAGCAGTCTGTCAATTTATTGAAAGATAGTAAATTATCTAGAGTATACCGATCAATCCAATTAAGTTAAGTGTAATGCAAAACACCAAAGTAACGACTCATAAAAACATTGGCACATGGATTTTTAACGTGGAAACCATGTTAAGGGAAAAACACTTGGGACCGGTAACCCAAAATTTTCACTCTTTTGAAGTGAGCTCGGTGAAGAGCCAACCCTATTAAAGGTTACAAACACAATATTAGGTGTGACCTTGTTAGAGTATTTAAAAGTTTAGTCTATCACTTGATATCGGGCATCTCTATGCTACCATCCTTGATCAAACACTCACTTGGCCTGTCAATAGGAATCTAACATCTCATGCTATCTTCATGATCAAACTTTTTGACACTCCATTGGATGTATCTCAATATAGAAAGGATCTTTAAATCTCGCTCGGTTAAGAGACTTTATGAATCAATGGTTAAAATGAAATTGTATGATCTATTCACATATACAACTTATACTTACAGATTTTCAGATCTATTGTAATCTCACAAACTATTCTGATCAATATAACTCTATTTATACCTTTGCTCCAATTTGATTCTACTCATTGATGCTTAGCTTTGTTTCTTGGTGTCTAAAAAATTCTTTAGCTCTTTCCTCAGCTTGTTGTTCAGAACTGTATGAAGTTGCTCTTCATCAATTTCTCTTCAGCACCCTCTTGTTCATTCCTTCACCCTCACCAATTCATAATGAATTGAGTTGTCTCTTAAATAGACATGATATCACCATTGTTAGGTTCTTGATCTTCTTGATCTTGGCGTGATCCATAACTCTTGCCAATTAGATTTAAAGCAAAACTCCTATTTTATCTCGCTGAGATCTTTTTGCAACTGGACAAATCAGCTTCAAATTAATCACTTAGGTCTAGCTTATCTTATCGATGAAAATAATGATAACTACCAGTTAACTCTTTATTTAGCTCTGCCAGCTAGATATTTTGTCATTTGTGAACTCCAGTTATTTTTGGTTTAACTCTTTGATAGCGTTGGTCAACACTCCAGTTCTCCTCGGGATTCTCTATTGGTTTACACTATGTTTCTGGCCGTCGTGTTTGCTTGTGATTCTTCTTGTTGGTAATGCTCGTCAGTTTTCTTGCTCGGGTTTTCTCCTTATTTTATAATCTATATCATCTTCCATCCCTTTGTATAATATATTCCTTGAATTTCCCTATCCATCAACAATATAATGTCTGATTTTTGGTGTAGAGATGTACCTTGCAATGTACAAATGTATCTGTTGCTGTCCATCTTAGTTTTTGCATCAACATGGCTGATCTTAAAATTTGGTATAGGCTGATGCAACCTCCTAGTCAGATTACTGACTGATAGACAAGGGTTGAACCCCTAGTCTCTGTCTCAAATACTCAAAAGCATCCTTCGATAATGGCTTGGTGAATATATCAGCTAACTGTTCCTTTGATTGAACATATTATAGTGTCACTTATTTTGCTTGCACTTGTTCTCTCAGATAGTGATACTTGATAGCAATATGCTTAGCCTTAGCATGCATGACTGGATTCTTAGAAATGTTTATTGCACTGGTATTATCACAATAGATAATTACTGGTTCAAGGATCTTCACATGCATACCTTCTAGTAATTGTTTGATCCATGCAATATTAGAGGAATTTGCAGCAACAACCACATATTCTACTTCTATAGTAGACTGAGAGATGCATCCTTTCTTCTTGCTTATCCATGTGACAAGTCTATCACCCATGAAGAATGGTCCTCCAGTTGTGCTCTTTCGGTCATCAATGTTTCTAGCCCAATCAACATTTATATAGACTTGTAGCTCAAATCTTCCTTCTCTCTTGTACCATAAGCCATAGTCCTCAGTGTTCTTTAGATATCTCAGAATTCTTTTGACAACAGTCATATGTGATTCTTTGGGATTAGCAGAGAATATTGCAACTATCCCCACTGCATGTGCTATATTTGGTCTGGTGTGAAAAAAATACATCAGTTTGAAAACCATTGATCTAAATAAGGTCTAATTTACCTCATTTTTCTTGTCTTCCTTTGTCAGTTTGCATCCAGTAGCCATAGGTGTTCCAACTGGTTTGGAATCTTCCATCTTGAATATCTTCAACACTTCCTTGATGTATTTGGACCGAGTGATGCAAATGCCTGCATCTTGTTAAAGAATCTGTAGACCAAGAAATAATTTGATCTCTCCAAACACAGACATTTCAAATTCCTTGCTCATTTCATTTGCAAAGGATTTTCATAACAATTCATTCCCTCCAAAAATGATATCATCAACAAAAATTTCAGCAATCAGAATATTACCATCGATATCTTCTTTTAAGTATTGATTGCTATTTTCACTTGTTCTAACAAATTTTATGCTAATGAGATATGAGTGAAGTCTTTCATACCAGGCTCTAGGTGCTTGTTTCAATCCATACAAGGCTTTATGTAGTCTACATACCATGTTTCTCTTGTCTGGATTAACAAACCCTTCTGATTGTTCAATGTATATCTCTTCTTCAAGTATTCCATTTAGGAATGCAGATTTGACATCAATTAGGTATACCTTGAACCCTTTAAATGCAACATAAGAAAGTAAGATTCTAACTCCTTCTAGTCTAGAAATGGCTGCAAAGGTTTCACCATAATCAATACCTTCTTCTTATGCATATCCCTTGCATACTAATATTGCTTTGTTTCTAGTGACTTCTCCATTCTCATTCAACTTGTTTCTGAATACCCATTTGGTACCGATGACATTCTTGTCATCTAGTCTTGGTACTAGTGTCCATGTATTTTTCTTCTCAATATGTTCTATCTCTTCATTCATAGCACTGACCCATTCTTCATTCTCAAGTGCATTGTAAACAAATTTAGGCTCAAAATCACAAAGTAAACATCTGGTGTTAAGTGACTTACTTCTTGTTCTTGCTCCAGCCTTCTTGTCTCCTATGATTTGATTATGTGGATGATGTCTTCTGACATACTTGGCAAGTTTCGGTTCAGCTCTGTGTTCATCATTCTAATTATCTTCTTCACCTTCATTTTCATCTCCATTGTTCAGAACATCATCTTGAGTATTATCTTGATCATTGGTAATTGTAGCCTTATGCTAGGGTGCAATGATCTGATGCTTGAGAGTGACACACTATTGCTCGGGTAGAGTGTCAGGTTCTATATAAACAAATCTGTTGTAGTCCTCTGGTTCCTTTTTGCTTTTCTTGTCATTCTTTTCTGCAAATTCATCTATTTTTACATTTGCACTTTCAATGATTTTGTTAGATGACTTGTTAAGACATTTATAAGCCTTGCTTTTGGTTGAGTACCCTAGGAAGATACCTTCTTCACTTTTGCAATCAAGTTTTCCATTTCTATCATCGTTCAATATATAACATTGACTACCAAAGACTCTGAAGTAACTTACATTGGGTGTATGACCATACCAAAGCTCATAGGGTGTCTTCTTTGTGTCCTTCAATTGTACTCTATTTAGTGTGTAGAAAATAGTACTGACAACTTCTCTCCAAAATGTTTGAGTGATGCTTTTCTCAATCATCAATGTTCTTGCACAGTCAACAATTGATCTATTTCTCCTCTCAACAATTCCATTTTTTTGTGGTGTCCATGCAGAAACCTATTTTTTAAATCCATGCTCATTGCAATAGTCAGTGAATTCTTCTAAATAAAATTCCCCTCCTCTATCTGACCTTAAGCATTTCAATTTCTTCTCACTTTTTTTTTTCAACCATTGCTTTGTACCATTTAAACATCTTAAATGCTTCTGATTTATCTTTTAAAAACATGACTGTCATCATTCTAGAGAAATCATCAATAAAGAGAATAAAATACCTATATCCATAGTAGCTCTTTGTCCTCATTGGTTCACATAGATTTGTATGGACTAATTCTAGAATTACAGTAGATGTATGAGTTTTGCTCTTGAAACTAGACTTTGTCATCTTACCTTTTTGACAATTCTTGCACATGATATGTTCAGGCTTAGTCATCATTGGTAAGCATCTGACATTCCTTTGGTTGCTTATATTTATCATGTTTTTAAAGTTCACATGACACAATATTTTGTGCCACAACCATAAGTCTTCATTTCTATCCATCAAACAAGTGGTGTTAGTGTCATCAAGATAGAAAATGTTACCTTTTGTCTGCTCACCGGTACTAATCAACTTTCCTGATTCATTGAAGATATTTATCTTATTATTCTCAAATACTACTCTGTGACCTAAATTATTCAACTGAGAAGCACTTAACAAATTCTATTTCAGTACTTTGACCCAGTAAGCATTTTCACATTTTTATCAGGTTATTCAACATTATGGTTCCTTTACCTTCAACTGGACAAGGTGTATCATTACCCATTCTCACTGAACACCCATTATAGTATTCAAAAGTCTCAAACTTTTGTTTATAATTGGTCATATGGTGAGTGCAACCACTATCTATGATCCAGACATCATTTTTACTAACTTTAGATATGAGTGAAGTTTCTACATACCTTTCTTCATCTTCATCTGAATCATCCTTCATGGCTACAAATACCATCTCAATGTCTTCTTCTGATTCAGTGTCAGTGTCATTAGGTCTTCTCTCAGCTAGGTAACAGATTTCTTCCCTTTGTCCTTGTAGTCTCGGGTATCTCTCTTGTCATATTGTTGGTTGCTCCGGTATTCTCTATTTTCACCTTTATCAAGCTTCTTCTCATAAGGTCTGTCATTTCCTCTGTCATCTTTTTGTCAGTTTGGACATATTGCAAAAAAGTGTCCAACCTCTTTACAATTAAAACATACAAGTGGTAATTTACCTTTGTATCTGCGTTTGCCTGTCTGTAATCTTCTAGCCATTAGTGCTTCAATCTCATCAAGTCCTTGATCCTCATTGTCACTGTCACTATCATTTCTAACAACATGTCTATGAATTGAGTTACTTATCTTTATAGAAGATTTGAATGTAGATTCTATGGATGGTAAGACACTATTGTCAAATTTATTCATCTCAAATGAAATTAGTCTACCAATCAGATTATCTAGATTAACTGTATTGTTTGCAACTGCTCTCATTTCTTGAATAGCACAAACTCTAATAGCATAAACAAGAAATAAAGTTCTTAATATTTTTCTTACCACTTTCTTCTCTTCAAGTACACCTCCAACTCCTCGGATAGCATTTACTACCTCTTTGATTCTATAGATATATTGAGTAATGTTTTCTCCTTCTTTCATCCTTAGGTCATCAAAACTCCCTCTTAGGCTTTCCACCTTTTCTCTAAGTACATTGGCATCTCCTCCATGTACAAGCTTCAACTTATCCCACATTTTCTTTGCAGAGGTGCATTTTTTGACACCTTCAAACTCAGCATCAGAGAGTGATGATGCAAGTTCTATCATCATGCAGTTATGCTCATGCTTGACTCTTAATAGCTCAAGAGTATGAGGTCCTGTAGGCAACACATATTCAGTATCTAAGTATTGAATAATATCATTTCCAATACCTGATAGGTGGAGTCTTATTCTTCTTTTCCATTATGCAAAGTTGTCTTTATTCAACTTGGGCATGTCTCGTCTGTTCATCTTGTGATCTTTTTCTTGAGCTGTTAAACTCCTTTTCTAAGCACACAAGCTCTGATACCAATTGTTAGTAATAACTGAGGTGGGGGGGGGGTGAATTAGTGGCCTAAAATATATTCCAATAATCAACCCTTAAAACTTAGTACCACATAATTATACATGTAGTTATCTTCAGTCCTATAAGATGAATGCCTCCAAATACTTATATCAAATTACTACTGATCAGAATGCTTTGTAAAATATTCTACTGTAGATTTACCGATTAGTAGTCTGTCAATTTACCAAAAGATAGTAAATTATCTAGATTATACTGATCAATCCAATTAAGTTAAGTGTAATGCAAAACACTAAAGTAATGACTCATAAACACATCGACACATGAATTTTTACCGTGGAAACCCTATTAAGGGATGTTAAGGGAAAAACCACTTGGGACTGGTAACCCAAATTTTTCACTCTTCTAAAGTGAGCTTGGTGAAGAGCCAACACACTGTAAAAGGTTACAAACACACTTTTAGTTGTGACCTTGTTAGAGGATTTAAAAATTTAGTCCGTCACTTGATATCGGGCATCTCTATGCTACCATCCTTGATCAAACACTCACTTGGCCTATCAATAGGTATCTGGCATCTCATGATATCTTCATGATCAAACTTTTTGATACTCCATTGGATGTATCTCAATATAGAAAGGATATTTAAATCCCGCTCAGTTAAGAGATTTTCTGAATCAATGGTTAAACTAAAACAGATGATTCGTTCACATATACAACTTATACTTGCAGATTTTTAGATCTATTGTAATCTCACAAACTATTCTGATCAATATAACTCTGTTTATACCTTTGCTCCACTTTCATTTTTCTCGGTGATGCCATGCTCTATTTATCAGTGTCTACAAAATTATTTATCTCTTTCCTTAGCTTTTTGATCAGCACAGTATGAAGTTTCTCTCCATCAGTTTCTCTTCAACATCCTCTTGTTCATTCCTTCACCCTCACCAATTCTTAATGAATTGAGTTGTCTCGTAAATAGACATGATATCACTGTTGTTAGGTTCTTGATCTTCTTTATCTTGGCATGATCCAAAATTCTCACCAATTAGATTTAAAGCAAAACTCTTGTTTTATGTCGTTGAGATCTTTTTTCCAACTGGACAAATCAGCTTTAAATCAATCACTTATCTCTGGCTTATCTTGTCGATGAAAAAAATGATAACTACCAGTTAACTCTATATTTATCTCTGTCAGCTAGATATTTTATCATTTGTGAACTCCAGGTATTTTTGGTTTAACTCTTTGATAGCATCGGTCAACACTCTAGTTCTCCTTGGGCTTCTCCATCAGTTTACGCTATGTTTTTGGCCATCGATTTTGCTTGCGATTCTGCTCATCAGTTTTTTTGCTCGGGCATCATTGTAACTTGACTGTCGGTGATCTCTATCCGTTGGATTCTACTGACCATAGGTTTTTGTAGTCACAATGTGAATGCTTGTCTTTTATGCATTACAGAAAGCATAATCTTTATCTCTCTGATTCTCTGAAGTCTTTGACACTTTGATTATAACCGTTTAGATTATATCAAGTTGACATCAATGACAATACAATCCATTAACTAATTTAATGTCCTACATTATCTTTCTGCATTTCAGTAATCAACTTAACATATTCAAAAATTCAATCAGTTACATGTGATTAGGATTATGCTAGCAGGATTTAATATTTAGAAGAGGAAGTGAAGAAAAAGAGTGTCAGTGTTCTCATGAAGGTTCTTCAACACAGGGTTGACAATATCAAGTCTAAGGATGATATTGTTAATAATTCCTACTCTTCTTTAGTTCAATTTGTGAGGCTATGTGATGATTTTATTTCCTACTTGGAGCCTTTGTTCATTGAGTGGTTATTAAGGTCATTTATTATGATCCAATTGGATGATGCAACAAAATACATGGATGATCTGCCTCCTATTATTAAGGACATCAAAGAAATGATCAATTTGGTAGTTTCTTTATTGGCATACTTCAAGGGGAAGAAATAATTAATCAATACCAAATTAAAATCCTTGATAGGCCTTAACCATCCTCTGGTTCCATACATTTTTGATTAAGAGAAGAGCATGAAAGAAGTAGAGAAGTGGAAATATGATTTTGGTCTCATGTGCCCAAGTGTGGAACCATGATTTATGTTGATAGTAATATTTATATCCTTGAGTTCAATGATGTTTTGGATGTGATGATTAATTTTTTAGATTAGTTTTAGAAAGTTCATTAGATACTCCCGTGTTGTTACAGATGTCAAGTGGGTAGAATCTGTGTCACATATTGATAGTTTGAAAGCTTTCAGGTGGTTGAGAGAGAAAGAAGTAAACAAATGGAGTGCTTTTACCAAGGGAAAGAGAAAAAAAGTTACTCAATGACAAGGCTCAACCTCTCCTTTTTGGTTCTTTGTTTTGTTGATCTCACTGTGTGATGAAAGGGCCACTAAAAGATTTCAGTACAGTTAAGCAGTTATCTACATTGACATCTTTCTAGGCTCAATTATGCCACAGATGTGCCATATTGTTAGGAATGAAACTGCTAACCAACTTGAAGGTGATAAGATAATTTTAGTGCCCTCATTTTACTCTAGCTTTTTTTAGTTTTGTCTTTTCTCATAGCTTGTAACAAACACATCACTGCTTGGTCAAATGTTTTGTTGCTGCAGTTCTGCCGATTGAGAGTTTTGTCCCAGAGAATCAGAGTTTGAATGTATCACAAGATTTTCTGCTTTGCCAAGATAGGTTTGGAATAGAATATCTTTTTTGATTTGATTCCAATGAATGATCTAAATATTTTTCCATCCCCCAAGGTATATAAGGGATTCCAGGATCATTTGTTGAAGGTTCCCAACTTTTGTATTCATAGAGAGAATAATAGAAATAATGTTAAGTCTTAAGGTTTTATAGGTTGGTATAATGAGACACATTGGATAATATGGTATAATGGATTCACTATTTTACAAATCCATATGATTAGTCTAATTGTCTTTATGTTTTATTGAAATTCTCATATGAACGAAATATAAAGTATTTTCTTGTTCATCCTTCTGTCATGTGGATGTGAGTTTATCATTATCATGCTTTATTTGAAGGAAATCATTAAGCATCAAATTGATAAATGTGAGAAGTGTATGCATGGTATAAATTTGATGATAATATTAGTTATGTAGGATTACATATATGTTAGGCATATTCAATAATATTAATCTCATGTCTCTATGAGAAGTTAAACATAAAGTTAGATGTTTCTTATAGTTTTTTGAGTCTATTTTCCTATAGGTTAAGCACCAGTCTAATGCATGTTAGAATACTATTTGGAGAGCACAATAATCCATAAATATGAAATAATTTTACTTTGTGTTGTTGATTTCATGGTAAATTATTTTCATTCTCACTAAGAAACTAGAAGCTATGGTGAGAACTTTGTTTTGTGACTATTCCTACAGCCATTGAAACTCTGTTCTTTGATTGTTCCTGTAGCCATTGGAACTCGACTCTTTGAATATTCCTAAAATCAAGGAAGAACATAGTAACTTCCTGTTTGTTTTCTAAGAACTGTGTTTCTATTATCTATTTCACTCCTTTTTACTTGTGGATTAATGTTTGGTACTCATGGTATTTATTTTCAAGCATTTTCCTTTAGTAATATTTCCTTTCTACCTCTATGTTAGTATGATAGAAAAAAGGAAGCTTGTTGAAGTTAGTGACTACTATCAAAGTTCCGTTATTTTCCTTTTTATATTAATCTCTAAATGACTAGTGGCGGTTGGTAAAAAAAATATGGGATATGGCCTGTATTCCCCAAATCACTATAATGCATCTAAAAGGATTTAATCTCTTCCTTGAAGAAAACTAGTAAATACATTATACATTCATGAAATTAGCATGAAGATAAATTTGGCTATTCTGAATAAACAAACTTATGTAATAGAAATAAAACAGAGTAGGAGACAATCTTCAAATGATATTTTAAATTAATTTCCTCAAAATTATTCATACATTTCATTTAATACAAGACTTTGTCATTCCTATTTATGCAAAAGGACCTATTACATAAACTATTCTACTTGTCCCTATACAAATAATTTTCAAAACCCATAAGATTGGCCTTGGTATTCCTTTTATAGACACAAGGAATGCAAAAAGATACATGACATAGTATCCCTTTTATATTATGTTACCAACTGCCACTAGATGATCATATAAGATATTCTCCCAATGAAGGTTGTTACCTCTAATTGTGTCCTTGAGTGAATACAGATGAGGCCATGGAGTGCTTATTATTGAAAGGCCTGTGATCCAACAAGGCTTCTGAGCCATTCGATTATTTCCCATGGGTGGTTATTGAGGCAAAAAATGCTAGAAGCCAAAATTATCACCATCTTCCCTTGTGGGAGATGACTTTAAAAGTGCAACACAAAGAGAAACAAATGATTCCAAAATCCCATGTTTTGTGTCTACACCCAGAGTTTTCTTTGCCTCCATCCTAGAAAATGGAACCAAATTAGTAATTTTAGAGATAGGAGGCATTCAAAAGATGTGGGAAGACCTTTCAGCTTTGTTCAAAGCTTTTGGTATCTCTACGATTGGTGAAGGAAATTTCAGTATCTCTACAATTACAAAATGTATTATCAACTGGTTCACCACCACGATCCTTGTATATCTCCTACAAAATGGCTTAGTCTAACCCCTTCTTGTTACAATAAAGTACCTCTGTAGCCTCAACAAGCCCTATCATTAGAAATCAAATAAAGAAACACTCCCTTCCAATTGTGAACAACCTTAATTTAGACAACACACGTAACTCATCCTGCATTTATCCCTTCCTATATTTAAGCTATGGCTCACACTTTAAAAATGCAAAAAAGAAGCAACAACTATCCCAATACTTGCACCTATCTCAATAGATACAAGACTTATCATTGTGGCCTTTTTCACTGGTTATAGCAAGTTAAACATGACACTCAAAAGGTTGGGCAGTAAGTGATGTGAAGTCTAAGGTAAGACAAGGAAATAAGGTTAAAGTGTCCTTCAAAACCTTCTATGAGGGGTCTACACACATCAACCCACAAACCCTAGACTCACACCTTTACAAAAGATCAAAATACTTTCCAAAAACTTCCAAACCACATCCTGATATGGATTCAATGCTTAGATAAAGATGTGTAATGCATTTCTTCATGCTACTCCTTATGTAACCAACATCAAAATTGACTCACAAGGTGAAAGATGAAAATATAGAATTGAAGGGGGTTGCACCAAGTTGTTAAGGTATTATTAGGTCTAATGGGACATGTTACAAAAATTTAGAAGATCCAAGGTATCCCTTATGTGGGTGTTCCTTAAATGAGCCTCCAAATTCCTAGTAGCCCTATTTACATTGTTTAGAGGGCATAACTCCAAAAATTCATACTAAAAATAAGGAAAAAAATATAGTTCTAGACAGCCTTTATGGAATACTATAAAACCCCAAAGCAAAGATTCTTTAATTTATTAGGAACATACCAAACCTTACTAAAACTAGACATGCCTAATTGGGTTAATATGTCACTTTAAAGAAGGAAGTACCCCAAGGATTTATGGGAGATCAAAAATATTGTTTTGAATGCAAACAAATGGTCCCACAATTCTCCATACTTTATCAAAAGGCTTGATTCAATCCCTAAGCATGACTATCATCAATTTGATATTTTGGTCTCTGGTCGCCACATAGAGATGTCGACTCTAATTCAGAAGAAAATTGATCCAATCCTCACTTTCCTACAAACCAAATTCAAAAAAAATATTACTACATACAAACCTCTCATTCCACCAAGGATTAGGATTTTCCAAGGGTGGACATGAGAGGAAAATGAATTTTAGAGAGAAAACCCTAGTTCAGTTGGGTTTCAAAGCAGTGAATAAAAAAATACTTCTAAATTTTGTTACTAGTCACTTCAGATCCTCAAACAAAATGCAAAAGAAAGGTGATTCAGTGATTCTTACAATCAAATACATCTCTTCATCCAAAATGACCGTACAAAGAAGAAAAAGTCAACTTTTACAGGAAAATGAGTATATTTTATTGATTCAAAAACACCAAATACATCATCTGTGCTTTCCACCTACCTGAAAGGGATACAAAATAATTCACAAATGGTTACAACTGTATTTCAAACCATTTTTGGGGAAGTCATTTAGACTTCTAAAACTAAAAGTTGCAAAAGTTGTCAAAAGTTGCTTGACAACTTTGACAATATTTTGACAACATTTCCAAATATGCACTAAAAGTGCAATCTAATAGAAAAATGTGAACCTATGGTTCATTATTGACTTGAAATGACTACAAAAAAAAAAAAAACCTAAATCCTAAGTTTTAGGGACCGTTTGACCATGGCTGACCAAGTGGCTTATAAATGCCAAATCTTGGAACCAGGCCTTACAAGTTGGGTCAATAGACTAGGAAGGAAATAAATAGGATTTAGATGTTTCCAAGACCCCCTAGGAGTCACAAGAGATGAAAATTTAGTCTTTTGTAGTGGGTGGTCCTACACCATACTCCCCATGAGTTTTAAAGCTCAAGTTCTCACTTGAGTCAAGTTTGTCAATGGATGTGCCATGTTGTTGGATCTGGTCTTCTGTCATCTAGGTAGCTTCAATATTTGGAAGACTTTTCCACTTGACAAGGTATTGGAGATCATTTTTTGATCTAGTCTTTTTGAGGACTTTAGTCTCCATAATTGATTCCAACTCAACTAGTTTTATAGGGGGGAGATTTGTAACATAATATGAGGCATCTAAATAATCTGAAGTGTTTGAAGTACCTACAACATCACCATCTGCATCACCTTTATGAGGGGTTAGATAAAATATATTGAAGATTGGAGAAATGGACAAAGTTGGGGGAAGAGATATTGCAAAAGCATTTTCACCCATTTTGTGCAAGATTGTGCATGGGATGCCTTTCTTCATGTGCAATTTGGAGTATCTACCCTTTGGTAATCTCTCTTTCCTGAGATATGCCCAAAATTTGTCCCCAATCTGGAAATGGACTTCTCTTCTTCTCTTATCTGCTTTCTCTTTATTCTTTTGAGTTGTCTATAGTAGCTTACATTTGAATTCTTCTTGAACTTTGGAAATGAGTTTGGCCAACTCTTCTCCTTGAGCACTAACCCTAAAATCTGAAGGTAAGTCAAAGATCCAAAGGACCTCTTGGGTGTAGACCATATACTATTTGGAAAGGTGTCTTTCTAGTGGATCTATTAAGGGAATCATTAAAAGAAAATTCTACTTGTGGAAGTTCTACATCCGAACTCTGATTGTGTTTCTTGGTTAAACACCTTAGGAGATTTCCAAGTGATCTATTCACCACTTCTGATTGGCCATCATTTTGTGGGTGATATGTAGAGCTGTAGGTTAAGTTTGTTCCCAATTTCTTATGGAGTGTGTGCTAGAAATGTCCTTGAAACTTGACATCCCTATCTGAGACTATTTTTCTAGGTAAGCCATGAATTCTGACAACTTCTTTGAATAAGAGGTGGGCAATGTGGGAGGCGTCATTTGTGCTTTTGCAAGGGACAAAATGCACCATCTTGCTAAACCTGTCTACAATAACAAACACACTGTTAAATCCCTATTTTCTTCTAGGAATACCCATAAGAAAATACATGGAGATTGACTCCCAAGGTCTAGCAGGTAGTGGTAAAGGTTGGTATAACCCCTGATTTACACCCTTAGCTTGCTGACAGATAGTGCAGACTTCCACAAAATTCTTTACATCATTTTTCATCTTTGGCCAAAAGAAACTTCTCTTAATCAAGTCTAGGGTATTATCTATACCAAAATGGCCAACCATGCCACCAAATTTTTTCTCTTTTATGATGTTTAGCCTCATAGAACACCTAGGTATGAAAATTTGAGAGCCTTTAAACAAAAGATCATTTTAAATGAGAAACTCAGAGAAATTAGTATGGTACTTCCCTATTAGTTCAGAGAAAACCTTGACGGCTTCACCAAAGTCTAGATCATCTACATAAATATTCTTCAGAGCATCAATCCCAATGCTTTGGAGTTTTACTTCTTCAATCAGACCAACCCTTCTACTGAAGGCATCAAATTTTTTTTTTTCTTGTCCTTTTTTGTGTTTCAGTGTGAAGGTGTATGCTTGCAATTGCTCCATCCATTTTATGTGTTTAAAACTTAATTTTGCATGAAAATTTAGAAATCTTAGTTCATGGTTGTCAGTATAGAAAACAAATTCTTTTGGTAAGAGGTAGTGTCTCCACTTCTTGAGGGATTGTACTACTGCATATAATTCAAGGTCATAAGTTGAATACCTTTTCTTTGCATCATTGATTTTTTCAGAGAAGAAATCTATGGGCTTCCCTTCTTGACTTAAGACAACACCAATGGATAGGTTTCTAGCATCTTTTTCTACACTAAATACCTTCCTAAATAAGGTAAGGTTAAGAAAGGATATTGAGCCACCCTATTCTTTAAGTAATCAAAAGCATTGTTAGCTTCATTTGTCAAGACAAACTTTGTTTTCTTACCACCCTTGATCGTGTCTAACATTGGGGCACATACATGATTGAAGTTCCTTATAATTTTCCTATATAAAGTAGCAAGGCCATGGAATCTCCTTACTTCACCTTGGTTTCTTGGAGTGGGCCAATTGACAATGGCCTCCACCTTGCTAGGATCCATTTTCAATGTGCCTTGAGAGATGAAACATTTTCAGTGTGCCTTGAGAATGAAAAATCCCAAGAAGGTAAGCTCCCTCTACATACAAGTAAATTTCTCCAAGTTGATGATTAGTTTGTGTTCATGAAGTCTCTTTATCACCTACTCCAAATGGGTTATATGTTCATCTCTACTGATACTAAAAATTAGTATATCACCAAGATAGATAACAAAAAGTTTGGGAATGAAATCAATGAAAATTTCATTCATGAATCTCATGAATGTGCTTGGGGCATTACTTAGCCCAAATGGAATCACAAGCCATTCAAATAACCCTTTAGTTTTCTTATATTTCATCTTCCATTCATCCCCTGGTTTGATTCTTATTTGGTGGTATCTGGATTCTAGCTCTATTTTGGAGAAGTAGCAAGCAGTCCCAAGTTGATCCAGTAGGTCTTCAATCCTAGGAATAGAGAATCTAGACCTGATTGTTATTTTTTTATAGCACTTCTATCACTACATAATCTCCATGTTCCATCCTTTTTGGGTGTTAAGACAGATGGGACTACACAAGGACTGAGAATTTTTTGAAACAAACCTTTTGCTAACATTTCTTGGACTTGCCTTGAGATATCTGCATTTTGATTAGGAGTCATTTTATAGGGTGATTTATTAGGTAAGGAGGCAATAGGTATTAGATAAATATGATGAGTGATATCTCTAAGGGGTGGGAGGGAAGAGGGAAAATCATTTTCTACAACATTACTATATTCCTTTAATAGTTCTTTAAATTCTACTGGTATTCGTACTATTTTATCAGATTATTCCTTTTCTTTAGGCTTTATGATCAATATGTAGCTTTCCTCTTCAGAGTCTTTCAATGTTTTCACCATTTCTTTTTCCCCTATCATAATCACAGCAGGTTCTTTTTCTACTTTTGGGTCAACAGTGGCTTCATTGTATAAGTTTTACCATCCCTAACAATGGTGTAGGTTTTCTTTCTACAAATATAGGTGGCATCCATGTCATATTGCCATGGTCTTCCAAGTAGAAGATGACAAGCATCCATCTCTACTACATCAGGTAAGACTTTATCCTTCAAGTCCCCTAGAGAAAATTCTACCATAGCCTTTTCAGTTACTAAATTTTGTTTCCCTTTAGTGAGCCAAGAAACATTATAGGGAAAGGGATGTGGTTTTTTATGCAATGCCAACTTCTATACCATTTCCTTAGAAATTAAATTCTTTGTTGAACTAGAGTCTATAATTAGATTACATACCTTTCCTTGGAACTTAATTGGTTACAATTGTAGCATCTTAGGGGTTCATTAGATCTTTCCCTACCCCTACCAAAAGGTATTCTACATCTGAAGCCTCCTCTATAGCTTGACTCCCCTTTTTCTCTTCCTCCTTGATTCTGCTCCATAGATCTGTCATTGCTTGACTGTCCTCTATTCCATGAATTGCCCCTTCCTCTAAAATTTTTGTTGGAGCTGTTGTTTCCCTTGCCTCTAGTGCCTTGTTCTTGTTTCCTTTTGAATTTGTCTTCAAATTTTAGGGATAATTGAAAGCATTGTTGGACTGTTGTAGGAGAACATAGGCTTAGTTCATCTTAAATGTTTATTCGTAGACCTTGGACGTATCTTTCAAGATCAACACTTTTTGGATCCACCATCTTGGATTTCATGGAGATCCTCCAAAACTCTTCTATGTACCCCGAGACATCCATCCCCATTTGTCTCAGACTTTGTCTTTTTTTTATGAAGTTGAACTTCATAATCTTCTGGCACATAATCCTCCTTCACCAAGGCTACCATCTTCTTCCATGTGCCCACTGGATTCTTATCCATCTTCACCCTCTCTACTTGAGTGAGGTTCCACCAATTTAGGAAAGATCCCTTCAACTTGGAATTTTCTATTTTCACCTTTTGATGCTCTGGTATCTCCTCATAGTCAAAGAAACTAGTGAGTGCATCCATCTAATCCATGACTTCTTCTGAATCCATTTTTCCACTGTAGACAAGCAGATCAAGCTTAGTGTCCATGGTTCTTCTCTCCATATACTTCAAAGTCTTCACCAGTAGCCTCTGGTTTGCAGTAATATCTTCTTCCTCCTACCAAGGGGTTTCTTCATCACTCCCCTCCTCTTTAACTCCAGATTTTCCACTACTTCCTTTATTGAATTGTTCCTCAAGCTTCTCCATTTCTTGCCTCATCCACTTCCTTTCTACTTTATGATCTTTCACTACTCTTAGTAGTTCTAGATTTGTCATTCTATTTGGTATTTCACTCTCTTCTCCTCCCTCTAACATGTCTACAACTTGACTTAGTCCAAAGATATATAGTTTCTCTAAAACCACTTGATGTGAAGTCTAAGGTAAGACAAGGAAATAAGGTTAAAGTGTCCTTCAAAAAATTATATGAGGGGTATACACACATCAACCCACCAACCCTAGACTCACATCTTTACAAAAGATCAAAATACTTTCCCATAGCTTCCAAACCACATCTTGATATGGATTCAATTCTTAGATCAAGATGTGCAATGCATTTCTTCATGCCACTCCTTATGTAACCAACATCAAAATTGATTCATAAGGTGAAAGATGACAATCTAAACTTGAAGGGGGTTGAACAAAGTTGTCAAGGTATTATTAGGTCTGATTGGACATTTTCCAACAATTTAGAAGATCCAAGGTATCCCTTATGCGGGTGTTCCTTAAATGAGCCTCCAAATTCCTAGTAGCCCTGTTTACATGGTTCAGAGGGCATAACTCCAAAAATTCATACTGAACCTAAGTAACAAAAAATAGTTCTAGACACCCTTTATGGAATACTATAAAACCCAAAGAAAAGATTCTTTTAAGTTAATAGGAACATACCAAACCTTACTGAAACTAGACATGCCTAATTGGGCTATTAGGTCACTTTAAAGAAGGAAGTAGCCCAAGGATTTATGGGAGAACACAAATATTATTTGGAATACACTAGGAATGGTCTCAAAATTATCCATACTTGATCACAAGGCTTGATTCAACCCCTAAGCATGACTGTCATCAATTTGATATTCTGGTCTCTAGTCGCCACATAGAGATGTCGACCCTAATTCAGTAGAAACTTGATCCAATCCTCACTTTCTTGCAAACCAACTTCAAAAAAAATATTAATACATACAAACTTATCATTCCACCAAGGATTAGGATTTTCCAATGGTGGACATGAGAGGAAAATGAATTTTAGAGAGAAAACCTTAGTTCAGGAGGGTTTCAAAACAGTGAATAAAGAAATGCTTCTAACTTTTATTACCAATCACTTAAAATCCTCAAATAAAATGAAAAATAAAGGTGATTCAGTGCTTCTTAAAATAAAATAGGTCTCTTCATCCAATTTGACCATATAGGACTATACAAAGAAGAAAAAGTTGACTATTACAGGAAAATGAGCATATTTTATTGATTCAAAAAGACCAAATACA
The DNA here is from genome assembly GCA_018584345.1 of Thuja plicata. Classification (NCBI taxonomy): domain Eukaryota; kingdom Viridiplantae; phylum Streptophyta; class Pinopsida; order Cupressales; family Cupressaceae; genus Thuja; species Thuja plicata. The sequence goes on along the minus strand of MU214522.1, from coordinate 159,476 downwards.
TCATTTGTGATTTCCACCTGCCTGAAAGGGATATGAAAGAATTCCCCAATAGTTACAAATTTATTTCAAACCATTTGGCCATTGGGGAAGTCATTTAGACTTTTAAAACTAAAAGTTGCAAAGGGTGTCAAAAGTTGCTTGACAACTTTGACAACATTTTGATAACATTTCCAAATATGCACTAAAAGTGCAATCTAATAGAAAAATGTGAACCTATGGTTCATTATTGACTTGAAATGAATAGAAAACACTAGACAACCTAAATTCTAATTTTTAGGGACCCTTTGACCATGGTTGACCAAGTGGCTTCTAAATGCCAAATCTTGGAACTAGGCCTTACAAGTTGGGTCAATAGACTAGGAAGGGACTAAATAGGATTTAGATGTTTTCGAGAACCCCTAGGAGTCACAAGAGATGAAAATTTAGTCTGTTGTAGTGGGTGCTCCTGCACCAGTAAGGGAATGATTTTATGGCAAGGGAATGATTTTTAGATTAGAAACTGCAAGATGCCATCAATCAAGACATCTCTTTTTAGTTTCTTCCCACCGCCACTTATTTCTTTAATATATTGTAAAATAGTTATGAGTAACCCACATAAAGTGTCGTGAGGCTCACAACCATTTTCCTTAACTTGAATTTAGGAATTTAATTTATCAATTCATTTCATTACAAGATGGTAACTCCAATTTAGGCCTATGAGGATGTGAGGCCATAGGTATTCAAAAAGTGTCATTGCCTTTCTCAACCACATTATGAAACCATTCCAATTTATTAACCCTGCGATGACGTGGTGAAGAAAACATATCAAATTCCATGTGTAACATCTTTGCTTCCTTGTGGACCAAAACCTAGTCCCACATAATAAGCTGTGAGGCAGCAAAAAGGGACCACCAAAGAATCTTATTCTTCCTTGCAAGCTCACAACCTTTAAATGTTTACCCCAATAATCACCGTGAGGATGTAAAAAACCATTACAGTCATCAAAAAAATCTACTCATGGGGTCGCAAGTCCAACTAATAGTTTTAAAAAATTTCTGTGAGGACCTTTAATAATTAACACGTGGCCCACCATCACTTCCTCATGGGCTAAAGGTATTGTTTGTCTGATCAAGTCATGAGGAGGTGAAAACACTTGTATCATTGCCTAAAGACCACCACAATACCTCACAAGCACTATTTGTATCAGTCTTAACCATTGCAAGTATGTGACACAACAACCTCGCTAAAAGAACTTAACCTCCATGAGGGCGCGATAAACATATTTAAAGCACATGCAAAATACAAGGGGAAAATAATAAAGTGTAAGGCTAGGAAATTAAATCAAAATATATCCTAACCATGAACACACCAATAAAATCAAATATTATAGGCCAATAATTGGACTCTTTAAAATTGTGCTCGATTATGTGCCTAATTGTTCAATAGGTGTACATTTAGGCATCAAACTAAGTGCCAATCTTGACGTAAATTCCATAATTACAAAGCACCTGGGTTTGCACCGATCTCTTCTACTAGGTGAAAGTGACACATGACATAGTGCCAACCCAATAAATAGCACCTGTATTTCAAAAAAATGGACAAGAAATGCACTAAAACAATGTGTGGAAGAAAAATATAGAGAAAAAAGGAAGCTGATCATAGGGGTTTTTTATAGTCTTACTATATCTTATCATTCTCATTTCATCCATTACATGTTTTAGTGAAGGAATAATTGTTCCCAACTAGTGCTTGAGCATATTGGGGGGCATATTCCTTCCTAGATGTGCGATTCATGAAAATAGAAGTGAGTGATCTATTCATACATACATTTTACCTTGATCCCCTTTTCTAATGTACATCTTTAGTGAACCTGACTTATAAATTTTTAATTCTAATTTGGTGTTTAGATCTACATTGTATACATTACATACTTATTATTTTGTTAGTTATATCTAGGTCTACTTTACATGATTTATATCTTTAAATTTGATTGTTAGATGTGCTTTTTCATTATAAAAATTGTTATTTTGGTTAAGTTGAATTACATCTCTTTCAAATTATCTTATTGCATTAGATCTATATTTTCTTTCATTATCCTTGTGCATGAGTGTTATCACTTTGAGTCCTACTTATAGAATTTTGGTTAGGAGAATCCATAGACTTATGGGTTCCTTTGATCTCGAGCCTTCTATTTTTCCTAGGAATGTTGTTGAGATCAACATGCATCCTAATGAAATTAATCCTATCTTTGAGAAAAAATCTTCCCATTCTTCTCATGATGAAGATTGTTGGTTCCACTAAGAAGGGGGGGGAGGTGAATCATACAAATCAAACTTAAACTCTTAAAACTAAACTCGCTGATTCACTCGGTAAGTACTAAATATAGTAAATAACCAATTCACCAAATAACATAAGCAACAATTAATCATTCAAACTTAGCAAAATTAGATTAACTCATTAACACATGATATAACTCACTAACACATGATTTAAATCATTGACACATGATTAAATGAGGAAACCCAATTTGGGAAAAACCTCTGTGGGAATTGTAACCCACAATAAAAATGTACCCTTCTAAAGTACGCTCAGTTAAGAACTTATCCTGTTAAAGATTATAAACACATTTGCTAAATGTGACCCTGTTAGGGGATTTACCTAAGATCTATTAAGATCTAAACCCTGTTAGGAGTGGCCTTGTTAGAGGTCTTCAAACACTTTGTTGGAATGTCACCTAAGTCTAGGTTTTACAAATAGGATGGTTAAATCCACTCGGTTAAGAGATTTATCTGTTACAAATATTAATAAGAAACAATAACTTTGATGTGTAAAAATTAGCAACTCACTATGCTTGGATCAGATCCTTTATGCTCAATTGAATACTAGTATCGCATACTCCATTGATCTCTTTCTTATATTATAGATTCTTCAATTCGTCTTTCTCTAATCTGCTCGGTAAATGCTATTCTTCAGCTTCTTTCTTTCTCTGTTCAATTCACTAGTAGCCAATTACTTAGTGTACTTTTATATAGACATAATTTTGCCTCTTAATCTCCTTAATTTTATTTTCCTTCCTTTGCACTCAGTCGTTTGGTCATCTTCTTCAACTTCTCAAATCGTTAAACCAAATCACGTTTAGCTCAGAACTTGTAACTTTTCTTGGAACTTTCACTTTTCTGTTTAACCACTTGATCTTCGCCTTAGATGTTCATATTGAATTTTATCATTCATAGATCTTGTAACAAACTTCATTTAATTAATTTACTCATCTAGCTCAACATTTATTCACATTAAATTTGATTTCATCATCATTTAATATCAGTATACTGAACTCAGTAAAACTTGCTTTGCAACTCGGTAACTAACTTCTTCACCGCTCGGTGTTTAACTCATTCTCACTGATTGGTGCTTGGTGTTTGGTAACTGTAACTGACTCATATAACATTCCACTGACTGACTCAGTCTAGCTTGTTAAAGTATCTATTTCAGTCATAACTTAGTTTATTATAGTTCCCGACTTGATCAATCGAATGTACCAATTTGATAACATCAAATATATAGTAGAAAAAAACTATAACATCATTACTTCATCATTGTCTGATTTGTATTTGTCACCCATTTAACTTCTCCTCTTAAGATATGGTAACACAATAAAAATCAATTAATTAATTGCTTGACATCAATGACAAAATAACAACCGATCTAACCATTTCTACAATCATGATACTCGGTATCACTCTATCTTCATAATCTCCATCAAATATTCATCAGTTAATCAATAATCTCCCTCTTTGGCATTGATGGAAACTACTATAATAATTTTATAGAAATTAATGATGGAAACTCTCAAATACATACCTGTACTCCCTCTGAGTTGATATATCTATTTCCACTTTAATCTCTCTAATATGAATCTCCCTATTGGATAAATCTTCTATTTCTGTAACATACATTCTGAATCTCCTTCATGAGTAAATATTAGCAATTCATTCTTATCCCTCAATATCTCTCTATAGATAAATGTCATCAATTAGTTATTCTCCCTCTTTGACAACAATTCCATAAAGTCATACTCCTAAAAAAATGGTTCAGTAGTGGATTATACTTGACATGCACTCATAGAACATTACATACAAAAATCATTTCACAACTTTAGGAATCAGCTAAAGTGTGTCATACTAACATCAATTCAGAAATAGATATTATAATGAAATATAGAATTGATGCAGCAAGCCTCATGCTCCTTAGTGAAAATTGGATAGGGGAAGAACCCCTAATTTACCTCTTAGATACTCAAAAAAATATTTAGGTAGTGGCTTTGTAAAGATATCAGTCAATTGTTCCTTTGAATTTACATATTCCAACTTCACATTCTTCTCTTGAACTTTCTCTCTCAAGTAGTGATACTTGATAGAAATGTGCTTGGTGTTTGAATGCATAACTAGGTTATTTGATATGTTAATAGCACTTATATTATCACAAAATTGGTATCAAATCCTTTATGCTCAATTGAATACTTGCATAACATACTCCATTGATCTCTTTCTCAGACTGTATATTCTTCAATCTGTCTTTCTCTGTTCTACTTGGTAAATGCTGTTCTTCAGCTTCTTTCCTCCTCTATTAAATTTACCAGTAGCCTTTTACTTAGTGTAATTCTCCTTCTTTATATAGACATTATTTTTCCTCTTAATATCCTTAATTTCATTTTCCTTCCTTTTTGCTCAGTCGTTTGATCATCTTCTTCAATTTCTCAACTCGATAAACCAAATCACTTTTACCTCAGAACTTGTAACTTTTCTTGGAACTTTCACTTTTCTATTTAACCACTTGATCTTCACCTTAGATCTTCATATTGAATTTTCTCATTAATAGATATTGTAACAAACTTCATTTAATTAGTTTCCTCATCTAGCTCATCATTGCTTCACATTAAATTTGATTTCATCATCATTTAATATTAGTATACTAAACTCGGTAAAACTTTCTGTGCAACTTGATAACTGAATTCTTCACTGATTGGTGTCTAACATGTTCTTGGTGTGTGGTTCTTGGTGTTTGGTAACTGAAATCAAATCACATAACATTCTATCGACTGACTTTGTCTATCTCGATAATTGTCTCTTTCAATCATAACTTAATTCATTGCATTTCCCAACTTGATCAATCAAATGTACCGATTTGACAACATTAAATATATAGTAGAAAAAAACTATAACATCATTACTTCATCATTGTTTGATCTGTATTTGTCACCCATTTAACTTCTCCTTTTAAGATATGGAAACACAATAAAAATCAATTAATCAAATGCTTGACATCAATGACAAAATAACAACTGATCTAACCATTTCTACAATCACGATGCTTGATATCACTTGTTATTCATAATATCCATCATATATTCATCAGTTAATCAATAGAAGATGAGGCCTTAAGAGTCCCTCCTATGCAAGCTCAAAAAATTTTCAATGACTTTGAAAAATTTGAGCAATGGTTAGGACAACAAAACCTTATTCTCAAAGTCATTTATGTTGTAGAAGATCTATAGAAGATAATTCATAATGAAGAGTATGGTGTTAATATCTTGTGTAGAATATATTATCCCATTGATAACAATGTTAAACCTAGATTAACTATTATTCTCAAGAGTTAGGTTTCATTCCACTTACCACTAGTGTTGAGAACTCTATGCCTATTTCTACCTCTATTCCTAGTGTGTCCACCTATGCTCTACCTATAATAGCTTCTTCCACTCAAAAGTTCAACCCCACATATGTTAGCATTCCTATTCCTATCATTTCCACTTTTCCTACAAGTGTTCCATGTGTTTATTTACCTTCCTCAATGCCCACTTAAAATAGTGTTCCTTTTTCATACTCCATCATTCTTTCCATTTCCAACAATGCTCAAAATATTTCACACATATTTCCTCTTTCCTCTCTTTCTACTGATTCCACTATTAGTAGCTTGAATCATATTGTGTCTTCCTTAAAACAAAAAAACACTTCAATGATCCAATCAAAATTCAACAATCCTCCTTGTGACATTTCTAGTCTTTTGTCCTTGGATATAATTCTTACTGTCATTCCAAAATACATGGAGATTCAACATCTTGAGACTTATAATGGTAAATGCGATCCTTTGATCCATGTCAAAACCTTTCAAACATTGTGTAGTGATTTTTCTCATGATTATAGGTTCATGGCTAAACTGTTTACAAGAAAATTTTGGGATAAATCCTTGTATTTGTATTTTTCATTGACTCTTTATTCTATTGACTCCTCTCAAAAGATTTCTAATGCTTTCATGCAATAATTTAGAACAATATTGGTCCTAATATTTCTTTAACTAATTTAATTCATTGTAAACAAGGAATTAAAGAAAATGTGACTGATTTTATTGGTAGAATTAAGCATTTTCATGCTCATATTTCTTATCTTGTGCCTGATATTGATGTACAACATATTTTCATTTCTAATTTACAAAAAACACATTAGAGATAAGATTCTTCTTTCAGAATTTCCCTCTTTTACCCACTTATGTGGAGTGCTTCATAATTATTAGCTTCAAGTGAGTCTATATGAGAGCACCACTCTAATGAATCCAGTTGATAAGAGTGATGTTGCATCCAATAACTTAAACAATTTTGAGAAACCAAATAATTTTATTAAGATCAATAATTCATCCATTAATTTTGATGAGAAAGTGACAACAACATCCAAAGATGTGACTCCTCTGTCGTCTATTTTTAGAACTTCTTGTAATTTTACTCAGGTTTTTGAATCTTTGCATAATGTGATGTTGAAGTTAATTAATGCTGAAGTGTTAACTCTTCAATATGTTAAATCAATTGACACATCCAAACATTTTCCAAAACACTTTGATCAATAAGATTTTTTCCAATACCATCAATCAACCTGGTCATGATACTGAGAAGTGTTTCCTTTTGAAATCCATTATTCAAGACCTCATTAATTCTAATACCATATTTATTAAGGTTGTTAATGATCAAGGAAACAAATCTGTAGGACCTCCCAACCAAAACTTGCAAATTTATATCAACCCTTTTCCATCTCATTCAATTAACAATGCCGAGTCTACCTAATCTTTGCCTTCTTAATCCACCGATGTTGACTACGATGATAAGTGTACTGAAGCCAATAAAATTATCAACCTCATTGATCAAACTAAACTAAAACCTGAACTTGAGCCCGAGATTTGTATTACCTTTTTCCCTAGTGAAATAATTAAGACACCTAATGGTCTTCTTTACATTATTGCAAAGGTTAATGATCTCTATTCTCATGATGTCCTTATTGACCCTACTTGCATGGTGAATGTGATAACTAAAGAACATCTTTGCAATAGACAATTACAACATGATTTCTATGATAAATATGATGTTATGATCCGTACTTTCAATGGTTTCCTTTATCCTATCCATGGATCTATTTCATTTCCCATTTAAGTTGGTGGTAAAAATTTGGATGTTACCTTTGTTTTTATACCAACTTATGTTCAGCTTCAAGTCAAACTTGGTCTTTCTTGACTTATCTCCATGAAAGTTGTAGCCTCTCCTATCCATAAGTGTTTGAAAATTCCTCACAATGGACAAATCATGATTGTTAACCATAGCCTCTATCAACCTTTAGTGCATTGAGAATCTTTTGACCTTGATTTATTATGGCCTTCTATGCCTCAACCAACTCAATCCCACATAGATAACCTATTTCAATCGTATCAAAACTGCAAAATCTAAAAGATTTGTGATCTTAGAAAACCTAAGGATGTTCCATCTCCTTACCTATGAATTAGACTTCTACCTACACCACCTACACCTCCTATATATGATTTAGTTTTTCCTCCTATATCTTATAATTTTTATTCCCATGCTATCTTTCAACCTAATGTGGTTCCTTCTGTTCTCCCTCCTAAAGAAGAAAAAATACACGATGTTGATTGATCCTGAACTAAGACAAATTTATAGAAAAACCAAGTGTATCCATTATTCTCATGATCACCTCTGTAAATGTTGTGCTAGATCCCATCGATATGCTTCTCAAAACCTTTCTTCACCCATAAAACCTAGTGATACTTTGATTCCTTTGACTAGCCTATGGTTGAACAAAAGGAGGAAGTTAACTTGAATAAGATGATTTTGAAAAAAAATATGATAATCCTATTCATATCTTGGATTCTATTAAAATTAACTTGGATGAAGAAGATACTCTTGAAGATGATGTTTTTGATATTCCTAATGCAACTAATGATGATATTCATGCTAATGATTCTGATGATATGTATGAAATTATTGATGTTAATCATGATTGACTAGATATGTTTTCACAACAATTATCTCTTATTCCTAGTGACGAACAAATTGACCCATCTTTACAACATAATTGTTAGAATAAAAAGTAGAAAAATGCAAAAATTAACACACATAAGAGAACACAATAACACAAAAATTTAACGTGGTTCACCCAATCCCTGGGCTACACCCACCAACAGTGAGTCCAACGTCTTTATTATTATCCAGTGATTACAATCTGAAAACTGCAACTCAATACCGCCACAGAAAGCTACAAAATCCCTCATATAATGAATCTCGATCCCTAAGCCCTTTTCACAAGTATTTTTGACTTAACCTAATTAGGGAAAAAATACTCTGACTAATTAGGGCTCTTCCCCTTGACTTCTAGCTTGGGGGCGCTGCCCCCAATCCCCTATAGATAAGTTTGGGGGGAAACCATGCCAAAAGAAGTTGAGTCTAATTAGGCTCCACATACATAACAATCTCCCATTTGGAGACTGATAAGACTCCACAATAATATCCTCCCACTGGGAGACTGATCGAAAAAACCTGTAGCTCCCACTAGAATAAAGAAACAACCCTGGACTCTACTATTCTTTTATTCTGTTTAGTATAGAAGACCAACTGAAGCTAAAGAGGAATTCAACTTCTCCCTTTTCACTGCCTTTGTAAACATATATGCTGGATTGTCATCTGTATGTGTCTTCTCCAACTTTAACTGTACATCATCCAAAACTGACCGAATGAAATGATATCGCAATTGTATGTGCTTTGTTTTTGAGTGCAAAGCAGAATTATTTTCAAGATGAATGGCACTCTGACTATCTGAATACAAATAATTATCTTCTTGTGGATGTCCCAATTCTTCCATGAAGAATTGAAGCCATATCATCTCCTTGGTTGCCTCTGTAGCAGCAACATACTCTACCTTTGTAGTGGATAACACATTCACCTTTTGTAACCGAGAAATCCAACTCACTGCTATCCCACCAACAGTAAATACATAACCTGTAGTAATCCATCTGGTATCTATATTTTTTTTGCAAATCCGAGTCAACATAACCATGAACAATAGTAGAAGATCCCCTAAACTGTAAACACTTATTGGATGTACCTCTCAAATATCTGAGAATCCATTTGACTGCATTCCACTGCTCAATCCCAGGGTGACTCGTATACCGGCTAATGAATCCCATTGCATGTGCAATATCTGGCCTAGTACATACGATAGCATACATTAAGCTCCCTACAGCTGAAGCATAAGGTATCTTGGACATTTTTGCCTCTTCTTCTGGTGTCTTTGGACACATTTCTTTAGTCAATTTCAAATGACCAGGAAAAGGTGTAGTGATAGCTTTGGCATCCTTCATGTAGAATCTCTGCAACACCT
>MU214522.1:111325-141115 GCA_018584345.1 Thuja plicata | reverse complement strand
TATGCCAAGCAGTAACAGGGTCGTTTGGACATAATCGAGGGTATGATCACACTTAGGGAAAATAGGGTCCATAGTTGGAATAGACCAAATTTAGGTGGTTACATTTGCCCCTCTTTGAATTGATGTGTGAGCAGTGCATTGATTCAAAGAAAGGTTTCCATTTTGACTTTTGAAAGATTGAGAATTTCGTTCTTGGTTGTCGAATGAAATGTTGATGAGATGAGTCTCGCATTTGATCAAAAAAAACTAATAGAATTGATTTTGAACTTGGTTGTCGTCCAAAAATCAACAAAAGATTTTAAAGGTACCAATTCTAAACTTGGTTGTCATCCAAAGATTGATAATAATGATTCTGAACTTGGTTGTCGTTCAAAAAGCCAGTATGAAGCTGCTAGGAGCTTTAATAAAAATCTTTTAAAATGAGGGAACATAACATATCCAGCTTATGAGAACCAAAGCTTTCTATCCAACAGTTCTGACTTTATTCAAGGAAGCTATTATGTCCCTAGTTTGTTTGATAACAAAGTCATTTTTGATGCTTGATGATAGTGTGATCATGCCCACTCAGGAATGAAATCGAAGGAAGAGAATAAAATCCTTTAGGTGAAATAATGGATCACTTGTAGGAAGCGGTTAGGTCAAGAAAGAATGGAGTAGAAGAAGGTGTGTTTAAAAATAAACACATGATTACCAAGATAATTATGTGAAAATATGAGGGATAAGACTGATAAAATGATGTTAGACCAAAATTTATGATAAAATGTGCAGTATTGACCAATGTTTGGAGCAAAAATGAAGCAAAATCTGCAATTTTCAGAACTATCGTAAGAAGGGTACTGAGCTGCTAAAAACATCTTATGCACCTTCGATTTGGTTCCTGATTGATTAGAAAGAGAATAGAAAGGAATTTTTAGTTGTTTGGGAGGAGTTTTGGAACTCCTAAATGTCACAAAAGACCCATATAAGCCTCCAAAATTACCATTTCACTATTCATTTTCACTTTCCTCCATAGTAATTTAGAGAGCTCTGCAGAGAAGATGGTAGTCCTTGTGAGGAAGCACCATTTTGAGATGAGTTGTTGACATTAGCATCTAGCCGACTACCCACCACCAGTAAGTGCTTGATAAACTCCCCTATGAATTTTGCAAATTTCAAATTCATGTATTTTTGTAGTAGTTATAGCCCTTGCAACTTTGTATCACATCTGGGATTCTGGATCGCATCCTGTGAATCCTGTCGCATATGGTTTTTCCCAGATCGCATTCAATTTTTCCAGATTCCTGCGTCACATCCTGTTTGCTCAGGGTCATATCTAGTTTCATTTTTTTTGTCATGTTTTGAGTGAAAACCCATCAGTGCATCGCATCTTTTTTTCTCAGGGTCTCATCCTGCATTTAGGATCGCATCCCATATTTTGGGGATTGTATCTAGTAAACTCAATCGCATCCTGAATTTCCAGGATCGTATCTAGTTAGGAGACTTAGAATTTTAATCTGTTTGATCTGTTTGCATCCTACGAACTTGGATTCACTTAGCTAATTAGGAGGCTACCCCTTTGTATATAGGATACTTATGTATTGTTATTTTTGTCCAAAATAGGCCCAGTTTGAGGTAGTCACTTTTCGCGGCACTTACCCTATGCATGTGCTTACATTGTCTGGATGATTGTCAGATGAGGAGCAGACTACCGTGATCTGATGTAGATTGTGATTGTTGATGGGTTTACCCAAGATCGGGGTAAACTATGGGTTGTTGACTGCTCTTGCTGAGAGATGGGACTCAGAGCACAACACCTTTCACTTATCAATTGGAGAGATCACCATGACTCTGGAGGACGTCTGGATGATACTGCGTGTGCCGATGATCGAACATAAGGTATTCTCTAAGTCAAGAGCTGGCGTGGCTATTGGTGCTGCTATAGATTGGAGATATCTATCTTGCGATTACATGGTCGATCATTACAATCGGTTATCTGTGTATTTAGGAGGTCTGGTAGGTGGCATCCTCATGCTAGATAGGGGCCATCATGGATTTATGGTCGGTTGGGTGGGTATGATAGAGCAGATGGTTACCCACCATCAAAGATTTGCTTGGGGTAGCTATATCTTAGCTAACACATATTTCCTCTTTCCTCTCTTTTTACTGATTCCACTATTAGTAGCTTGACTCATACTATGTCTTACTTAAAACAAAAAATTCTTCAATGATCCAATCAAAATTCAACATTCCTACTTGTGACATTGCTAGTCCTTTGTCCTTGATATAATTCTTTCTGTCATTCCACAATACATGGAGATTCAACATCTTGAGACTTATAATGGTAAATGCGATCCTTTGACCCATGCCAAAACCTTTCAAACATTGTGTAGTGATTTTTCTCATGATTATAGGTTCATGGCTAAACTGTTTACAAGAACATTTTGGGATAAATTCTTGTATTGGTATTTTTCATTGACTCCTTTCAAAAGATTTCTAATGCTTTCATGCAATAATTTAAAACAATATTGGTCCTAATATTTCTTTAACTAATTTAATTCATTGTAAACAAGGAATTAAAGAAAAAGTGACTGATTTTATTGGTAGAATTAAGCATTTGCATGCTCATAATTTTTTTATCTTGTGCCTGATATTGATGTACAACATATTTTCATTTCTAATTTACAAAAAATACATTAGAGATAAGATTCTTCTTTCAGAATTTTCCTCTTTTACCCACTTATGTGGAGTGCTTCATAATTATTAGCTTCAAGTGAGTCAGTATGAGAGCACCACTCTAATGGATCCAGTTGATAAGAGTGATGTTGCATCCAATAACTTAAATAAGTTTGAGAAACCAAATAATTTTATTAAAATCAATAATTCATCCATTAATTTTGATGAGAAAGTGACAACAACATCCAAAGATGTGACTCCTCTGTCGTCTATTTTTAGAACTTTCATAATTTTACTTAGGTTTTTGAATCTTTTCATAATGTGATGTTGAAGTTAATTAATGCTGAAGTGTTAACTCTTTAATATGTTAAATCAATTGACACATCCAAACATTTTCCAAAACACTTTGATTACAAAGATTTTTTCCAATACCATCATCAACCTGGTCATGATACTGAGAAGTGTTTCCTTTTGAAATCCATTATTCAAGACCTCATTAATTCTAATACCATATTTATTAAGGGTGTTAATGATCAAGGAAACAAATCTGTAGGACCTCCCAACCAAAACTTGCAAATTTACATCAACCCTTTTCATCTCATTCAATTAACCATGTTGAGTCTACCCAATCTTTTCCTTCATAATCCACCAATGTTGACTATGATGATAAGTGTACTGAAGCCAATAAAATTTTCAACCTCATTGATCAAACTAAACTAAAACCTAAAATTGAGCCTGAGCTTTGTATTACCTTTGGCCCTAGTGAAACAATTAAAACACCTGATGGTCATCTTTACATTATTGCAAAGGTTAATGATCTCTATTCTCATGATGTCCTTATTGACCCTACTTGCATGGTGAATGTGATAACTAAAGAACATATTTGCAATAGACAATTACAACGTGATTTCTATGATAAATCTGATGTTATGATCCATACTTTCCATGGTTTCCTTTATCCTATCCATGGATCTATTTCATTTCCCATTTAAGTTGGTGGTAAAAATTTGGATGTTACCTTTGTTTTTATCCCAACTTATGTTCAGCTTCAAGTCAAACTTGGTCTTTCTCGACTTATCTCCATGAAAGTTGTAGCCTCTCCTATCCATAAGTGTTTGAAAATTCCTCACAATGGACAAATCATGATTTTTAACCATAGCCTCTATCAACCTTTAGTGCATTGAGAATATTTTGACCTTGATTTATTATGGCCTTCTATGCCTCAACCAACTCAATCCCACATAGATAACCTATTTCAATCGTATCAAAACTGCAAAATCTAAAAGATTTGTGATCTTAGAAAACCTAAGGATGTTCCATCTCCTTACCTATGAATTAGACTTCTACCTACACCACCTACACCTCCTATATATGATTTAGTTTTTCCTCCTATATCTTATAATTTTTATTCCCATGCTATCTTTCAACCTAATGTGGTTCCTTCTGTTCTCCCTCCTAAAGAAGAAAAAATACACGATGTTGATTGATCCTGAACTAAGACAAATTTATAGAAAAACCAAGTGTATCCATTATTCTCATGATCACCTCTGTAAATGTTGTGCTAGATCCCATCGATATGCTTCTCAAAACCTTTCTTCACCCATAAAACCTAGTGATACTTTGATTCCTTTGACTAGCCTATGGTTGAACAAAAGGAGGAAGTTAACTTGAATAAGATGATTTTGAAAAAAAATATGATAATCCTATTCATATCTTGGATTCTATTAAAATTAACTTGGATGAAGAAGATACTCTTGAAGATGATGTTTTTGATATTCCTAATGCAACTAATGATGATATTCATGCTAATGATTCTGATGATATGTATGAAATTATTGATGTTAATCATGATTTACTAGCTATGTTTTCACAACAATTATCTCTTATTCCTAGTGACGAACAAACTGACCCATCTTTACAACATAATTGTTAGAGTAATAAGTAGAAAAATGAAAATATTAACACACAGAAGAGAACACAATAACAAATAAATTTAACATGGTTCACCCAATCCCTAGGCTACGCCCACCAACAGTGAGTCCAATGTCTTTATTAAAATCTAGTGATTTCAATCTGAAACCTGCAACTCAATACTGCCACAGAAAGCTACAAAATCCCTCATATAATGAATCTTGATCCCTAAGCCCTTTTCACAAGTATTTTTTACTTAACCTAATTAGGGAAAAAATACTCTAAGTAATTAGGGCTCTACCCCTTGACTCTGAGCTTGGGGGCACTGCCCCCAATCCCCTATAGATAAGTCTGGTGGGGAAACCACGCCGAAAGAAGTTGAGTCTAATTAGACTCCACATACATAACAATCTCCCACTTGCAGACTAATCAGACTCCACAACAATATCCTCCCACTTGGAGACTGATCGACCAAACTTGCAGCTCCCACTGGAATAAAGAAACCACCCTGGACTCTGCTGTTCTTTTATTCTATTCAGTCTAGAAGACCAACCAAAGCCAAAGAGGAATTCAACTTCTCCCTTGTCACTACCTTTGTAAACATATCTGATGGATTTTCATATGTATGTATCTTCTCCAACTTTAACTATCCATCATCCAAAACTGACTGAATGAAATGATATCGCAATTGTATGTGCTTTGTTTTTGTGTGCAAAGCAGAATTATTTTCAAGATGAATGGAACTTTGACTATCTGAATACAAATAATTATCTCTCTATGGATGTCCCAATTCTTCCATGAAGAATTGAAGCCATATCATCTCCTTGGGTGCCTCTGTAGTAGCAACATACTCTGCCTCTGAAGTGGATAACACATTCACCTTTTGTAACCGATAAATCCAACTCACTGCTGTCCCACCAACAGTAAATACATAACCTGTAGTACTCCGTCTGGTATCTATATCTCCTGCCAAATCTGAGTCAACAAAGCCATAAATAGTAGTAGAAGAGTCCCCAAAGTGTAAACACTTATTAGATGTACCTCTCAAATATCTAGGAATCCATTTGACTGCATTCCAATGCTCAATCCCAAGGTGACTCATATACCGGCTAATGGATCCCACTGCATGTGCAATATCTGACCTAGTACATACCATAGCATACATTAAGCTCCCTACAACTAAAGCATAAGGTATCTTGGACATTTTTGCCTCTTCTTCTAGTGTCTTTGGACACATTTCTTTAGTCAATTTCAAATGACCAGGCAAAGGTGTAGTGATAGCTTTGGCATCCTTCATGTAGAATCTCTGCAACACCTTTTCAACATAATCAACCTAAGATAGAGTTAATTTTCTGTTCTTCCTATCTCTGCAAATTTTCATGCCAAGGATTTTTTTTTCTATCCCCAAATCCTTCATAGAAAAATATTTTGCTAACTGTTGTTTCAACCCCTTAATATGATCCATGTTAGATCTGGCTACAAGCATATCATCAACATATAAACATAAAATAATGTAGCTGTCATTATTTAACCTCTTGAAATAAACACAATGGTCAGAATTACATCGAGTGTATCCATTCTTGTTCATAAAAGTATTCAATTTAATATACCATTGTTGAGGTGCCTTCTTCAAGCCATATAAACTTTTCTGTAATTTGCACACTAAACTCTCCTTACCCTTGACCTCAAATCCCTATGGCTGTACCATATATATTTCTTTATTCAAATCACCATGAAGAAAGGCTATTTTAACATCAAGCTGCTCTAAATGCAAATCTTCAGTAGCCACAATACTTAAAACAATACGAATAGAAGTCATTTTAACAACTGGAGAAAAAATCTCATCGAAATCAATACCATGTTTCTGTGCAAATCATTTTACGACTTATCTGGATTTAAATTGTTTTTTACCTCCATCTTCTTCTTTCAACCTGTAAGCCCATTTATTCTACAAAGCCTGTTTACCTTCAGGTAACTTACATAAATCCCAAGTCTGATTTTTCAGCAAGGAGTCCATTTCATCTGTCATTGCGGACTCCCATTGAAGTTTTGTTTCCACTTGCATAGCTTCATTATAACATTCAGGTTCACCAACATCAGTTAATAAGATAGAATACAAAGAAGGTAAAAATCTATTTGGAGGTCTATTTAGCCTTGTTGACCGTCTAGCATTCACTAGGGTGTGTGGTATTTGTTGTTGCTATAGTTGCGGAGCACAAGGAATTTTTGGAACATTATCATTTGGAATATCATATAGCACTACATAATCATTTTCTTTCTTCTCATGCTGCTGCAATAGATCTTTGTACAACACTTTCTCATTGAATATGACATCCCTGATTCTTACAATTTTATGATTTTCAAAATCCCAAAGCCTATAACCAAATTCATCAATGCCATATCCAACAAATATACATTTCTTAGATTTAGCTTCCAGCTTGGTTCTATTTTCAGAATCTATATGTGCAAATGCTTCACAACCGAAGGTTCTGAGAAAAGAATAACTCACCTTCTTACCTATCCATGCTTCCTCTAGGATACCACAACCCAAGGGAGTAGAGGGACCTCTATTTATCAAATATACAACATTATCTACAGCCTCTGCCCACATGTTTAGGGGGAGCCCAACATGAAACCTCATGCTCCTAGCACGTTCCATTATTGTCATGTTCATCTGTTCAGCCACTCCATTTTCCTGTGGAGTCGTTGGAACTATTTTCTATCTACGAATACTAGTAGAGGCACAATAATATTCAAATTATTTGCTGCAATAATCACCACCATTATCAGATCTGAGACATTTTAATCTTTTTTTAGTCTCATTTTCAACCAAGATTTTCCATTTCTTAAAAGTTTCAAATACATCAAATTTGTGTCTAATGAAATATATCCATACTTTCCTAGTTGCATCATCAATGAATGTAACATAATACTGAGAGCCACCAAGGGAAGATACCTGAGCTAGACCCCATACATCTGCATGCACAAGCTCTAATTTTTCATCTTTCTTTTCCTTCCCACTCTTTACAAAACTAACTCTCTTTTGTTTTCCATACACACAAATTTCATAGAAATCTATATTAACACATTTTAGACCTGGTAGAAATTTCTTTGAATGAAGTAATTTCATACCTTTTTTAGTCATGTGCCCAAGTCTATTGTGCCACAATGCTATTTTAGATTCTCCAGCTACTGTCTCTTGTTCTACCTGCTCAACTGCAACAACTGTTCCTGAACATTCATTTTTCTCTGAAATAATTAAAGTAGAGGGAACAGTATGACCTGTACAAATATATAAGGTGCCTAATTTCACACCTTTTTCTACTACTAAGGAACCTTTTGAAACCTTCCAATTTTTATCATTAAAAGTAACTGTGCAACCCTCATCAGCGAGTTTCCCTACTGAAATTAAATTCCTACTTAGCCTTGGAACATGTCTTACCTCTTGTAGTAGCCAATGATTCCCATTGCACAACTTAATCTTGATTCTCCCTTTTCCAACAATTTGACAGGGTTCATTATCTCCCAAATAAATTAGCCCAAAATCCCCTTGGACATAATCAACAAAATAACCTCTATGGGGTGTAGCATGAAATGAAGCCCCTGAATCTAAAACCCATGAATCATCAGTATTTTCTAAAGACAAGAGCAAAGCATCCTCTTCGGATTTGTTACTTACCACATTTGCCTCCTTTTTTCCATCATGTTTGTCTCCTTGATCTTTCTTTTGAGACCAACAATCTTTCTTCTTATGTCCTGGTTTTCCACAGTACCAGCAGTCGCTAGGTCCTCTTAACTGAGACCTCTTTCCCTTTGACTTCCCTCATGATTTTCAGTGGTTTCCAGAGTTGTTTCCTCTATCTCTTGTTTTACCTATGCTTTTTGCATTCAATACACTACCCAATGTGGATGCCCTTGAGATTTTCCTATGAATTTCTTCACTCAATATAACACCAACAACATCATCAAACTTTAGGGTATTAGAACAAGAAATAAAATTACTAACAGCCATTACCAAGCCATTCTAGCTTTTTGGCAAAGAGCACAAAACAAAGAGAGCCCTAACCTCTTCATCAAAGGTAATTTTAACTAAAGTTAACTAACTTGTAACTATATTAAACTCATTCAAATGATAAACAACTAATCCACCTTCTACCATTTTCATATTAAATAAATGATTCATAAGAAATACCTTGTTTGAAGCTGCAGGCTTTTCATACAACTTCGCTAGTGTTTCCATCAGACCTTTAGCTGTCATTGCTCCAGTAATATTGAATACCACCGATTGTGCCAAGCATAAACGAATACTCCCCAGTGCCTTCCTATCGAAAATATCCCAATCTTCTTGAGACATTTTTGCCTCTTTCTTGGCTACTCCCTCTAATGGCCGCAATAGATCCTTCTGATAGAGATAGTCCTCCATTTGCATCTTCCATAACTGGAATTTCTACCCATTAAACTTATCAACCTTCAGCCTACCCTCATCTACCATTTCTCCCACTTAATCGAGAGACTCTCCCACTAACTCATGATACTTGCTTCAGAGAATAGATGAAAGAACAAACGAAAAAAACTTCGCTCTGATACCACTTGTTAGAATAATAAGCAGAAAAATGCAAATATTAACACATAGAAAAGAACACAATAACATTGAAATTTAACATGGTTCACCTAATCCCTAGGCTATGTCCACCAATAGTGAGTCCAATGTCTTTATTATTGTCTAGTGATTACAATCTGAAACCTGCAACTCAATACCGCCACATAAAGCTACAAAATCCCTCATACAATGAATCTTGAGCCCTAAGCCCTTTTCACAAGTATTTTTGACTTAACCTAATTAGGGAAAAAATACTCTTACTAATAGAAAATTGATGGCTGACCCTTTACTCTTGACTCCAAGCTTGGGGGCGCTGCCCCCAATCCCCTGTAGATAAGTTTGGGGGGGAAACCGTGCCAAAAGAAGCTGAGTCTAATTAGGATCCACATACATAACAATAATCCTAGTTGGCCATTTTTCCTTCTACTATGCTTGATGTTTCTCCTCTTGCATGTTTCCCACCTTCCATAAACACTACTGAACGAGATGGGGGCAGGTGATTGATGACATTAATTTTTCCATTAGTACACTTAGTGAAAAACATTGACAAAGATCATTGGTACAAGCATAAACAATGGACTACAAGCATAACTGGTAGACAGTGAGCATACCCGACATAACAAAATGGTCATGAGAAAATGCTAAGTATGGAATTGATCGGTGAAAACTGACAAGTGTTGCACCAACAAAGTCAACAGGACATCACCAAAGGGTCAATAACGTAACATGGAGATCATCACCAATGATATAATTTTGAGAACAAAATTGATGGAGTAGAAAAGGCATGCCCGATGAATAGTTCAAGAAAGGAACACTGACAACAAAAAAACTGACAGACTGATAGAGAATTCTGACCATTAGAATCGACAGTTAGTCAGAGAACTCGCAAATAGTGGATCTGAGTTTTACATGTCAGATAAAGCATTGTAATTCTATTTTTAGAGTTTTAATTTTTTTTAAATCCTTACTTGAGGGTCAAGAAATATTTTCGTAAATGTTTTAAAGCATCATAATGGATCTAAAACATATCTAACTAAAGATCAAGGTCAAGTTGTAAACCTTGGATCTAGAGTTAACTTGCGAAAGTGTGAATCAAGAATTGAGCGAAAATCTAGTATAAATAGAT
The DNA here is from genome assembly GCA_018584345.1 of Thuja plicata. NCBI lineage: Eukaryota > Viridiplantae > Streptophyta > Pinopsida > Cupressales > Cupressaceae > Thuja > Thuja plicata. The sequence goes on along the minus strand of MU214522.1, from coordinate 130,826 downwards.
GTTCAATAAATTGTGAATTATAAATTCATTGTTGTTGATAGCCGCAAAGAACATCTAAGGAGTAGAAGGCAAAATTCATGCAAAGTTCAGAAATAGATCACATCAGTTATCAAGAACACACAGAGGCTACCGACGAGCAGATAAAGGTATTACTCAGTCATGAAAAGATGATTAGTCATACATAGGAAGATTTATTGGATCTATTATTAGAAATTAGAGATTGCAAACATCATAAGATCAAAGACTTAGGTAGTTGCATTCTAACAAGTGCATCACATCTAAAATCCTTTTGTAGAAGGTGGACTTAACCATTCTTTACAACTCTCTTAATAGAGTGCACACTTAACAGTGTTGCTAAAGCTTCAAACGAAGTAGATCTTAACAGGTCTCCACTGTAATACTCCTAATAGGGTAGGTCATCATAAGTGACCAATTGTAAGCCTTAACAAGCCCCTTCTTATCTACAAATAGTGAAGTCCTGTGGGTAACAATCCCCATCGCAGTTTTTACTTCCTAACAAGAGTTTTCTGTGATATCATATCTTGTGTCATGTGTTATCTATTTTCATGAATGTTTCTTGTATGGTTACATATTGAAAGCTTATGTTATGATTGCATATACATAAAGAAAGATGAACAGTTAGATAAGATAATTTACAAATTGATGATTAAGGGTTAATGGGCTAACCAAGAAAATTTATAGAGGTACTGATTCACCCCTCCCCTCTCAGTACATCATTCCAATATAATTCCAACAATTGGTATCAGAGCTAAGTCTCTTTCTTGAAAAGCTTAAAGACTTGAGAGAAAAGATCAGAGAAATGGAAAAGTACAGACTGGACAAGACTATTGAGAATGAGCAATTGCAAATGCAGATAAACTATGAGCAATATAAAGAGGCGAGAATCAACTTAAGAAAAATTCTTGATGAAAGAAAGATTATGGAAACTAGGTTGAATGAGAAGGAGTACAAAGAATAAGAAATACTAGATTACTTTGATATAGCAGAATCATCAACAAGAAAAGCTTCAGACACATCAGTAGAAGAAATCACAAGTCTAAAAGAGGTCAATCTACATCTGACATAACAAATCAAGATGCTGCATATCGGTCAAGAAACTCAAAAGGTAAAAATAATAGATGTCATGAATGATGAAAGTAAAGCTAAAAATGAAAGAACACTAGCCATTGATGATAGGAAGAAAATAACATGCCCCCTCGGGAATGAAATCGAAGGAAAAGAATAAAATCTCTCAGGTGAAAGAATGGATCACTTGCAGGAAGCGGTTAGGTCAAGAAAGAATGGAGTAGAAGAAGGTGTGTTTAAAAATAAACACATGATTACCAAGTTAATTATGTGAAAATATGAGGGATAAGACTGATAAAATGATGTTAGACCAAGATGTATGATAAAATGTGCAGTATTGACCAATGTTTGGAGCAAAAATGAAGCAAAATCTGCAATTTTTAGAACTGTCGTAAGAAGGGTACTGAGCTACTAAAAACATCTTATACACCTTCAATTTGGTTCCCGATTGATCAGAAAGAGAATAGAAAGGAAGTTGTAGTTGTCTGGGAAGAGTTTTGGAACTCCTAAATGTCACAAAAGACCCATATAAGCCTCCAAAATTACCATTTCACTATTCATTTTCACTTTCCTCCATAGTAATTTAGAGAGCTCTACAGAGAAGATGGTAGTCCCTATGAGGAAGCACCATTTTGATATGAGTTGTCAACATCAGTGTCCAGCCGACTACCCACCTCTGGTAAGTGCTCAATAAACTCCCCTGTGAATTTTGCAAATTTCAAATTCATGTATTTTTGTAGTAGTTATAGCCCTTGCAATTTTGAATCACATTCAGGATTCTAGATTGGATCCTGTGAATCCCGTGTCGCATCTGGTTTTTCCTGGATCGCATCCAGTTTTTCTAGATTCTTGTGTCGCATCCTGTTTGCTCAGGGTCACATCCAGTTTCATTTTTTTTGTCATGTTTTGAGTGAAAACCCATCAGTGCATCTCATCCTGTTTTCTTAGGGTTGCATACCGCATTTAGGATCACATCCTATATTTCGGGGATCATATCCGGTAAACTCAATCGCATCCTAAATTTCCAGGATCGTATCTGGTTAGGAGACTTAGAATTTTAATCTGTTTGATCTGTTTGCATCCTACAAACTTGGATTCACTTAGCTGATTAGGAGGTTGCCCCTTTGTAGATAAGATACTGATGTATTGTCATTTTTGTCCAAAATAGGCCCAGTTTGAGGTAGTCACTTTTTGTGGCACTTACCCTACGTGTGTGCTTATGTTGTCTTAACAATTGTCAGATGAGGAGTAGACTACCATGATCTGATGTGGATTGCGGTCATTGATGGGTTTACCTAAGATCATGGTAAACCATGGGTTGTTGACTGCTCTTGCTGAGAGATGGCACTCAGAGCACAACACCTTTCACTTACCAACTAGAGAGATCACTGTGACTCTGAAGGAAATTTGGAGGATACTGCGTGTGCCGACGATCGGACATAAGGTATTCTTTGAGTTGAGAGCTGGTGTGGCTATTGGTGCTGCATGTAGATTTTTCTAGGATGATACTATAGATTAGAGATATCTATCTTAGGATCACATGGTCGATCATTATGATCGGTTATGTGTGTATTTAGGAGGTTTGGTAGGTGGCATCCTCATGCCAGATAGGGGCCAGCATGGATTTATGGTCGGTTGGGTGGGTATGATAGAGCAGATGGTTACCCACCATTAGAGATTCGCTTGGGGTAGCTATATCTTAGCTCACATGTACAGAGAGCTACTTGAGATAGTATACCATTATACCCATAGTATGACTGTGGGTATCCTTATTCTTCAGATCTGGGCCTGGGAGCACATCCCTGTTACATGGCCGATTGTAGATAGACAATGAGCACCTAAGTAGCCTTACGTATACATGTATGTAGGCCTTCTTTAGCAGCCCCATCTGGGCAAGATTAAGTACTGGCGTCATTTATTCAATGATATGACAGAGGTCATTTGGCGACCATATTTAGATTGTGAGGTGTGGACCTTAGATGCCCGATAGGTGCCTTATTTTTGCCAGAGCTGATATCTTATTGGCAGGACCAGATATGTCATAGAGCGATTTGTGATTACTAGGGTGCTGAGGTAGTATGGATGGAGACAGGGCAGGACAGAGGACATTACTGTATATGCCTAGACTAGAGATGAGACATCTTTATGTGGTGCATAGTTGAGATATGAGACAACACACTAGGAGATCTGGGATATGGTAGTAATAGAATAGAATCTCCAGCCAGATGTAGAGGACGTAGGTGTGTTAGACGAATATGCTACTAAGAGGCTCCAATACCCCTTCCCTCAATTTACTATTCCAGAGGAGATCATTCCTCACATAGAGGAGCCCTTAGATTATGATCCTGATGACTGACCAACTAGGGGTAGGGGAGGTGCATAGAGAGATAGGGATCCTGACAGACATGGAGGCCATGATGGTGGCAGGGATGGTGGTAGAGATGGAAGGCGTCCTCCTCCTGATGATGGTCCTGATGGAGATGATAGGGGTGGTGGTGGTGAGGCTGTCGATATAGGTGGAGCCTGTGGCAGTGGGTAGGGCAGATGCCAAAGATTCAAATTTGTTGTCCCTCGGAGAGATACTGGTCCATTTCTTACAGGAGAGCAGTAGTGACAGAGGTGGCAGGGGTCCCAGGAGTAGGATGCAGGCAAATATAGAGATCCCCTGTCGCGGTGTGAGTAGGAGAGGGAGTAGCTTCGAGCTAGGATTACAACATTGGAGGCTAGAGTGACTACTACTGATGTCTTATTGGTGGACATGGATAGAAATATTGAGCGGCTGAGAGCTAAGAGAGATGCACAGGCTCAGACAATGGTCCATTAGGGATAGAGGGCTACATATTATTATGCCCTGTATCACACAGCAATTCCAAAGGGTTAGAGAGCACCTTCTTTCTCATGAGTGACTCAGCAGTCAGAGGGGGCCATGCCTCCTCTAGCAGCTCCTTTTGTACCACCTCCTCCTCCTCCTAACCAGGGAGAGGGGGTGGGATAGAGTTGATTTTTTTATCATTTTTATGACATGTATATCTTGAGATTACATTTGTATATCTGGATCCTACTGACTAGATCCCCTCTTTTATATATCTAGATGCTTCTGAGATTTATTTTTGTAGATGATATTTATATATGTACATTTGATTCATTCTGGCTCACTGATACTCTAATACTCTTTATGCATACTGTTTCATATTTTGATCTGTACCATGTTATGATGACATATATATATATCTGATGCAGCTTCCTGGTTCTGACATGTCTCATGAGTTCCCTTTGCTTTCATAGATGTGATAAATGTATCTTGCACATGTGATGATATCTTGGTCTCTTGATGAGTTAGTTTTTAGATGATAACATCATTTTATGAATGGATGTGATGAGTTATTACTGATATAAATATGTTTCAAATGATACTTATGTGAAAAATGCAAAAGTATGTTTCTTTTGATTTTTCTGTTATGCAAAATAGATGTATGGATGCACTTTAGGATGAAAAAGTAAAAATGCAATACATGGATGCTTTTATATTTTCCTGTTTCTTCTTTTCAATGAATGCAAAATGTATGTTATGGATGTGCAATGATATTTGATATCAGTAATATGTATGATGTAATTAACTTGATTGTTAGAAGAAGATAGAAATCATTTTTGAGCACAAAATTCCTTATGCTGTTATTCCTATTATAAATGCATCATGCAATCTCTAAATGCAGCTATATGTAGACTCTTAGGACTTTTTCACTGATTAGCAAAGTTTGCAACATTTTTATTATCATTGGGCACTTTTTGGAACGGGTACCACATGATAGTACAACCATCACTAATACCCACAGATATTATGAAAGTATGAATACTATGTTTTATTTTGAAATGTAGGAAATAGACTTAGGTATCAAGGCATAGAAGCCAGGATAACAAAATAGTCACCTTCCTTTTAATATACTAGACTCTAATTAAGGCAAGATATTGGACCCACAATGACCTTGAAAATTCATATCCTTGGGTACATTATGATTAGTATACCTTAGTGAGAATCTGGATCAGAAAACAAACAAGGAAATTGTTTCAACCTCACCGTAGTTTACACATAACAAAGATCGAGATATATGCGGCTATCCACCCATAGTAGTAGCTCTTAACATAAACATCCAAGTTAGGTGAAATTTGTAGGATCATTTGGAACAATAACCATATGCAGAAATTTAAGAAAATATTATGCCCCCTATCCTTGTGACTCTTTGTCTTTGTGCAGACGTCATTGAGTAACTAAGAAGACATAATAAATCATCAATTGTGAATCAATCAAATAAAATTTATAACTACTTAGATGCCCCTAGTTGAAAACATCATCAGGACATGAAATAATCATAATCAAACCAATATCAAACTATGCATTTAAGTAGTACTTGTTCATTCATATGTCAAACACAGTAGAGATTCATCAATCAGAAAATTGTAATACAAACAATATGGTGTTCCATGTCTATGAATTGGTAGGATAATTCATTTATGTTTGTGATCCAATAGAGCCTTGTAGGAATTTTGTTAATGGAAATGCCGTGTCTGGATATGTGATGCTTGAAAAGACACCCTTGTTTTTGGAAAGTGACATTGTTTTGCATGTATCAAGAAACATTGCGTTCATGAGGCAAACCATCCTAGAGAAACCTAGCAACTGCAAATGATTATGCTAGAAAAGATGCCCCCAGTGCAGAATGACTTATTCCTAAGACATAAAGATAGACAAATCCCAAGTGAGGATAAGATAGTCATTTAGGAAAATAAAGTCAGCGTATGAGCACAGGAAAAATTATGAAGGCCTTGTGTCAGTAGTGCATTGATAGATGGAGCACAAAACACAAGTGACGCCTGATTGTTAGGTTTTCACCACTTGGCAAGACCTTTTTCTTTCTTTTTCTTTTTGCTACCAAGATGCCTGTTTTACCAGGTGCTCATCAAGGCACTTTTCTCTTTTTCAAATTTTTTGCTATTTTTGCTATTTTTTAATGTTTTTGTAGTATCAAGGTGCCTGTTTTACCATGTTTTCACCAAGGATACCTTTTTTGTAGGATCTTTTCCACTATTTTTGGATTTCTTTAGGATCATTTTTCTGAATGTTTTTGGTATTTTGCAAGAATTTTTTGCTGTATAGGCTCTTCTTAGCCGAACATTAAGCGTAGAACTACTTGAAACGTAGAGTGTTGATAGGATCTAGAAGAACATCTCCCTCATGTGTAGCTAACTGATAAGCTCCAGTCCCAAAAGTTGCAGTGATAACATAAGGTCCTAGCTAGTTAGGTTCAAACTTTCCTTTCTGTTCCCTGTTAGGCTGGTTCTTAGGATTCTCCTTGAGGATGAGATCTCCTACTTAAAACTTGTGTGGTTTGACCTTTTTATTGTAACCTTTGGACATACATGCTTGATATACTTTGAGGTGATCAAATGCCTGTTAGCGGCGCTCATCTAGCAGGTCCAGAGAATTTACCCGATCAATGCGGTACTGCTCATTAGTAACCATTCCTTGTAAAGATATCTACAAAGATGGGATTTAAACCTTAATAGGTAGCACTACTTCAATGCCATAGACTAGAGAAAATTGCATGGCTCCAATTGGTGTTCTTATGATTTTTCTGTAGGCCCATAATGCCGGGTTCAGTTGTAGATGCCATTCTCTGCTAGACTTGCTTACAGTTTTGTGTAGAATCTTGAGTATATTCTTGTTTGATGCCTCAGCTTGTCTGTTACCTTAAGGGTAATAGATTAAGGAGCAATGTTGAGTGATATGGAACTGTTCACAAAGGTCATCAATGTCTTGATTTTAAAATTGGCCCCCATTGTCTGTCACAATTGAAGAGGGTATCCCATATCTACAAATAATGTAGTTTAGAATGAACATAGCCACATGTTTTCCAATGGCTTTGATTAGCGGCATGGCTTTGACCCACTTCATGAAATAATTAGTGGTCATTATGATAAAATTGTGTCCATTTGAGGAGTTGGGATATATTTGTACAACCAAGTCAAAGGCCCATTGCTAAAATGGCCAATGTGTTATGAAAGGTATAAGTTCTCTGGCAGGACCATGGATAAGGTTTCCATGTGTCTGGCATTTAAGACATGATTTTGAAAATTGAATAGCATCTCTCTCCATGGTAGGCCAATAATAGCCTACTCTGAGTGGTTTCTTGGCTAATGAAAAGTCATTCGAGTGTGATCCATATACACCTTCATGGACATATTTTAATGCTAGATCAGACTCTTCCATTTCTAAACACCGAAGAAGTGTACCATCAAGACCGCGTTGATATAAGTTGTTAGTTATGAGGACATAATGCAATGCTATCCTAATTAGGGATCTTTTCTCATTTCTGGATAGATTGGTGGAAATGGTTTGGTTGGAAAGGTAAGCAATGATACTGGCATACCGAGATTGACCTGGGGTATTCAAGGTACATATTACCTAGTATTTAGGGGTATCAAAGGCAGGATAGGATATTTCTTCCACCAAGAAGTCATAGCAGAATTGATGCTCCTCCAGTTGTAACATGGATGCCAAGGTATCCATAGTATTCGCAACTTTGTTCTCTGATCTTGGTATCTATTGGAAGGTGACGAAGACAAAGTAATTCTTCAGATCATCAACTAGTTGCTTGTAGGGAATCAATTTTTTATCTTATGTTTGATACTCCCCATTGAATTGATTGATAATTAGTTGGGAGTCACCATACATGTGTAACTCTATGATCTTCCATTCCATAGCTAGCTTGAGGCCGTTGATCAATGATTCATATTCTAAAATATTGTTGGTGCATGGAAACACTAATTTGTAAGATTTGGGAATCTTGTAGCCTTGTGGAGTTATGAAGAGGACCCCTGCTCTAGACCCTCATTGAGTGAATGAACCATCAAAGTACATCTTCCAGGGATGTTCAATGAGATGCATGATTGTTTTATCAGGGAATTCAATTAGTAGAGGTTCATCATCCTGGAGTGGTGAATCAGCCAATTGATCGGCAAGTACCTGTCCTTTGATAGCTCTCCGTTCTACATATTCAATGTCAAACTCACTTAGAATGAGGACCCATTTTGCCAAACATCCTGTTAATGCTGTTCTGCTCAAAAGATACTTTAGAGGATCAATCTTAGAAATGAGCTTCACTGTATGAGAGAGCCTGTAGTGTCTCAATTTTTGTGATGCAAAGACAACTGCTAAGCATGCTTTTTCAATAATGCTATAATTGAGATCATAAGTGACTAGTGTTCTAATAATGTAGTAGATAGCTTGTTCTTTCTTTGTTTCATCTTCTTGTGCTAGTAATACTCCTAGGGATGTAGTTGTAGCTGAAATGTATAGGAGTAAGGGTTTTCCATGAATAGGCACCATAAGGATAGGTGGAGTAGCTAGTACCCCTTCAATTCTCTGAAGTTTGCTTCACAGTGTTCATCCCATTTGAAGGTAACCCCTTTATGTAGTATTTTAGTAAAGGGTTGTGCCCTATCTACAAGTCGGGACATGAATCTTCTGATAGAATGAAGTCTCCCTTGTAGCATCCTCATTTGACTGATGTTACGTGGAGGAGCCATCTCAAGAATAACCTTTACCTTTGCAGGATCTACCATGATTCCCTTTGTGGATACTATGAATCCTAGGAGCTTCCCTGATTGGACCCCAAAGGCACATTTCTTTGGGTTGAGCCTAAGTTGGAACTGTTCCATTCAATCCAATATCTTTCTTAGGTCAAAAATGTGAGTACCTCTCTCCTTAGATTTAGCTAATGTGTCATCAACATAGTCCTCCATGTTCTTGTGCATCATGTCATGGAATATTGTTGTCATAGCTCTTTGATATGTTGCACCAGCATTCTTTAAGCTGAAAGGCATGACATTCCAGAAAAAGGTGCCCCACGTGCATGTGAATGCAGTTTTCTCTTGATCCTTAGGGGCAATCTTGATTTGATTATAGCCCGAGAATCCATCCATTAATGAATACATCTGAAAGCCTACTGTAAGATCTATATTCATGTCAATGTTTGGTAGAGGGAAGTCATCTTTCAGACATGCTTTGTTTAGGTCTCTGAAGTCTATACAGATCCTGATAGATTTATCATATTTAGAAATGGGGAGAACATTGGAGATCCACCCTGCATAGGCAATGACTCGAATAAATCCATCTTTCAACAAATTTTCTAGCTCTGCTTTTACCAATAATGAAACATGAGGATGCATTTTTCTAAGTTTTTGTTTTATAGGCTTGATCCCGGGAGCTATAGACAAGTGGTGCATGATGAGGTTAGGATCTAGCCTTGGCATATTCATATAAGACCATGCAAAGTTAATCTTCTTCTCTTTCAGGAACTCTATGAATTGTACCTTATCTTCTTCTGATAAAGATTGTGCCAGATGAACTATTTGAGGATTTTCAACAGTGCCAAAGCTTACTGGCTGTGTTGGTTCAATCAATACTGAAGATCTTTTTTGAAAGTGTTCTAGGAGGATATCAAGAGTCTCATCCTTTTGCACCTCAAAAAGGTTTTCACCATTGGATACATCTTTTTTCTTTACTATTTTGGGATCTGATACTGCCACAGAGTGGTTTTCACTATCAGTCCTCTTTTTCTTTTTATTTTTCAGTTTTTGACTAAGAAACCTGATATCCTCCTATGACATGTTCTCACTCCTTGCATTGGTGGAAGAAGGGTAAGGTTCACAAGCATTGAGATAACAAGCTAGGGAGTGGTCATCAGAAAATTCAAGGATAGGAATAGGATTTTTTTCGGTCCAATCAATTAGGTTGGGATGTACCAATATTAGGGAGTCAGATTTTGGGAAGGATAGCATCGTGTTAGCATCAAGACCATTAACCGACATCACACAATCTGTTAAGTTATTTTCTTTGATATTTAGATCAATAAGAGTAAGATCATCATTAAAAGGGTCATTGTTAGTCATATGTGGATCAAACTCTAGCGACTCATCAGTAGAAATATCATCATCATCTATTTGTAAATGGAGGTTTCTTGCTTTTGGTGTATGAATTTCTTCTAGACTTATGTATTCACCAGTGTCTCCATCAATGATCGGGGGAAGGAAATCTTCTTCTACTTTAGGAGGATTAGTATCATTGAGAGGATTGTCAGATCATTTACTAGGAGCTGAAGGAGCGGCAAACATGTGAATTGTATCTATTACAATATCTTCACAGCTGATAGATAGTCAATCCCATTCATATTTATGAGAGTCTATTACATCATCATCAGATCTGTTTAAGTATTCAACAATGGTTATTTGATGTACCTAGTTAGTTGCTTGAAGATCAAAGTGGGGTAGATCAAGGACATGTGAAATTGTGACCAATTGCCCCCAGTTAGGATGTAAATTTTGTGGCCGGGGTATCTCTTGAGTGATTGTTGCTATGGTATCTCCTACCTCTTGAATGGGAGGTTGTGCTAACAAAGGGGTATGAAGATCTTATGGTACCTCAAAGCTAGGTACATAGCATTCTCCTTGATACGCAAGATTCTCTGTACCAACATGTAATAATCTTTCATAAGGCCATGGTTCTAGTACTATCTCATCTATTTTATCACTCCCCAATTTAGAAGGTGGACTCTCTTTGGAAGCAGGTTTATCAATTTTAGTATTAAAACCCAGTCCTATTTTATCTCTGGTGTTGCAAAACTCCATGGGTATAGGTTCAATGATCCCTCATCCTATGCCATTTAGAGGTCCCTTTCCTTTGTATCCCATTTGTGTGAGGAAATCATATCCCTTTCCATACTATTCAGGGGATATATTCACATGTTTGACCTCAGATTCCATCAGTTATCCCTTGTAAAGCCAGTCCAAGACTGCCTGTTCTTCTGTGTTATATGAAGAGGATGTGGATGCCTTTATCATGCCAGTTGCCTTGTGTACTTTTGGCTCTTTGGATGCTATAGGTGTGAATGTCGATGAAGGTTTTCCATAGGATCTTAGTGACACCAGAAGTTCTGTCAGTGAGGGAGTTAGGTCCAGCTTGTACTCTCCCATACCTATTTCTTCAAGTTTCAAGGTTTTGTTAAAACCCTTCATAACCATGTCCTTGGTAGTTTCAGGAGCATCTACATCTATAGCTTCTTTGTTGTGTGGGATCATGCTACCTACTTTGATATTGTTGCAAGTGTAGTTAGCATCTGCAGGAATTGTTACTTCCACCCCATTATGTGGGAATTTTATGCATTGGTGATAAGTGGATGGTACAACTTGCATTTCGTGAATCCATGGTCTCCCTAGTAGGATATTGTAGGCTAATGGTAGATCCAAAAATTAACATATGAAATTCCTCTCAATTGGTCCAACTTTGATAGGTATAACAATAAGACCTCTGGAGGATCTTTCTTCCTCATCATAAGATTTGATGGTTATCTTGTTTCTAGAGTCAATTGTTTGTTTTGAGAGACCTAGTCTCCTGATTAGATCCAATGTATAGATATTCAATCTTGCACCTCCATCTATCAACACGCATCTAACATAGGATTTATGAATAAGGAATTTGATATGGAGGGGTTGATTGTGTGGATGGGTCAATGACTTGTCATCCTCTTTAGAAAAGGAGCGGTAGTGTGGTGCTGAGATGTGATTGACCATCACTTGGAACTTGTCTATGTCAATATCTTTTGGAATATTAGCAGCATGTAGAGCCTGTTCTAGGATTTCCCTATGCACTGTGGATATTTTGAGAAATTAAAAAATAGAAATTTTGGCAAAGGTTCGTTGCAATTGGTCTACCAAGTCATATTTTGCTTCGGGGATAGTGACAATGTGCTTTGCTACTGGTTTAGGAATAGTTATAATAGGAACCTTGGATGTTGATGTTGATGTCATCTTCGGAGGAACTTTGATTGTAACTTGTGCTTGGCTCCGTGTTACAACATTTGAGTGGAATGAGACACCTTTAATTGTGACCACATTGATGGATTCAGTTTTAATGTCAAGCATATTAATCACATTTTCACTTTTGGAATAGGTGTAGTTTACCTGATCTAGGTGGATTTTTCACTAAAAAATAAAGTGTTCCAAATGCTCCAAAAATCAACACCATGTCGAAGAGCTTGAAAAAATTAAAACAACACAACTTGAACGGAGTTTATTGGAGTTCGTATGCTCAAATTATGCATGGTCAAAGATGGAAAGAAAATGGGTTGACTTATGACATCAGAAAAAGTATAGTCAGCACTGATGATGACGTGGCAAGAGTCAAAGGTCAGCATTGGTCTTCAACAAAATTCCTTGTCTTGAGGGTCGAACTCGTGACCTCCGATTTGTAAGAAAATCCAAACTGATTTTGTAGTCTGGCAACATCGTAGGATGAGTCAGGGAAATTACATTTAGGTGTTGAGGAACTGGATACTTGGTTGGCAAGAATATTTTCAACATTGGTGGAAACTGTTGGAGCAATTTGAGAGATATCATGACAAACTATGGGAACAATTTGGGATATACCATGACTATCAGCTAACTGTTGACTATGAATTTGAGTAGTAGTCTGTTCAATATGAGCTGTGGTTTGGGTAATCGTTTGGACTTGAGGCAATTGATTTTGATAGGTCACCCACCATGCTTCGGCAGAGGATTTAAAAGCAGTATAGTCATGACACAAAATGGCAAGGTCATTAGCCATATTGGAATTAATGTGATTGGATAAACGAGCATCTAAAGTATGCAAAGTAGCCAAGATATTATGGAAATTCATATTCATGTGCAATTCGGAAGTCTGTCGGGCAATTTCAGCTTGCACAAATTTTTGATGCATATCGGCTTGAAGGATCAAAGCTTTATGAATACAGAGATTGGCATAATTTAGCATTTTGGTCTGAGTGGTAGCATCAGTATGACCGGCAGGAATTACATGATGTGGCCAAAAGGGAATGGTAAACTTGTTATCTTGCAAGAGAAAATCATGCAAGGGTGGAATTGTAGGTTCAGCAAAATTATCAGATGTGAAACTGGTCTTATGACTGGACATAAGCATTCGGACATGAAATACAGATTGAACAAAAGGATAGTGATTGCATTGCAAACTTCCATCATCCAACTTAGTAAACTAAGGATGAGAGCATTGAGGGATTTTTTGTGTCATTGGATTATCCACAGATTGGTATTTATCAAAAGATTGATGACAAATAGTACAATGGAACCTCCCATGAGGATTTGGGAATAAACCTGAATGGGAACATGCAAAAGATGACTGTCTTTGCAGAGTAGAACTGGTTCGGGACAAAGGATTATCTAAATAGGATAGGGATGAACTGGAACTACAGGCAGATAATCTTTCATCAACGAAAGATACACGTGCTTCTGAGGCTGTCTCTTGAATATCAGAGATGACAGTAAGATTTCTTGGAACATGTAACTATTTGAGAGCACGAACATCAATAATACATTCTCTTGGAACTTTAATGTCAGCAAGAGTAACCATTCTAGGAATAGTCAACTGAGCACCTTTAGCATCTGTTTGCTAGAGTAATGAGTACATACAAATGATACAAAATGATATTTGTTTAAAAAATTAGAGATCATTTGTATGTACTTTGCCAATGAAACAAGATATCTCTGGTAATGACTTATTTCAAAAATGCAAGGCTAATTATTTTATCCTCTCCAAAGACGAACAAGAACTGTGTGAAAAGGAAATTGCTGACTTGCTAGAAAAGAAGATCATCAGAGTAAGTTCTAGCCCTTTCTCATGCCATGCAATGTATGTTCCGAAGAAAGATGAACATGGAAATGAACTTGCTAAAAAAAGGTTAGTTGTGAATTATAAGCCCTTGAATAGTTTCTTAGCAAATAATCAACATCCTCTACCTAGCAAGGATTATATTTGGCAATGCATACAAGGATGTAATGATTTCAGTAAATTTGATCTTACTAAAGGATTTTGGCAGATTGCAGTTCATGAAAAGGATCGTTACAAAAAAGCCTTCTCAGTCCCTCAAGGCTTGTTTGAATGGAATGTTCTTCCATTTGGTATAAAAACTGCCCCTTCTATCTTCCAAAGTTTCATGGACAAGATCTTTGCTCCCTATGCCAAGTTTATTCAGCCCTATATAGATGATATCTTGATCTTTAGCCAAGATCATAAATCTCACATGGAGCATTTGAAAAAGTTCCTGTCTATCTGTCAAACTCATGGTCTATGTCTAAATCCTACTAAACTAAGTTGGTGCACAGAAAGTTTAATCTTTATTGGTACTTGCATTGAACCCAATGGTAAGCTTTATCCCCAAGAACACTTACTGAAAGCTATTCAGAAAGTAGAAGTTACTGATAAGAAGAGCTTACAAAGATTTTTGGGTATGGTTAATTACATTGCTGGTTATTTCAAAAACATAGTAGAAGCTAGAAAAGAGTTAAACAGACTCTTGAGGAAAGATGCTCCTGCTTGGACTGATAAACACAATCAGGCCATTGACCAAATTAAATAGCAATGTCAGAAATTGCCACCTCTCAGAATACCTGGAAAAGGTAAGAAGATTGTTCAAACAGATGCTAGCCATGATGCTTGGGGAGCAGTAATTTTAGAAGTCATCAAAACTCAGGGACAAAAGAAAGAAGAAATTGTCAGGTTTGAATCTGGTTCCTTCAAAGGCTCTGAAATGAATTATCATTCCACTCATAAAGAGTTATTGGCTGTTGTGCATGCCTTTGAAAAATTTCAACTGTTTATTGGTGATCATAAGTTTGTTCTTAGAAGTGATCTGCAGAACCTTCCAGGATTCTTCAAAAAAGAATCCAAAAACAAGGTTGTTCGAGCTCGTCTTCTCAGGTGGGCACAGTTTCTTGATACCTTTGATTTTGACACCGAGCACATTGAAGGTACTAAAAATGTTCTTGTAGATTTTCTCAGTAGAGAAGGATGTTTGAATTCTGTTAACAGCTTAAATCAGTTTATCACTTTTAATGATGAAAGACACATCCTTCAACCTCACCTAAGAGAATCTATCACTGAGAGCCAACAAGATATACTTGACAATTTGAGGATTGTTCTATATAATCAACCTGGTTCATGGGATCAATGGAATCAACGAAGAGAAATCCTAAGAGAAGAAGATGAAGAAAATCAAGAAGAAGAGGATCAGAATCTACACGTCCGTGGACTCAATGTTCAGGCTCCTGATCAATCACAGGTATTACAACCTAACCTGAATACTCAAATAGAAATTGATCAAGGAAATCTTCTGTTTCAGTTGCATGATATTCTCTAGCCTATTGAAGATGGTTTTGAAGAAGAAAGGGCACATGTGTTCATATCTGAATACAATAATGTTCTAGAACAGGTATTCAATGTTAGGATGATTAGAGAAAAGAAAGACAGTTATACTTTCTTTAGTCAGACTGACTGGAATTCTAATATTTTTGATATGACAAAGGAAATTTATTTCAGTCTGAGGAATCAACATTTTTTTGCCTCTAGAAGTTTGTTGATAGATTCTATTATTCAGAAAACACCTTGTCAACCAGCAGATGAAGATATAAGAAGATTTCTGTAGCATACAGAAACTAGTTCCAGTACTTTTGAATGGCCTGTAAACATTCTCAGCAGTACTCATATTCCAAATCAGCATTGGTGGCTTCTCCATAAAAACCCAATCGAAGCCTATTTTCGAGGAGTTTTCCTCCATGCTCATGATATACAACCTTTTGTGAATAATTTTGGATATGTTTTCAAGGTGACCTTCCTTTCTCATATCTCAAATCCGATAAACCAATACATCTTCACACATTATGGACCATTACCTGCTCAAAGTGATACTATAGAGCTGAGAAGTCTTCATCACTTTGAAACTACCAGAAAGCCTATTTGGATCTTTACCAAATACCAAACAATTCCTGAACGTGAACATGACAAGGCCCTTGTAAGATTAACCCGTAGCATCCTATGGAAGGAAGAATCAATTGAAGAATGTTTGGAACATGTGATGCAGATTGATCCCGAGGATACTGAAGAAGATTTTGACTGGGAATCTCATTCTCCCAGGCATTGGACGTAACCTAATAAGTGGGGTTGTCACTTATCTGAGTAACCTTCCCCTCAGTTGGCAAAAGGAGGTATGGACCCTACCATAGTTTAAAGGAGGTAAGATTCTACCTAAAAGAATCACGAGTTGTCCCTCTCATGTCAAAAGGATGTTTGTTCTTATCTCTTATTACTATTCTATCTCATTCCTGGCGAGATTCCTGTAAGAGATAAGGTTACCTTAATAAATTAGCTTTTCGAGATGCTCCACCGACAGGATACATGTCTATTTCCTATGGTCGGATTCCAAAATGTATTTTTTTTCTTTGAAACCCAAAGACGGTTCCTTCCCTATATAAGGAATGCAGTCCTCACTTTCAAGGCAAGCAAGAGTTGGAGAGCTCAAGAGTGAGTCTTAGTGTTTAAAGTCTTTGCTCTTTAGGAAAAAGTAAGACATAGAGAGTATTCTCTCATCCTATGAGGAAGATCAAAAATTAGACTATTTTGCTTGATCTAGTATGTCTTCTGAGTCTGAGTCTTGTAAGAAATTATGTTTCGGTTTGGCTATCATTGTAATTATTATCATATGTATTACTGTCTATGTATATTTCCATCATTGAAGTGCCTGATTTAATGAAATAGATGTTCCAGATCCTTTGTTATCCTATTTCTTGGAGCTTGTCAAAATTTGGTATCAGAGCCTTGTTGAGATCAGATTTAACTTACAAAATCTAATCTATAAGTATTGTGTTCTTTGTTCTGGGTCACAAATTCTGTTATCCTCTATCTAAGTTGTGCATGAAGTAAGTCCTCATTGTTTAGCCGTGTGAAGGCATTTTAGAGGCAGGAAGGTAGCGCTCTCTTTTGACATACCCCGATGGCAGAATTCTAGAATACTACGGATGAAAGCAATGCTGAAGGAGAAGAACTTTTAAGTCTAAGTTCTATTTTTGACACTGTTCAAAATATTAATCTTGATGATCCGTTTTAGTCTGATAAAAATGCTTTATAACTTCCTAGAGAACGTTTCAAGTTACCTACTAAGAAATGGAGTGAATTGTATGGTGATTTGGGTTTCTTATCTTATAAGTCAAAGTCTGTTTGTAAATTGATTGAGTTACAAGTTGTTGTCAAAAATGATCAGCCTCATAGTTATATCAATCTTCTATCTAGTAAGGAAATAAAAAATTTGGTCCAACAGGCCAAGCAAAAAAATGGGTTTAAATATATGCATATAGGTAATATAGTTTCTGGTGTAGAACCATTGTATAGGAAAGGTATTCCAGCCACTGTCATGATGAACCTGCTAGATGCTTGCCATAATAGATATAAAGATATGTTAATGGGAGCAATCTCCGCTCCTATGGTGGCTGGTGCAACAGTCTTTGATGTTGTTCCTAATTTTGCTGTAAGTCTTTTAGATGATCATCTTGATAAAGTCCTCATGTTTCAGTTTGGAACCAAGTACCTAGATATGAAAGCTGGATCTCGCACTCGTGCCTTATTCTTTGGGTTGTATGGTCAATTATTTAACACAAATATACCCATTGTTAAAGATCCAAGAGGTGATAGATCTAAAGCCAAGTACTCATTACTCTTTGTCATCAATCTTTTGATAAATACCAATCTGTGGATAATCCAATGAAACAAAAAATCCCTCAATGCTCTCATCCTTAGTTTACTGAGTTGGATGATGGAAGTTTGCAATGCAATCACTGTCCTTTTGTTCAATCTGTATTTCATGTCCGAATGCTTATGTCCAGTCATAAGACCAGTTTCACATTTGATAATTTTGCTGAACCTACAATTCCACCCTTGCATGATTTTCTCTTGCAAGATGACAAGTTTACCATTCCCTTTTGGCCACATCATGTAATTCCTGCTGGTCATACTGATGCTACCACTCAGACCAAAATTCTGAATTATGCCAATCTCTGTATTCGTAAAGCTTTGATCCTTCAAGCCGATATGCATCAAAAATTTGTGCAAGCTGAAATTGCCCAACAGACTTCTGAATTGCACATGAATACGAATTTCCATAATATCTTGGCTACTTTGCATACTTTAGATGCCCGTTTAGCCAATCACATTAATTCTAATATGGCTAATGACCTTGCCATTTTTCTTCGTGACTATACTGCTTTTAAATCCTCTACCGAAGCGTGGTGGGCGACCTATCAAAATCAGTTACCTCAAGTCCAAACGATTACCCAAACCACAGCTCGTATTGAACAGACTACTACTCAAATTCATAGTCAACAGTTAGCTGATAGTCATGGTATATCCCAAATTGTTCCCATAGTTTGTCATGATATCTCTCAAATTGCTCCTACAGTTTCCACCAATGTTGAAAATATTCTTGCCAACCAAGTATCCAGTTCCTCGGCACCTAAATGTAATTTCCCTGACTCATCCTACGATGTTGCCAAACTACAAAATCAGTTTCAAGGTAAAACCTTATCCTTGAATGTGCCTAAACCTAAGATGCAAGAATTTGATCCTAAATCAGGTCAATGGAAAACTGTTAATATGTTCCAACAAGGAGTTCAACAGCCGCATGATGCTTTGCAAGTCTTTTCTAAAAATGTTCCACCACTGATCAACTTTGACACATATGATCCCATAAAAAACAAAGCCACTATAGATGCATTTAGAACATGGGTTGATAATGCCATCCACACCTAGACCTTAACCAGTGAACAGGCTTTGAAAAAAGCTTTGAATGCCATTACTGGTATTGCTAGAACAACATGGGATACTTTGAAACCAGAATACAAAGATGATTTGATAAATCATGGTGTCAACAATGTTACTCAGGCTCTCTATAGAATGTTTGTGCGACAACATGAAAACGATCAAAGAGCTACTCATAAAAGGTTCATAGAAAATCTCTTGTGTGATATGAAACAGTTGGATGCCTATTGCAGTGAGCAATATGCTAATTTCTACCAGTCAGGTCAAACTAACAATAATCAATGGATGTACAACACTTTCTTGGAAGGATTCCCTAGTCAAGTACAGTCTTACTACAAAGAAAAAATCCTTCAAAGTGTTATGAATACACCTGACATGTCTCTGAATGATGTCACTTTTCCTCAATTAGTACAGCTCATTAAAGAAATCAATGGTGAACTGTGTAGTGAAAGGCTTAATAGGAAGAAAAAGAAAGAAGTTCTTCCTTTTGTGAAAACAAACCTATGCAAATTTAATCACAATGATTATGGATGTGTGAGTAAAAGAAGCAATCATAAGTCTGTTAGATATAAAATTTTTGATAAAAAGTCTGATAGAAATTTTCTTCATTTCGTAGGAAAAAGAAAACTTATTTGAGAAATCAGAAGAAGGTGCATCATAAGAAATTTACTCCTACATGTTATATTTGTAAAGGTGCACATTATGCTAACAAATGTCCCAACAGAA
>MU214522.1:65643-102840 GCA_018584345.1 Thuja plicata | reverse complement strand
AGCAAGTCCAATTCACATCAGTTTAGAGGATGAAGAAGTTACCAAAGAAGAGTTAACAATAAAAGGTAACTTAGATGATGATATAAATGATGAATCATGGTTAGACAACATTATCAATACCACTACAGGAAAAGACCCAACAATAGAAGTACAAAAAGATGAAGACATAAATATTGTACAGGGCAATACCGACAGACAAGATTCAACTATTGACATTGCAACAACCAATACACCGACAAACATTAATATATTAATAGATGATATTGATATTAAATCAAGTCAGGATAAATCATCTAAGAAAGATGATGATATACCCAAGGATATGGGTACTGATGAAAACAAAGATGCATCCAACACTCAAAAGGATACAGATATAGAAATGAAAAATGCAACCGACAATCAACAAGAAGTGTCAAATGAATAAAACAAAGAGGCAGATAAAAAAGCTGAGGATACATTGAGAAAGGTTGAAGAAAAAGATAAAAGTGAAGGAGTCAAGCAGGATGAAGGCACAAAACACAAAGAAGATATATCTGTTGATACACCTAAGGCCAATGAGGAGACATCTTCACCAAACCAGCCGGTGGACTCAAAACAGAAACAATAGGACACCTCATCTTCTCGACCCTCACCTACAAAGTCAACCCAATATCAAGCTTTACAAATGGTAATACATCAATCTTCCACCCAACCAAAGAAGAAGAAGAAAACATTGAAGAAAGACATCTTGGCTATTACAATGGATGAAGTAATAGAAGTCCCAAACTGGGATATTACTACTTTGGATAGTGATAAACTTCAAGAGTTTGGAGTGATATGCCAAAGGAAATCCATTCAAAAGAAAATGATATAGGAACACAGGGAAACAATGGCACTTGACAAGGCAAGAGACATTCTACAACAACTAGTTCCTGAGGTGAAACTTGAGTAAAATGCTACAGTTAAGGAACAATTTTTTTTTCTTATCGATGCCATCACAGACCAGAATATAGATGCATAACAAACTATGGAAGAACAAGCAGAGAAAAAGTATCAATACAAATTAATTGATAATATCATCCAAGAAGTGGCACTGAACAAGGTAAAGCTCTATGAACTAACTGATCAATTAGAGCCAATGATTGCTGAGGCAATTACCTTAGTTCAAAAGACGTGCATGCTTGAAATGTTTACAAAGAAAAATAATGACAAGTTAGCAGAGATAGATTCTAATGTCATAGTGAGTGCACAAAGCCTAACCTCAAATGCAAACAGTATCAAGGCGCATCATGACAAGGTCATTGAGGCTAACAGGCCAAGGCAAGAAATATGGGATGCTAAAACACAAATAAGAGGTGAGATTACCGAACTATAGGCACACATCTTGCCTAATCTTACAATTCTACAGTAGCATATTTCTAAATCCAGAAACTTAATTGCAACCCCAGAGATGTCTGTAGTAGACAACATCTATGATATACATGTAAGGATATCACTTGAGCACATGGCTCTAGAAATGCTGAAGGAAAAATGGGAAAATATGATGGAGGAGATCAAGTCCTCACATTCCCACCTTTTTGACAAGATGTAAGTACCTTTGATTTTATTAAAAAAGGAGGAATAGAAAGGAAATGTATATTGTATGTGCAGGAGGAACAGATATGTAAAGATAGCTATGTACAATATATTAAAAAAGGGAAAAGAAAAGTACATAAGGAAATGCATATATACTTACACTTACCAACATATACATAGGGGGAGTCATTCAAATGAATAAGGAAGGAGTATACACAGGTGTACATACTAATACATTTAGTATGTTGTACATATCATGTTTTTGATACTAATGTCAAAGGGGGAGATTGATGACATTAATTTTGCCATTAGTACACTTAGTGAAGAACATTGATAGAGATCATCGGTACAAGCATAGCCAGTGGACTACAAGAATAACTGGAAGACAACGAGCATACCTGAAAAAACAAAATGGTCACGAGAAAATGCTAAGTATGGAATTCACTGACGAACACTGACAAGTGTTGCACTGACAAAGTCAACATGACATCACTGAAGGGTCAATGACATAACATGGAGAGGCATGCCCAATGAAAAGTTCAAGAAAGGAACACCGATGACAAAGAAAACTGACAGACTGACAGAGAAACCTGACCATCAGAACCGACAGTCAGTTAGAGATCCTGCAAATAGTGGATTTGAGTTTTACACATCAGATAAAGCATTGTAATTCTATTTTTAGAGTTTTAATTTGTTTTAAATCATTACTTGAGGGTCAAGCAAGCTTTATGTAAATTTTTTAAAGCATCCTATTGTATCTAAAACATATCTAACTAAAGATCAAGGTCAAGTTGTAAACCTTGGATCTAGAGTTAACTTGCGAAAGCGTGAATCAAGAATTGAGCTAAAATATAGTATAAATAGATGTTCAATCAATTGTGAATTATAAATTCATTGTTGTTCATAGCCAAAAAGAGCATCTGAGTAGAAGGTAGAATTCATGCAAACTTTAGAAATAGATCACATCAGTTATCAAGAGCACACAGAGGCTACCGACGAGTAGACAAAGGTATTACTGAGTCATGAAAAGATGATTACTCATACATAAGAAGCTTTATTGGATCTATTATCAGCAATTAGAGATTTCAAACATCATAAGATCAAAGAATTATGTAGTTGCATTCTAACAAGTGCATCACATCTAAAATCTTTTTTTAGAAGGTGGACTTAACTGTTCTTTACAAATGTCTTAACAGAGTGCACACTTAACAGTGTTGCTAAAGCTTCAAACAAAGTAGATCTTAACAAGTCTCCATTGTAATAATCCTAATAGGGTAGGTCATCAGAAGTGACCAATTGTAAGCCTTAACTGGCCCCTTCTTATCTGCACATAGTGAAGTCTTGGGGGTAACAATCCCCACCACAGTTTTTACTTCCTAACAAGATTTTTATGTGATATCATATCTTGTGTCATGTGTTATCTATTTTCATGAATGTTTCTTGTATGGTTACATATTGAAGTTTTTATGTTATGATTGCGTATACATAAAGAAAGATGAACAGTTAGATAAGATAATTTTTACAAACTGATGATTAAGGGTTAATGGGATAACCAAGAAAAGTTATAGAGGTATTGATTCACCCCTCCCCTCTCAGTACATCATTCCAATATAATTCCAATAGTGATATACTTGACTAGCTCCTCTTGTACGGTGGATTCTATGTGTTTTCTTGTTTGTCCCTATGTTGTTCCCCCGTGATGTGCTTCTTGATATATGTTTTCTTTTTATTTCTTTAAAAGACCCTTGATTCTCCATTGGCACAAGGTTTGGAATCGATCTATCATGACATTCTTCTATTTTTATCTTACTTCTTCTATATGTTGTTACATGTTATGTCATGCATGTACCACTATTCATAAATGTGCCTTTGTGTTGTTTGATTAGAGATGACGTAAAATAATAGCTACCTATTCTTTTTAGTCTGTGTAATTCTGACCCAAAAAGACTCTTCTTTTTAACTATTAAGTGACATTCTTCCATTGTGCTCATAGTTCTTCTACCTTTGGAGAATGATGACATTTTATTTTCATATAATATACATGTATTATCATATGATCATATTGACCCCAGAGTTAGTAGATCCCTTATGTGCTCTCTTTTGTCATGTGTTTATTTCCCTTGATTTTTCCTTTCTTGGGGGCATCTCATAATGGAAAAATTTCTTGTGGGTGCACGTATGATTTGTTAAAGCCATTCCTTTTGTTCAGGCATTTTCAATTTATTTAACACAAGGGCATACACTCTTCTCCTTGTTTTACATTTTTCACACAAACACAAAATGATTCAATGCAACCTCTCTTGTGGATGGCCAATGAGATAATGATTTCCTTAGGGATTGATCCTCCTTTCTTGATCCCTATGGAGATAATTCTTTCCTTAGGACTAATTGTTTTCCTAGATTCCTTAATGGAGACAATTCTTTCCTTAAGGATTGATCTTCCTTTTCTTGATCCCTATGGAGTAAATGATTTCCTTAGGCCTGATCACCCTTGTCGGATCCCTTAACAAAGCTAATGCTTTGTTTATGGATTGATCTTCTTAGATGGGATGACACACATAATGTAGCATTCTAAACCTTCAATGCCATCTTTTGTAAAGTTTTCTCTTTGTATGATCCATAGTAAGGAAATACCTTACTAGGATAGTGATCATGCTTCTCTCTCTCTTGGTTTTGGATTTGACGAGGACTTGAGTCACTTGAGGGCTTGATGTTTCTTTGTCTCCTTGACCTTGATAAGATTTTTCTTATGCATTGATCTACTTTACCGTGAACATGAGCTTGTCTCATACTCCCGATAAAGAGGGGGATAGATGTAAAATCCTAAAGAGTTAACATCTATGATTGGTTACTTTATTATGACCTATTAGACCCATTTTGGTTATTTTGAGGTATGAATGTCTGTTATTCTTGATCCAGGCAAGATGATTCTCTATTTCTCATTAATTTTCACTCTCCTTGAGATACAATTTGAATTTGAGCCCATTTCCCCAGGTACATGTTTCCAATGGTGACATGTTCCTAGGACATGTTGTCAATGACGACGTGTCCCTGGGTTTTGGGGCCCAAATTTAACATGGGGCCCAATGCAAGCATTTTATTTGGGGGTTCCTTCTATGATAGACCTAGATCAAATTTGAATCCCAAAATGATGAAGTTAGTATAAGAACCCCTCACCTCTCCTCATTTTGGATATCATAATCATATGCAAGTATTTTTGGTAATCAAGCTATCAATTTTTCAAGCAAGAAAGAGAAATTGGAATCAATATTTGAAGGAAAAGCACCCAAGGGAAAGATAACCAAGTCTCCAATTATTAAAGATTATTCAAGTCAAATGAAATATTCTCCAATCGATACAAGTTTCTCTCCCATGATGGAAAAGTAGAGGAATTGTCATTTAGGCAAGAAGATCCATCCTTCCATCCATCCATCCATCCATCCATCTCTCTCTCTCTCTCTCTCTCTCTCTCTCTCTCTCTCACACACACACACACACACACACACACACACACACACACACACACACACACACACACACACACACACACACACACACACACACACACACACACACACACACACACACACAAAGAGAGAGATGGGGAGTGTGGATGCGTATGTGTGAAAGTGAGAGAGATGTGGATATTTTGGAATATAAATAGAGGGAGGAGAGAGGGAAGAGGAAAATTACAGAGAGAGATTATTATCTTATTTTATTTAAATATTTATAAAATAAGTATTTTTCAAATATTATAAAATAGATGTTATCTAAATACATATTTTAAACTATTATTAAATTTTTAAAGTAGATTGATTAAAATTATTTATTAATTATAGACACGAAAAAATGTTAATGTCTACAGTTATGCTTTTTAACATGTCTTCTATATTGTATATTTGATCTTCACCATTCATCAATATAGGGCTATTATTCCATTAATTAAGTTACAATAATTATTTTAATTGCTTTGCAATTCTTTGTCCTATGATTTTCACCATTTTTCATCAATTTATCTTTGATCACGAGTCTGATTAAATAATTTCATCAATTATTTAATCTTTTGTCCTAGGGAAAATAACTATTTATTTTTCTCCTTATCCTAATGTCACCTCTTTGGTAGATAAGTACATATTTTTATTTACCCTTTTACCCTCTTTTCCACAATTAAATCATTTGATTTATTTGATTGACTAATTTGCTAACATATGAGGTAATTAATAATTTTTAATAATTAATTCCACCCTATTTTTAACTCTACTTCCCTCATTTCTTGCATGTTCCCTCTCCACTTTTAACTTCCCTTCACTCCATCTGACTCTTCCACCTTCCTCATTTCGTTCCACTTAAGTCTTCCCAACTTTCCATTTCCCTCTCCACTTCCAAATAACACTTTTTCCCATTTGACTTCACTTAATTAGCCCTCACTTTTGATCCTTTTTGTTGATTTCCCTTTGGTATCATTCGTATGAGTGGGGTTGAAAAACCATAAGTTGGATTCTCATTCCTCATTTGCATAACCACAATATTTTGATTATCCTTGCAATTAATTTGTAATTTTGTGCTTTCTTTTATCATATTTGTGCACTTATCAACTTGAAAGAAACATCACTTTGAGGAGAAATAAAAAATGATGGAATGGAATGAAGGAGATGCATAGTGTTTGTTTGAATTTTATGTTGTTATGCGCATTTTGTATTCATAGATTTATTGATGCGATTATGATGCTGTTTACATGATATTTAGCTTTTTGTGTTTGGTATTTTATATCATGTGCTCTCTAACCCCTTTTCCTAGTCAACAATAATGACCAACACTTAACTATCCAAGCCCTATTTGAATAAATGTTTGATCTAAGGCCCAAATTTTTTCCAACCATAGAGTTATCCATTTTAGAAATAACTTCTATCCACCATCATGTTAGAAACATATTTTGTGAAAAATATAATAGGAGAGTGAAAATTCCTTACAAAATATTTAAATTGTTTGTGGTTCATAACTGATTGTACCTAATTGAGCGGGTCAACATTATTGGCTGGTTCATTAGAACCACTCGAAGTGCTAGTGTCACTCCCACTAGTTGCACTATGCATTATTGTGTAGCATACTTGTGCTCACCTTCAATCAAGATTAAATTTAAGCATATTGTTCTTGCATTACCTTTTTAATGCTAGCTTAAATATATTTGGAAATGTAACTTTAGCTAATCCAATTAGAACAAAATTAACCTACAAATTTGGAAGACAAAAATTGATTCACAATCTTACCACCCTGCTTGGAAATCCTACATGCAAAAATAATAATGGGAAATCATCTTATATTCCTCCATATTTATCCTTCCTATCCTTATTTTGGTAGTGTTATGAAATTTTCACACTATCACCCCATTGCAAATGGGAACCCCCTCTTTTTCTTGGTAGTAGAATAGTTGTCTTGGCTTAGTTCTAGGTTGGTGGTAATTTTAAGGATCTTCAAGTCAATAAAATGAGTTTGAAAAAATTTAGGTGCAAGCCCTTTCCCATTTGGAGTAGTGATACTTAGTCAAAAGTTTTACATGTTCTCATCTTTGAGAGAAAATCAAATCTGATATGAAGAGATCAAAAATCTAGTTTGGAGATCAAGTTGAAAAATCTGACGAGGAAAGAGAAAGCTTTAAGCTAAGGATTGAGAATGTGATGTGAAAGTTAATATGAGAATCAAGAGGAAAAATGGATAAAATATAAGCATGAGAGTATCAAAATGTGAAACCTTAAAAATCTGATTTGAGCTAAGCATGACTGAAACCATGAGGTGAAAATGACAAAGACAAGTTTATGGATGAGCTAAGGAAATAGTATGAGTTTCAAAGAAGAAGATGCCCTAATACTTAGAAACTTTTGGCGACCTTGGAATATTTTTAGGGGTTGGTTGGATTCCAACCACCCTTTGGATGAAATTTTCAAGAGTAAGACATAATCTGACCTCCCATTGTTACTCAAGCTCTAAGCCCAACCTCATTTCCACCCTCTGGAATGAAATTCCAACACATTCCAAGATTCCGCCCAAGTTTAGGGGCTATTCAAACACACTTGATCTTCCATGTTGAGATGGAAATCAACTCAAGAAACCAAAACCGAGTTCGTGAGAAGGCTAGTAAAATGAATTATTTGGATTAATAACCAAATTTCAAGTTAAGGAGGAGCCAAGATCAAACCTTTGCAATTGAATCATCATTTAACTAAGATTAGATCAAGAAGCTCATCAAATTTGAGATCAAGAAAGGAAAGAAAAATCATGGTTTTTGGAAGGCAAACAAGATTTATTATTGACATACCTAAAGTGCCCAAAATTCATGAAGGTAAAAATTCCAACACCAGGTTAGAATTCGACTAGGTGTTAGAACTTAAATTCCAACATTAGGTCAAAATATGACCAGGTGTTGGAACTAGAGTTCCAACAACACTCTCATTTCCACCCTCATCACTTTCTAAAATTCCAATAGCTCTTGAAAGTTTTCCCATTCTTGGACCAAAACAATTCAACCAGAGAGATGAATTTTCCCCTCCCCAAATAGACGAAAAAGCCTAGTCAAGTCAACCCCTTCAAGAAGAAAATTGATTTAAATCCAAATTAATTATAAAAATTAAAAAGAGAAGGATAGGTCATCCACCTATGGATGCACATCTCTTGGCTCAAGCACCTATAAGAAGGAGGTGGTGAAATTAATTTTACCACAAAAAACAAATCAATTTGAGCATGTAAAGAAGAAGGGGAAAACATCATACAAGCAAACTCCTTGAATAAATCAGATTTCAAGAGAAATTGGAAGGAAAATTTAATCAAGTTGGACATATATTAGAGGCATCTCTAGTTCTGAAACTAGAGATTGGTGATCTAAAAATTGGAGAATGATGTTAGAAACATTCAATCACAACATAAGCAAGGCAAATTTAGGTAGATTCAAAATTGACAAACCTAGTTTTCTATAACAACTCACAAGGTAAGTATCAAAGATGAGATTTAAATGTAAATCCAAATATGAGAGTGGGGTTGCTAAATATTTCTTTTAAAGAGAGATTGAAATTGATAAATGTGATGATCAAATATTTCCATGAGAATATTTGTCTCTATCTAGGAAGTGTGAAATATGAATCACATGTTTAAAGTTGAGAGATGCAATCTTTCATAAGAAATTAGAGAAAATGCTTATAGTAATGATCTAATTAGGGTATCTTGAATACCATTTCTTATCATTTAAATTTCAAATTTTAAAATAAATATGAAATTGAATATATAATAAGTGGTATTGTATGCATATTCAATATTTCACGTGAGACAGGGACAAGAAGGGATGCAATTCCAAGGGATTATAAGATTAACATGGAGAGGACCCAACATTCACATGAAGATGACACGCATAAATGAGGTCCAAAGTTCAAATCCAAGTTCAAGTTCAAATTCACAAGATGGAATTCAAGAAGCAAAGTTGTACAAGGAGGAAGACAACTACAACTGGAGGAAATTATCAAAAACTTGAATTTCCTTTAAAAATCCACGTTCAATTAGCAAATTCCAAATTCATGGAGAACATCATTAATTCTAAAGGATGAATTCAAGAATCATAATTAGTATAATAAGTTGAGATGAGAATGTTTCCAAGAGGATGGAGAAGATTCATGAAGATGAAGCAATTTGGGAATACGAGCCATCACAATCAATTAAAGACTTGTTAATTTTGAGTATCAAGAGACATTTCTAGAGATGCAAAGAATTATTTATAATGATTAAGAAGTGGAATTGATTAAGTTTACAAGATAATTATGTTGAGGTGTCCTCCACTCATCTTTAACCAATCAAAGGATCTCAGTTTCACGAGTTCAACTTAATTCAATCAAATTGTTCCAAGTGTACATGTAGAGTCCACTTGATATATTCACCTAATCTATTGTCTCATTGGTTCTCAAGGAAATATAATTTTTTCATTGTCCCATAAAGTGGCTCTTCATTTTAATTGGATAAGAATTTAATTCTTGTAGTTGGTAGTTGAATTAGGCATATGTTGGGATAATCTTGGCCATTGATCTCAAATCAATCTAGGTTGTTCATTGTACTTAGATCAATTATAAAAATTTATTCCTTCTCATTTATAATGGGGAATGATTGGAGAATTTTTTTCCTAAATACTACCAAAATAAATGCATGTACATTGTTGATTTCATGGTGGATTGCTCAAGCTATTTTAGAGTGTTGCATGGTTTCTTAATTCCTCACTTAGTTTAAATTTTCTTAAGTTGATTAGAAGTTTAAAATAGTTGGAGTAAGTTAGTTGGATAGTTTAATGGAAGATTTTGTTGTTTAAAGTATGGTGAAACTAGTGTCCATATATTTTCCTACTTATTGATTGCAAGTATTAGTGCAAGGTTAGTGTGGGCCCTAATTACAAGCACTTCACTTTAATTACATGATGTTCATTGATTTACATTATTTATGGTTTTGACAAGAAAAAGTGGTTTGAAAGCCATACTTACACCCTTATAATAATGCACCCTCATATGCGTAGTTGACTCAACAAGGAAAGAACAAGTGCAGTCTCACCACATCATCAACATTATTTTATACTAGTAGAGTTAAATTTATTAGTAGTTTAGATCTCTAAAACCTCAATATATTTGCACTTTATTTCAAGAAATTGTTAGGATTATTTAGAAAAGCTCAATTTATATATCCTTTGCACTCAATAAGTTTATTGATCCTCCACAAAAGCTAATATAATTCTCCAAGTGATTACTAAAAAATCACATCACAAAATTGAATTAAATCCAACATTAGAAGGAAACTTTGGGCTGTCTTAGTTGATCACACATTCTCATATTTTAGAATTTAAGTTTCCTTATTCAAGAGAGTATTCAATATTTAGTGATCTATCTTAGAATACTATGTTTTATCCTGCATGTTGGAGTGGTCGCCAAACTCACATCAACAGGCAGGATCAAAACGTTCAAATAAACTTATGCTAAATTTTTATGGAAACCCATTAAAAAAACCATACCTACCCTATTTCATTTCCCATGGACATCGAAATATGTTTTTCTAGGGTTATTTAAAGCTCACAACATATTATTTATCTCTTATTTGTTTATCATAGTAGAAAACATCTGGAACATTTGTTGCCAGGATGCCTTGTCTCTATGTTTCTCTTCAATTAAAAT
The DNA here is from genome assembly GCA_018584345.1 of Thuja plicata. Lineage (NCBI taxonomy): Eukaryota > Viridiplantae > Streptophyta > Pinopsida > Cupressales > Cupressaceae > Thuja > Thuja plicata. The sequence continues at coordinate 92,098 of MU214522.1, read as the reverse complement.
TAAAATTATTACCACGTGTTCCAACAAGTACATATCCAAGTATTGAGCATAGCATCTAATACAAATGATAACAACACTACCAATTATGATCTTTACCAACAAGTGAAAATATTAATGTCTCAGATTCAAGCCACGATCTTGGGCCCAAGCTCAACACAACAACCTAATGATAACATTTTCTGCATATATGGTTTGAATATTTGATTTACCATACTCTTTTCTAGGGAGGTAATCTTTAGAGCTATTTTTCTATGTGAAGGCTGCATAAGAAAAGATAAAAATTTGTTTCTTGCATGGAAAAGGTAAAAAAAATTAATGGTAACAAGAAGGAGCGAACAAATACAGTGATAGGGTTTATTGATGAAGAGCATTATTTGGTTTTTATATTCATACTTTGAAATTTTAATTTGTTATTTTGTGGCATGTTTTTCTTTTGTATAATACTTGATCTATTTCATTTCTCTTTAAGTGATCTGATTCTGGTTTATTATCTCGATGGAAACACCTCTTTGGGTAGCAATAGTCTATTTATGCTTCCATTCGATGATTTTTGATTCAATTATATATTTTATTCTCTATCCAAAATAATGACTACGAGCATCTGCAAAGAAAGTTTCCTTGTTTTTGTAATTACCTAAAATTGGTCTAGCAAACCTGTAGCCCCTATTTCCAATTGATGGGTCTTAATAAATTCTAAATCTAAGATATTATGACTAGACTCTAATTATGGAGCACTTAATCAAATTTTCTTACATAATCCTAATCATAACTTGTTGAATCAAATAATCAATTTCATCCAAGCCTAAATCTTAAAATGCATGAAACATTGGGATAAATCAAAAAGTCCTAAGTCCCTTTTAAATAAAAAAGTGAACCCATTCACACATGGGTGTGCACTCAAAAATCAAAATAAAACACATAAAAGGTAAAATACAATTTTTGTCTCATTCCCCACAAGGTTTGACCAATCAAATACCTTCCACTTAGCTCACATAGATTGAGGGAAGTTGCATCTCCACCATTCATCATTCCCTTTTTCCTCTTAATCTCAACCACTCATTTCTTGGAATCTCTTATAAAAGGGATAACTCCCTTGCTCATTCATAACAAGAAGATTTGGAGTAGAGTTATAATGTTATTTTTATTCTAGAGCTTATTTGTGCACTCATAGTTCTTACTTGCATAGTATTTTACTTGCATTCTTACATTGTTAGCTTGATTTATTAGTTTAATGGAATTCTAGTTTCCTTTCATATCTTAATGTAGATGCATTGGTCTTCTCATTTGATAGCTTAATCTTGCATCCCAGTTCCATTTCTTATAGTTGTTATGCATTTAGTTTGTTAGTTCATGCATTTCCATTTTAAAGTTTTCAAGAGAAAAGTATGCAAGTCTATGTATCTTGCTCCATATTACATTGAATCTTCCATTTTGGGGTACTCAAGTCACTGATTTTCCATGTCCAATTTGATGGGAAACTCATGAGAATCACACTCACTTCAACTAGGAAGCAATAAGTCAGTTTCAAGGGTTTTTATGCTACGTTTGATCTTCATTTTGATACTAACCCATTTGATGTAATGGTTTATTGAAGTGTTTGGTTGTAGATCCTAATCACACATTTTACCACACACACATTTGGCGCCCACCGTGGGGCATGAACATGTGTTTTACCCCAAATTTTCATTAATTCCATATTTTTGATGAAATCGTGTTGATTATCATATAATGCTGCTTCTATTGTTGTACAAGTATGCATTTGGTCCTAATTGTTGTAAGGGGCCATTAGTTTTGTCATTTGGGGCCATTAGTTTTGTCATATGGGGCCATTAGTTTGTCTTATTAGGCCACATTAGTTTTGTCTTATAGGACCATAGTTTGTCTTATGGGGCCTTTAGTTTTTTCTTATGGGGCCATTAGTTTTGTCTTCTGGGGCCATTAGTTTTGTTGTTTGGGGCCATTAGTTTAATCGTTTGGGGATACAAGAGATCATTTTGTCTTGTTTTATCATATGGTCTTATCAGATTTTTCATATGAGTTTTGGTGATAGGATGTTCTCTGTACTTTGTCATTTGAGAAACATAGTGCATTTTTAGGGGTCTTATTGAGCTGATTTTGGTTTTATACCCTAGCATGTTTTGTGTGATCTTTTTTCTCTTTGGTTTTGCAACATAAGTGATTTTTGTAGGAAATTTTGGGGGAGATTCGCTTGTCAAAGCCTCACTAGTACACTTCTTTCTTGTAAAATTACTAACAGTTTATCCTTGTAGGACGCTTTGAGAGAAGAAAGTTGAGAAAATACTAATGCTTGTGTTTTTAGGTTGACTTGACTTCATCAACCAAACAAATTGTGTGATTTCTTAGTCACTTAGCTTAACTATGGTGTTGTTTTTTTTGTGCAAAGTTATACATTAGAGGATTATGCTCTTCTCTCTTTGGGAGAATAAAAAACCCAAACATGTTTGATTGATCTTGAGAAAGTGAGACTTTTCTTTTTGTAAATGAACATGTGCTTGATGTGTTTGGGAGACACTATGAAGTAGAAGAGTGTTGTCTTTTCCTTTTGAAAAATCAGAAATCTTGACCTTCACTAGCTATCCATTTAATTTTCTTGCATTTACCTTTAGAGGACCTGCCAAGAGAGAAATCTTTTGGGAATGACCCAAGTGGGGAACAAGAAAACCCAGCTACTCCACCCCACTATAATAAAATGCTTCCTTCAATTCAAAGATATGGAAGAAACATCTATTTTCTATTCCTAATGCTTCTTTATGTGTAGGGCCTTGTTGCCTCAATCTTGCTAAGCAAGACTACATTTGACTAGGCACTTGTAGGGCCATTTTTGGTCTCAATCTTGTTTACAAGACTACAAGGGGAATACATTCAACTTGTGTAGGGCCGAGAGGTCTCAATCTTTCTTACAAGACTATGAATTTTGGGTGCTTGTAGGGCTATATGCCTTAATTTTTCTTGTGAAACTATAAGGGATAGTCATGAATGAATATCCTTACTAGACACCTTTAGATAGAGGATACCCAATTCACCTCTGAAAGTATCATAATCTTTGTTCAAGGATCGATCCAAGTGGATTTACCCAGATCACCTAAAGATTTTACACTCACCATATGTATTCCCAAGGATGTTCTAAAACATAAATATGGCATGAGGGAGCTTATGAAATTCGATCATTAAGTCTCTTTTCAAAACCCACAATGTGCATAGTCTTGGAAAAATCCAACATCAATTTGTGTGAGGCGAAGGAATATCAAGCGTGGGAAAATATTTTGATATTGAGCCAATTTGACTTTAGGGGTATAAAGTGCTTGATTGTCTCATCTTTGTGCTTGATCTTCTTGAAACACTTGACACTTGACCTTTGCAACAACAACAATTTTGACAAATGCAATACATTGTCCAAAATTGACATTTGATACAAACAAAAACAAGTGTCAAACTATCTCGGGTATCCTTTTGTGGTATTTTTACAACAATTTCTAGTTCTTAACTACACAACTTGGCTCATCATTATATTTCATCCTAAGTTATTGAATGATCTTACTTTTCATAATCTATCTCATCCAAAATCAATCTCAAGCAGCCAAGTCACAAGTGTTGTCCAGTAAACATTCAGGTCTCAACATCAAGATACCTTGTACCAATCTTAATAATCTATCATGACAACATCTCTCATTAACCTCTCAGACAAGTGATCATTTGGTGATCTTTGACATCGATCTGTCAATCTAGCCACTTCAATTCTCGATTGTGATTATCTTTCATGTTGGTTCACACTAGGAGTTCTCATCAAGAATATGATCCTATTAACAAAAACAATTCCCACATCATACTTTCTCTCCAATATTCTAAACAAAGTACATCAAGATGATCTTGCAATGACAAAATCAATGGGCTAACCATTATTTTCTTAACAACAAGCAAGAAGAGATTCTTATTGTAGCTATATCAAAATAAATGCAATCTTTAAAATCTAAAATCCAAGACTCAAAGGGAGAAAATGATAAAACATCCAACAAATCCTCATTACTATCAACCTTTCCTTTCCTCTATGATCACAATTCATCCACATTTTCATCTTCTTCAAACAAAATGGATACTTCACAACTTCACATCAATCCTATCTTTGATCATGAACATATTAATGACCAACCTATCTTTGATCAAGAGAATCTTCATGACAATCAAATATTTGATTCAGAGTGTATCCCACAACCTCAAGAGAATTCTATCTATGGTCCAACAAATCAAGAGCAATTATCCCTATCTCAACAATCATCATCACATGGCAAAAAAAAATCAACACATCATGATCTTGAGTCTCATATCTCTTCAGCCAACACAAGTGCATCTAAATGTCCATTGGATAGAGAATTTACTCATTTGGGAAAATCTTATGAATCAATAGTGGAAGAACTCCTTGAAAGCAATCTCAACACATTGCTACAAATCACTTCATGTAGTTTTTTATTCTTGACCAACTGTTGTTCCTATCATCGACACAATGAGTATAAAAATTCAGATTGCATGGATTTGAAACACAAAATCCAAGATCTCATAGATGATGACATAATTGAAATTGAAAATCCTAAGGAATCATCTAATGAAGATACTGTTCTCAAGAAAGATCTAAATCTTGAACCTTTGTCTAGTAATGGTTCTTGCACAGACTCCACTTCCTCCAACATTCATTTGTCTTCTAAAGAAATAAAGCTATCCAAAGTCTCCCCATCAAAAAAGAACCTAATGCTTTTCATGATAACTATGTCTACCCTCAAGGACTACCTCTAAAGGAGATCCAAGCTAATCTAGGTATGACTACAAGTCTTTTTTAGGATTCAAAGATCATAGACCCAAAGCCTCCATGTGCTTCAATGACTATCATGCCTACTCATAATGGTACTCCATAAACCCTCCATGAATCCCTCATGCAGATCAAAACTCCTTTCCAATCCTTAGAAGCAGCTCCATGTCAAGAGGATAATCTAAAGTATGAAGAAACGCATATCAGTAATGATTAAGATCAAGATACCATCCATCCTTATCCATTGGTTGACCAGAGTTACATATCCAAAGAGTCCCATGATAATTTAATAATACCCTTCCATTTCTTCTTAGAATACACTCTTACAACTCCTGTGTCTTATCCACCTCCCAAGAAAGATTAAGATACCATTCCCACCATCTCTAGTGAGCCTATTGAAAATCAAGAGAAAAGTACCCTTTATACACCATCTAAGGATCCTTGTCAAGATCAAATCATCCATTCATCTCATTTTCATAATCCTCCATATCCACCTCAAGGGATCATCATTTCTCCAAATCCCTTGCATAAAGATCAATCCTCTCAAGCTTCAGTTGCTCCTATCAAACTTTCTCCTATAAAAGATACTCAGACACCTATTGATATAAAGATGAATTCTAAAGAAAAGAGCCTTGGTCATGCAGCTCATGCCACAGATGTTGATATCCATTACACACCTTATCTACCTCTATTTTCATGTAAGCATCAACCTTATCTTTCCTCCAAATCCATTCTTGGTCCATATATCCCAAAGTTGAAACCATCACACCTTCCATCTATATTGGGTCTTTACATTCCTCCCTCCACCACACCTATCACCAATAGTTTTTCATTCACTTACCCTATCTCCTATCAAAATCAATAGAGACAAGCATCCTTGAACTCTCCCTATCAACCCACCCATATGAACCAATCATATCATCCCTATTCATCCACCATTCCCAAGTCTTCTAGATGCAAATTGTATGTGCAACAAAGAAATCAGAAATTCAAGAATCCATTTATATATGAAGATCACTATGTTCAGTCTAATCGACATGTGACTACAAAGAAAAAGGGAATATTCAAGAGACCACAAGGGTTCACTAAGAAAGGAAGAAAATAAAATAAAATATGGGTTCCTAAATCCATCATGAAAGAATTGCATTCTAAAGCATCCAAAAGAAATGGAAAATCAAAAGTTATGTGGATTCCCAAGTCTCTTTTAAAGGACTTGGATACAAAAGAAAAATCAAAGTTGGCATGAAAAATTCCAAAGGATTTTCCTTTATCTCCTTCCCAGCACCTTCTATTCTTTCCTACATCAAAGCCTCAAGCTATTCCATCGATTTTTCTTCCATCCGTCCACTACCCTTCAAGGTGTGTATCACTGTTTGTCTTATCACCATTTCTGTGTACCCCTATACAAACATTTCAATACCCTATCCAATATCCCACACCTACCTACTACCCATCCTTCCCATATCCTTCCATTCCCCTTATCAAATCCATCGCATAAATCCTTGGATACCATCTCACTTATCCTCCATTTCATTCCCTATCATTACCCTATCAACATCTTTTGAGAATACTTTTAGCATCCTTGGCCTATCATAGGATGCCCTTCAAAGGTGCACTATCCAAAGAGAAAGAGGCTTGAGTTCCTCCATCAAAAAAACAAAATACAAAAAAAATTCAAAAATAAGGAAAAAAAGTACCTTGGTGAAAACCTAGCAAACAGGCGCCTTGGCAGCAAAAGTAAAGAGAAATAAATCCATCCTATGGTGAAAACCACTTCTTGTGATGCTTTGGATAAGTACCATGATGAAAACCTGGAAAATAGGCATCATGCATAATTCCTCCTACTTTCACTCTTCACTTGGGGGCAAGTTCCTTCTATCTCATCTTATCCATCATATCTTACTATTCCATGAGCATCCGTGTTCCTTCAGGTGATCTTCAAAAGGTTGAGCCTATCCATGAAAACTACGCCTATTAAAATCCATTGCCATCAACTTATGCACTTTCTCTCATGCTACCCTATCATGATCTTGCTTATCCTAAGTCGATACTCACTATCCATGAAACATCCTTTCCCTAATTCCAAAGCATTCCTCACCATTTATCCTGATCATGTTAGCCTATCACTATCCTATCTAATTTACCCCTTGGTCTTGATCAAAATGAAGAACAAAAAATGAAAAATAGTTTCTCAAAACAATTCTTGACATGTCCATTCTTTTGGATGACATGCTTTTCATGACATCAGGTCATTATTCTATATGCTATCTAGAATCTCTCCATGAACCTACATTTCTATTCTTTTTCCCTAGCTTGGGCAATCTTGAGGAGACTGTCCTTGAAAGTTGCATTCACTCTCTTCATTCATCATTGTCTTTTTGCCTCATCCATCAGTCTGCTTATCCATCTATAATATTCTACACCTTGTTGTACATTGGGGGAAAATAAAATGTGATCTTGCTTGAGAATTAGTGATAGATCCAAAAAATCTAAAAATCCCAAAAAATCTTAAAAATCTTAAAATCCAAAAAAAATCTTAAAAATCTAAAAATACAAAAAAATACAAAAAAATTGAAAAATCAAGAAAAGTGCCTTGGTGAAAACCTGGAAACAGGCGCCTTGGTAGAAAAAATAGAAATTCTTCGAAGTTGTGAAAACCTAGCAACATGCATCACTTGTAATCAATGCTCCATTTATCAATGCATCACTTGAATATCTTGAGCTTGCACAAACAGTAAAGTTGAACTCTTACGTTTGGAACTGATCGTTCTCTTGATTCCTAGGGCCACATCCTAGTTCCTTCATTTTCATACCCTATCAGTTGTCCTACCCCTCATTTATCATGGTCTTCTAGCCACTTGGATAGTTTTCCACTAACACACTGGTGTTTCTCAACACCTTAATCAAATAGTGTTTCTCAACACTCTCTTTCGGACAAAGCTATGTTTTTCAACACACATCAGACAAACACTTACAAAATTTGCACAATAACACACAAACTAGCACAACAATGTTTCTTAATACTCACATCAATAACTTACATAGATTGAATTATTGATGATCTTTATCTTGGATGTTGTCTATTATCAATGAATTTTGTACTATTTTCTTTAATTTTTGCTTGTTGGTGTGGTCCCAATGATCCTTGTGTCAAGAAAGTAGGGTGTATGTGGAAAGAGCTTCCATATTTAGGTGGATAAGCCTCACATCCCTGGATCCTACTTCTTTGCATGCTAAGGTGAGGTTGGGGCTATCCCCTTGTCTATTATTTCTACTTGTTTACGTAAAGACACACTCATGGTTATCTTGGCTCTGAATGCCTCGGTACTGGTGTATCTTTAAAAAATCATCTGGAGATGATATTTAGGTCATCCTAGTTCCTATACCTAGATTCTTATGTTGTCTCCCATACTTCATCCGATGAAGGCCATATTCATACTCTTATGGTCGCAGTGGCACCAGTGAGGGTTATATCGGCTATGATGTCCCAAACACCCGATGATGAAAATACAGACTACTAGAATCAGTGACTTGACTACTCAGTGTTGTAGGCTGAATTTACATTCCTAGGCTTGCATAAATGACATTATAACTAAACACTCAACAATTCCAAAAACTAAGCTATTCCTTTAACCAATTTCTTCCTTGAATCCTTTTCTGAAGCGATCAACTGCATTTCATCTCCTTAAGGTTACCTATCTGCGCACAAATGGTCAGTAACAATAAAAACATGATGCGTAATCATCATAGTGAGCAACATATCATCTATGTAGAGAAAGATACAATCTATATGCACATGTTCCAAGATATTCAAAAAGTAACAGATTCATCAAGAACATATAAAGAAATGAAAGAAAGCACATGGAGTACCAAAATAGTCATCACATAAATATATATATCAAGGTCTTGATGTGTACAAAAATGTGCTCTAGAATCTTGAGAAAAAATATGCATCCTCAATGCAAATAAATCCAGTATAATCATGTAAATCTCCAAAAATAAAAATCAGAAGGGGATAAGAAAGAAGGGGGGAAATCATGTCTCACTTCCTCCCTCACCACCATCAGGGGTGGGCATTGAGGAGAATCTACTCTAGGTGGAGGGCCTACTCCCTCAGATCGTGCCAAGTACTATGAATATGGTGGCACCTGCTGTGCCATAGGAACTGCTGCGCTGTATGTTGCTACATAGTAGGCTACCCTACTATTCTGATATATCATGTGACTCTGCAACCCATAGACCCTCTCATCATGACCTGTGATCTCTTGGTCTTGCTCTAAAATATGGGACTGTCCTACTGCAACTTGGGTCTATATTGCTCAGACCCGTATCCTCAATGTCTGGATAGTATCCTGAGGAGTCTTCTCCTGTGGTTCTCCCTCCTCCTCGGCCTGCACCTGTGCAACCCTACATTTTCAAACCTATTTGATGGCCTCATAAGACCGAGATCCGGTTGAAAATCTCTCATCTCATCATCAACCTATTCTTCTAGGATCTCAACTTCCATGGAACCAAGGGTGCCTCCCTCCCATCACCGATGCTGTTGTCCAACTATGGGTGTCCTATAGGTATTGGCACCTATAGTAGCCCCTGCTCTAGACAGAGCTAGACCTCTCTGAGGTACTCTATCTAGTCCCCCCTTTCCACCTGTATCCCTTTGAGCTATGTATACCTCCTCAATCCATGGTTCTCTCTCTGTCAGATCTATGACTCTGGGGAAGGGGTGATGAGTGAAGTGATCTCTATACTAGGGTGTGACCCCCGCATCTATGATATCCTCTAGATAATCCAAAAAATGCCTATGCAAACCTACTAGCTCTTGTGTACAGAGAGATGGAGACAATCTCTGAGACCATTCTTGGTGCTCCTCATCAACAGAACGAGCATATGCTGTCAACTCTTGTGGAATACTTTGATCTCAACCATACTCTCATAGTACTCTTCCCACTACAAATCGCTCAACAACACTGGAGGTCATCCCAAATAAGGGATGTGAAACAAAGAAATATCACCGCTGCTTTCTCTAGTCGGTCCAAGCCTTTGTACGTACATATGGTCTCCATACAACCAAGCTAAGATCATCTAACTAACGCCTCCAATAATCAATCTTCCCTAGGTGGGGATGTGTCAGGAAACCTACAATCCTATACATGTATGGATGTCCACTCTGTCATGGATCATCCGTCACTGGCCTACATATGAGAAGATACTCCCAGGCCCATATTTGTAAGACTAGCACTCCTGCAGCCATCTCTTGTACTCCCCTATACATGATCTCATGCATCTCATGATACATGTGCATGAGAAGGCACTGAACCCAACCCAATCACTTTGGACGAGTAGACAATCTCTTTAGTACCTTGCCCCAACCACAACAGAATCCATGCTAGCTCCTGTCTGCAATCAAAAGGAAACCTATGTATCCTGTGATCACACACTCCAGTGGGAAGGCAGTCCCATACTGGCTCATCAGATCATCCCAAGCTATGACCTTTTTCAAGATTATGTGATCATGGAACACTCAAATCAATGTCTATGTACCTAACTATGATGCGACATCATACTCTATCTAATCTTCAGCAAATAGAATCCTAAGAATCTTCTATATGTCCTCGGGAGTGATGGTCATCTCCCCAGTTGGTAAATGAAATGTATTATCCTCATTATGGAATCTCTCCACCAAAGCTGTCAAAAGTCCATGGTTAACCTGGATGTTAGGCATCTGGGATAACCATCCAAAACAAAAGTCTCTCAGTTGACTCCTCTAATAATCAGACAGGTTCCTCACCAGACGCATGATAGGAGGATAAGTGGAGGGAAACTATATATCTGGTAAATCCTCTTGCGAGACAAAAAACAATGTAGAAGCATTAGTAATGACATCAAAATCAGCTACACTCAGCAAGAAACAATCAGAAAAGCTATCAAACAGGATATGAAAGAAAGAAAACACAAAATCAATCAGAAGGAAACATCAAAAAGTACCTTTGTTTCCCAAATGACAAAGTACATATAAGGGGTATTGGTACCAAAATCTGTACGAGTTAGGATTACAAGTGAAACAACAAAACACTCTGAAACAAAAAATCTAATACAGTCAGATGAAAAAGTGGGCTTCTATGAATATTTTCATGTGACAAATGGGTGATCCCCATGCGACAAAACTATTGGACTCAAACGAAAAAAATAGTTTTGCAATTTTTCGTATGAGCCCTCTCACCAGCTAATATGACGAACCGGGACCTATGACCTAAAAATATAAAAAATGTGCAAAAATGTATAAAAAACTTGCAAAAATGAATGCGAAGGTGAAGTTTATCAGTTACTTACGGGAGGTGGGTAGTCCTGTGGCTGTCCATACCGTTGCATGCGCTCGAAATGATGAGTTTCTACTGGGACCACCATTTTCTCTTTGGAAGCTTCTCGAAACTCAAATGTGGATGATAAAAATGACCCCTCCAGGCCTTATATAGAGATTTTGACCTAATTTTCAAAATGCCCTGATGGACATGAAAATTACACCCCTGGCTAATCAGACAGCTTTGAATCCATTTTCAGGACCAAAATCAAAATTCGACAACATTTTGATACTAAAAAATGAAAATTAACCTATTTTTTGCAAATGTAGTTGATCGCTGACGCTTTCCTCACAAGATTCTGATTTAAGATTCCTCTTGATCAATTTTCTTGCGCATTTCCTTCTTCAATCCAAAAAAAGTTAACTCGAGTCAACTCTTGGTTAGAATTGGTCAATCAGACCTCAAGTAGGCTCGTATCTCAAAATTCTCAATGATTTTTGATCTATCAGGCTTGTAGCTCTCCCCTCCTTTCAATTTCTCTCCTGAGCAGGCAGCACCATTATGTCAACAATTTGATTCACATCAACAAGACCAATCTCTAGGGGCAGAAAAACCAAAAATAAAAAATCAATCAAGTGATTCTTATCACTACGCATCAAAAATCTCAAATCTCTAGGGGTATATCAAGTTCATCGCACCATATCAATCTGATAACTCCTCTCAATCTAGTAATTGGCTTCATCAAGACCCATATCAAGTCAATTATCTCAATCAATTAATCAAATGGAAATCAGCCTCATCGCATCACATCAGGGTGATTCATCATTCAAATATAATCCAAAATTGGGAAATCTTCTTGGAGAATGGACATTCAGTTTCATCCCTTCACATCAAGTTGAATGCTTGAACTCTTTTTATTAGTCTTCGCCTAATCAAGCCCAGAGCTAATATCTTTAGATCTCCATTTTAGTATTTTCTAAATCAAGTCTAGAGCTAACCTCTTTATCAATCTTTGTTCAGTCAAGTCCGGAGGTGATATCTTCAAACCTGCAATTGATCTTTGTCCAATCAATTTTAGAATCGGTTCTGATCTAGGAGATAGTTTCATCACTTCACATCAAGCTATTTCCTGATCTAATCAAGCTTAACACATTCTTTGTGTTGGAATAGGAAAAACTCTATTCTCCCAAGAACACCTGCATGCAAACCTGTCACATGGAAGAAGCAAGATACAGAAGACATGAAAACTATGGAGGCCAAAAAGCTAGAGGAGACATCATATGCAAAAGAAAATAATATATTAACAATATGTTTCTAGAAATTACAATGTGATGTGAAAACTCTTTTTTGAAAAACAAAGAGGTGAATCCTTATAAAAGGAATCACGAATCCCTAAAAGGGAAAACCTAAGGTTATCTTAAGCAACTAGAGTGAATAGGTGAGTTAGTAATTAGATCATAATGATTTAATTAATAACCTGAGAGACTATTACTCTAACACCCCCCCTTAAGATAAGCTTAGGGAGAAGCAAAACCTAGGAGACTACTGCAGAAAGCAGGAAAGAAGGGTCCTGGCAACAAGGCCTGATCAGGTACCCAATACATGAAAGAAACTAGATGAAGGAAACAAAGCCTCCAATCTAGGAAAAGTCCCAAAGAAAGGAACAAGAAAGAGAAAGAAGCATCTCCAAAGCATGAAGCTACAAACACTATCAGAAGTAACTGCTGGAACCCCCATTGAAAAAGTGTATGACCAGGTAGAGAAGACAAAGTCTGAAGAGCTGATCAATCAAACCTGGAAAGTAATAGAACCAACATGAGAACCCCCCCATAATGCTGAACAGGGAGAGGGGTGATAGGAACACTGAAATATAATGCCAGAAACATCTGTAGAAAGAAGAATCAGAAACACCAATAGTGCAATAGAAGTACAAGCATAGGATAAAGGGCGGTGTCACCGACACACAACATGGGCTAATGTCATGGAAGGTATGCTCACTTGACAAAGGTGGATGAGCACAAAATGGAAAAATATCATAACCCCCCATGGCACTTTATAACTGAGTGCGAGTACAAAAAACACACAAGGTGCTCAAAATACCAGATATGCAAAAGCATGCACTTTATCTTAGTGCATTTACAAAAAATAAAATGCTGTAGTAGAGAAGCATACAATGCCAGAAGTTAGAAAGAAGAGTGAGCCATAAGATCAGAAGAAGAGATCCCAAGACCTGTAGAACCCAAGTAATCTGCCAGAGTGTGAAAGAGAAAAACTTGGAGGAGAGAGAACCTAAAGAAAAATCTAGAAAAAGACCCCTACAACTGAAAAGGTCACTGAAATATATTTTCAACGATATCTGGTTTGCCAAAAATAGAGTTCGGATGAGCAAGATATGGCTCCCAGAAGGCAAAGAATAGACATCAGAATTTGACAGAAAAAAAAACTATCAAGATAGTAGAACCAAAAACCCCAACCTCCTTCATTAGAAAGTGCTCGAAAAGAGCTTTTCGATGGTATATGGAAGTTAGAAAAATACCCCCGTATGCTCAAGATAGAGTGAAAACAGTGCGAGAGGGTCAAAAAGGCCTCAAAATGTTTTTTTAAGCCCCTGGGGCTGAAAAAGGGCTAGCCCCTGGGTGCATGGCACACGCAGGGGGCTGGGGCAGAGCCCCTAGTCGCTAAGAGGACCGACCACTCACAGAAATAAGCCCGCAAGGATTAAACACTCGCCGGGCAGAGCGGTGGAGTGGCGGAGCTAGTGGAGCGGGCTGGGAGCGCGAAGCGGCGGGGGGCCGCAGAGCGGGACCGGTGGCCGGCGGGGCGGAGGTCGGCGGGGGTCAGAGGCAACGTGGAGGCTGGAGGGTGGCACACGGCAGCGCGCTCCAAAAAATGCCAAAATTATGTCAAAAAACATAAAAAAACAATGTTTTTTAAATTTTTTTCTTGGTTTTCGTGCCCGTACGGCACTGGAAACCAATTTTTTTTTGCCTCGGAGCCAAGTTGTCCAAAATGGACAAGTTTTATATGAATTTTGGGGTTTTTAGGCATTCTGAGCGCAACGGTAATGTCTGTTTGAGCCCAAAATGACCAGAAATAAAGGTCCCCCCTAAATCCACACAAAAACTTCTAAAAAGCCAGAAAACCTCTAGCTTCTGATACACTTTGACAAAACACAAACAATGAGCAACAAGATGGCTCTGATACCATGTTAGAATAGGAAAAACCCTATTCTCCCAAGAACACCTACATGCAAACCTGTCACATAGAAGAAGCAAGATACAGAAGATAGGAAAACTATGGAGGCCAAAAAGCCAGAGGAGACATCGTATGCAAAAGAAAATAATATATTAACAATATGTTTCTAGAAATTACAATGTGATGTGAAAACTCCTTTTTGAAAAACAAAGAGGTAAATCCTTATAAAAGGAATCACGAAATCCTAAAAGGGAAAACCTAAGGTTAGCTTAAGCAACTAGAGTGAATAGGTGAGTTAGTAATTAGATCATAATGATTTAATTAATAACCTGAGAGACTATTACTCTAACACTTTGGCCCAATGTCTTCCCAAATCAATCACACATTAGTCAAAGAGGGGAAAAATTAATCATCTAAAATTGGTCTAGCAAACCTATAGCCCCTATTTTTGATTGATGGGTCTTAATAAATTCTAAATCTAAGACATTATTGCTAGAATCTAATTATGGAACACTTAATCAAATTTTCTTACATAATCCTAATCCTAACTCGTTGAGTCAAATAATCAATCATCCAAGCCTAAATCTTAAAATGCATAAAACATTGGGATAAATCAAAAAGTCCTAAGTCCCTTTTAAATCAAAAAATGAACCCATTCACACATGGGCGTGCACTCAAAAATCAAAATAAAACAAATAAAAGGGAAAATGCTAATTTTGTCTCATTCTCCACAAGGGTTGACCAATCAAATACATTCCACTTAGCTCACATGGATTGAGGTAAGTTTCATCTCCACCATTGATCATTCCCTTTTGCCTCTTAATCTCAACCACTCATTTCTTGGAATCTCTTATAAAAGGGATAACTCCCTTTCTTATTGATAACAAGAATATTTGGAGTAGAGTTATAATGCTATTTTCATTCTAGAGCTTATTTATGCACTCATAGTTCTTACTTGCATAGTAGTTTACTTGCATTCTTGCATCGTTAGCTTCATTTCTTAGTTTAATGACATTCTAGTTTCCTTTCATAGCTTAATGTAGATGCATTATTCTTCTCATTTGATAGATTAATCTTGCATCTGAGTTCCATTTCTTATAGTTGTTATGCATTTAATTTGTTAGTTCATGCATTTCAATTTTCAAGTTTTCAAGAGAAAAGTATGCAAGTCTATACATCTTGCTCCATCTTACATTGAATATTCCATTTTGGGGTACTCAAGTCACTAATTTTCCATGTCCAATCTGACGGGCAACTCATGAGAATCACACTCACTTCAACTAGGAAACAATAAGCCGGTTTCAAGGGTTTTTATGCTATGTTTGATCTTCATTTTGATACTAACCCCTTTGATGTAATGGTTTATTGAAGTGTTTGGTTGCATATTCTGATCACACATTTTTCCACACACATAGTTTCAACTAGGTAACTACTAAAGCTAGTGCTTTGTCAAGATCCACTCCTAAGATTGATAAAGGAAAGACCCCTATGTTTAAAGGGATTGCAGATAAGGAATGTTTTATTCCTATAAAGCTACACAATTGGAGAAGGGTTAGAAGTGAACCTCAGTTATAGATAAAATATGGGACCCTCTATTAATTTATTGATTTAGAAGACTTGACCGAGGAAAATGGAATTCTATTTGAGTTGCCTTCTAATATTGAATTCCTAAAAGTGTCTCTTCTAGAGGATAAAGAGAATGATAATAAGAATTTATTTCTAATTGGTTTGCAGGATGCTCATATGAATACATATCTACCTCCCATATATTTGAAGTATTTGAGCCAAGTGGGGAAATAGTTTTGAGAGCTGATATATCCTTGGAGGATCTGACTCCTCTCCATGGGGAGGAGATTTCAGATTCTAGAAAAGGTAGCAGGGTTACAAACATTTTAGGTTTGCGCTAAACCCACCTTAAAAAGGGTCCTCCAAAGAGACCCTTTAAGGTGGTTCATAAGAAGGATTAGGAGAAAGTGATTAGATATTGGTGGAATTTGGGTCAATGTAAACAATTGACTCCCATTTTTCCCAACCTAGAAAATAGTTGTCATATCATGGAATGTGAGGGGTATTAATTGTTAGAGTAATAAGTTAACTCACTTATTAATTAAATCATCTTGATTTAATTATTAAAGTCACTTATTATCTCTAGCTCACTTAAGCTAAACTTTAGGCATATAATAATTAATTATTATCATGCAACCTAGGTTTCTCCCCTTTTCAGGGTTTTGATCACCTTTTATAAGGTTTGATCTCTTTGTATTTGGTAATCAATTCTGATTGATCTTGAATCATATTGTATTATGTATTCCATTATTGAATAAATTAAGGATATTTCCTCTTTCACAGATCTTCTATTTCTGGCCTCCATAGCTTTTGCTTCTCTCTTTCTGTGACATGTGTTTGCATGTAGGTGTTTCTTAGGAGCTATAGGATTGATAGTTTTTCATCAATTCCAATATGGTATCAGAGCTCCAGATCTTCATGCTCCTGTTCTCTTCATGAGAGATTTGGCCTTGTTCTTCAGATCTATGTTTTCAAGAGGTTGTTTCCTTCAGATTTTTTTGGATCTGGGGGAGTTATTTTTAGATCACTTTGGGCACAAACTGACCTAACGGTTGTGTTTGGAAGGCCCCAAAACCCCTATTTTCATACAAGTCTTATCAAATTTGGACACAATTGAGATCTGGGCCCTCTTTTTTTTCATGTACAAGCTTGGCACACTTTTTGAGGCAAAAAAACCTTGGTTTTCACATTGCCTCAATTTCCATGCCACCTCAAAATTCCCACCACCATACTGGAGAAGAATTTTTTTTATTGCATGGCAATTGTTTTTTGTTTTTTGGTGATTTGTTTTTAGAAAAACTTTATTATTAATTTTCAAAATTTGAAAGAACTTTCAAAAACATGTGTACCTTTTGAAAAGTATGTCTACAGTGCAGGCGCTGATCTCACTAGTCACAGGTCTGAGATCAAGATTAAATTTGATGACCACTAACCTGTCATACAGCTTTCCCTTTTATTTATAATGAGCAGCCTATTGTTTCGTTTGTGATATCTTTTGCATATGGTATCAGTTTTTGACCTATCATATATCGTCGAAAAGCTCTTTCTGAGCTCTATCCAAATTTGGAGGTTAGATTTTATGATTTTTCCATCTTGTAGGGTTTTTTCAGTCAAAGTTAGGGTTCTTTTTTTCACTCCAGGAGTCATATCTTTCTCATCTGGACTCCATTTTTTGATTTCCGCATGGCATTGGAAAGATGGTTTTGTGCTCTATCTTATTTTATGGGTCTCACACCTAGAATATTCTTCAGGTACCTTTTATTTATATTTTTGCATTTTTGCAATGTGGTGATTATCTTAGATGTTTTAGGTCCTAGGATCATTTTCCTTGCATGGGATGACTCCCTTTTAACTGTTACTCATGTTCATACAACTTTCTTGTCATTCTTGATAATTGTAGACATCTATTTCTATAGTTTTTCTTATTTGCAAACACATTGGGATAAAGTGCCATTTGATGCATGCTTGGAGATCTTGGAGATCTATTTGTACTCGCACTACATTATAAATTTCCATGGGGAGGTTTGATTTACCTTTGTCAAGTGAGTGATCCTTCCACGAAATTAGCCTCATGATGTGTGTCAAGAGAGTGTTTCCTCCATGACACTATCCTTTATATGTACTTGTACTTTCTATTGCACTTTCTATGTTCCTAGTTCTTCATCATGTAGTTATTCTTGGTAGTCTGGTTCAGTGTACCTGTCATGCCTCTCCTTGCTCAACATAATGGGGGGGGGAGGTATTTACCATCAGTTCTAATGCTTCCTTGGTTCGATGGAGTGATCTATGTATTAAGTATTTGTTCCTACGTACTAGATAGAAGCAGTGGCTGGGTACCTATGCATTTCGGTGAGATAGATAATTTACCATATGGACTCTCTTTCATTCCTATTTTGGAGGCATCCTTCTATCTTTGATTGATCAACTCTTCAAGATTTTTTTACAATCTTCTCCATCTGATCATGTTGTATTATAGTGGAGGTTCTAGTAGTTATTCTTCGACAGTGTTTGCAAATTCATGCTTCAGTGATGTTCTTCATGTTCTTCCTTTGTTCCTATCTTCTAGGACATTCTCTAGTTTGGAGGCTTCTTTAGTCCTTCACTAGTAATCATCTCTTTTCAAAGAGGGGTTTTTCCCACTGGGTTTTCTATTTTTCTCCTCTTTACATATATTTTTTATACTTGGATACCTGATCAGGCCATGTTGCCAGGACCCATTTCCTGCTTTCATTAGTTTCTTCTAGATTTTTAGCTTCTCCCCAAGTTTATCTTAAGGGGGGTGTTAGAGTAATAGGTTAATTCACTGATTAATTAAATTATTTTGATTTAATTATTAAAGTCACTTATTATCTATAGTTCACTTAAGCTAAAATTTAGGAATATATTAATTAATTCTTTATTAATTATTATCATGCAACCTATGTTTCTCCCTTTTTAGGGTTTTGATAACCTTTTATAAGGTTTGATCTCTTTATATTTGGTAATCAATTCTGATTAACCTTGAATCATCTTGTATTTTGTATTACATTATTGAATCAATTGAGGATATTTATCTTGGAATAATGTATGGAAAGTAAGGACTGAGAGGGAAGGGGTGAATCAGTACTTATAAAACTTTTCACTTAATATCTTATTTGATTAACCATAAAATTGTTGTTCTTTGTTTACCAAATCCTTTGCATTGAAATGAAAATAATGTAAAGTATGTAATTCAAAACATTAAAACCATAACAAATAAAATCATAAAACAATGATTTGGTTATGCAGAAATCCTTGGTTAGAACACAAAACTGCTGCGGGGATGACACCAACAACTTTCACTAGAAATAGTACTTAAAAGGCCTACATGATTATAGGATTTTACAATCTCTACACTTAGAGATGTACTCAATTAAAGGTTTTACAATAACAAGATCTGTTAGGATCTACCCAGTGTTGGGATTTAATCTTCACAATAAAATAGTACTTAAACTATGAAATGTCTGCTATGATTTGCATCAAATAAAATTCTGATTCAGACTCTGTGTGCTCTGATATGTATTACCTTAATTATGATCTCTATAACACTTCAGTATTCTTCTCTGCTCTAGCTAAATCTACTCGGTACTTCTCTACTCTGTGTTGTTCACCTCAATACATCAATAAAAACATTAAATCCTTCATTAAATTCATTCACAACTTTTCTTATAGCTTTTTCATCTTGTGAAATCATCCTTAATAAGTATGAAGTTTTAACCTCTTAATCCTGTGAGTTAGTTGAAAAATGATTATCTTGAACCATACGATCTTCTTTCTCCCTTGGTGACCATGTCACTTTAACCTTGGTATTAGGTGTTGTTCTTGGAAATACAAAATCTCATTAAATACAAACTCTCATTAACCGTTTGATCTGTGCCTTAGATCTTCATCCTGAATTATCTCGATCATTGATCGTGTAACCAATTATTGTTAATTCTCATAGCAATGTAATTAATATAGTAACCATGCATTAAATGCATTCTTATCACTTTATGAATTAACTGTCTAGCTTGGTTACATATTCCTTCTGAATCGGTTGAGTTATCTCTCGGTGCTCGGTAACTAGTAACTTGGTGTACTATGTCCACTCAGTAACAAAATATGCTTGGTAATTTAGTTCTCAACTCTTTTCTTTACCGACTGCATAATACTTTATGTCTTGACCAACTGCCTCAGTGTGTATTACCGACTAGTTCTTTATAAGAGTTTCTCCATTCACTGGTTGTGTTCTCCATGAATTGTGACTTTGACAAAACTAATGACAAAAAAATAACTTACAAAGGTAACCATTTCCTCTTTCACAGATCTGTTGTTTCTAGCCTTCATAGCTTTTTCTTCTCTCTTTTTGTGAGAGGTGTTTTCATGCAGGTGATTCTTGGGAGCTGTAGGGTTGATAGTTTTTCATCAATTCCAATATTAATAACATCCCTAGACAAAAGGCTATTTGGGAGTTTATTGGTACTCATTCTCCTAATATTGTCTTCATTCAGGAAACCATATTTTTAGAGGATGACATGTTGAATTGATGCCCTAATTTTTTAATCCATGGCCATTGCTAATGTGTTAGGGCTCATGGCAGTTCACATGGTGTGGATTTATTTTGGTACCCAAAGAAGATGGTTCCACTTTGGTGGATCTCAAGTTTATTGTCTATTTATTGGCTGCTTTAAGTTTGGATTCTAATGAAAATTTTTGATGACATTAATTTTTCATTAGTATGCAAAAAACACTTTTGGTAAGCATACACCGAAAGATAGAACAAAGAGAAAATCGAAGATCAGATAAAAAGAGATCACCGAAGATGACTAAGTACAAAAAGAACTGACGACACAAATTAGTGTGTAAACCAAAAAAACAAAGATAGAAAGACAAAGAGGAACCCAATGTGTAAGATACAGTCTAGACCGATGAGATAGTTAAAGTTCAATCGACAGAATGAAACCAAAAGACAGCCAGAGAATAACTGATAGACAGAAATTGAAAGTCAGTTGCATCCCACAAAAAGTGGATCTGACTTCCACGTCAGATAAAACAAGCTTATTCTATTTATAGGATATTTATTTGTTTTTAAATCCATTTCTTTAGGGACAAGAAACATGAATGTAAGTGCTTTAATCAGTCTAACTGATTTAAAACACATAGACTAGGAGATCTAGGTACAAGTTGTAAACCTGATCTTAGAGTTAATATTATTTTTCTTGAAACTTGATGATGTCAATCCATCTTATAAATATATGATGCAATCATTCATTAATGATGATGTGAATAGAGCAGAGAAGATGAATAATGCCAATGAGCACATCTATGGATCAGATTGAGAGTTTCAAGAACAAGAACAACAAAAGGTGAATTTGGTTATTATAACCAAGAACAGAGGACACCGAGAATCAGAGGTATTATTCAATCAAAATAAGGTGATAATATTTTTCATGTGATCTAAGTTGGATCTGTATCAGCAATAGGAGATTACATTTACCAGGTAAATTTGTAAATTTCTATCATTCTAACAAGTGGAGCAAAGTGTAAAAATCCTTTCAAGGAAGGTGGATTTAACAGTCCAACTACAAATATCTTAACCAAGTGCACACTCAACAATGTTGCTAAAGCTCCTAATAGAGTAGACTTTAACAGGTCTCCACCGGTACTCTTAATAGGGTAGATCATCAGAAGTGATCAAATTGTAAGCCTTAATATGCCCCTTCCAATCTGCAGATAGTGAAGTTTTTGTGGGTGCCATCCCCACTGCAGTTTTTACTTCCCAACATGAGTTTTTTGCGATATCATATCTTGTGTTATGTGTCAAATTACTTTCATGAATGTTTCTATCAATGTTCACATGCATGTTAATGTTATGAATTGATATAACTCACATCAAAATAGTATATATCAGATTGAAAGGATATACAATTGATTACAAAGGTTAATTGATTAAAGGATACAAAAGTCTTAGAAGTACTAATTCACTCCTTCCCTCTCAGTACATACTTCCCATTAATCTCAAAAATTGGTATTAGAGCTAAGTCTCTTCTTAGAAAGCTTAAAGGCTTAAGAGAAAAAATCATACAATGGAGAAGTACAAACTTGATAAAAATATTGAGAATAAGAAGCTTGAAATTCAGATGTTCTATGAACAATATAAAGAAGCTAGAATCAATATGAGAAAGCTGCTAGATGAAAGAAAGAATATGGCATCTCACTGTAATGAGACAAATTATCATTAGGAAGAGATACCAGTTTTCTTTGAATCTTCAGGATTAACTACAAGCAAAGCATCATATACATCAAAAGAAAGCATCACAAGCCTAACTGAAATCAATCTACATCTGGATGGACAAGTTAAATCTCTGCAAATCGGTCAAGAGACACAGATGGTAATGATGATTGATGTCATGAACAATGATAGACAAGATGAGAAAGAAAGAACACTAGCTATTGATGATAGAAGAAAGATCACATAAAAGATACAAGAAAAAGAGTCTGAAATACAAAGACTTACAAATCATCACCATGAGATTACAAATCAGATTATTCTTATGAGTCAAGAAGAAAATAGAATAAATGTTGAACTCATTGAAAGAATAGAAGCTATCAGTGAACTGAGGGATGATAATGAAAAGTTAAAACAAAAAATAAGAATTCAGAAACATCATAATAAAATTATCAAGAAAGCTGAAGAAAGCAACAAAAGAATGGATGATTTTCTGAAGGACAATGAAGAGTCAACAACAACAACATTCTAGGTTTTATCGAGAATGGAGAATCATCAAATCAAACTGACCCAAATAATGTCTATGAAAATCTAAGACCAAGAAAGATGACATGTAATCACTGTGGAAAGCAAGGCCATACATCAAATGTATGTAGAGGCAAAATGAAAGGTATTCCTAAATCTACATCTTCATTCATAGGATTTTGTTATAAGTGTAACAAGAAAGGGAATAAAGAATATGAATGTAAGTTTAAGATGAAACAACCAAAGAAGGAAAAATACATGGACAAGTACTGTCCTACTTAAAAAATGAATGGGCACACAACTCTTGAATGCTAGAAAAAGAAAAGGCAAGCATGGAAGCCAAAAGGTCAAGAAATTCCCTATTAACCAAAAAGAATCGGTAACCAGTATGTATGGGATTACAACACTTGGAAAAATTGTACAGCATGTGGAAGATATGGTCACATTGCTACAAACTATATGAGACAGTGGACTAGAAATTCTAGTGGCTAGACTAACCCCAGAATGGCATGCTTACACTGTCATAAAGTTGGTCATCTCAAGAAAGACTGCAGAGACCGAATGATAGAGACCAACACATATCCCAATGGAAATACCATTGAAGACATCCAGAGAGATAGAGAAAAAATGTGGAGAAGAGCTTCAAACAATGATGAAGCTGGACCAAGCAATGAAAATGGTGACACCCCATCCAATGGATTTGGTGACATCACCACCCCCTCCCTAGCAGAACAAGTAAGTATGGAACTGCATTATCCAAGTTATTATTTTACATCAGTTCCATGATATGTTGATATAACACCAAATTAGCATAAGTAAAGATGCATCATGGTATTACTTGTCAAAATCTGTGATAACTACGCTTTCGAACATATGTACAAAAATCCATTGGTACACACTCAAAGATGAGATTGGCCACACTTACCAAGAAGTTTCAGTTAACATAAGAAAGCAAAGTTGCTAAGTATAAACTGAGCCTCATAAGTAAACAAGAAAAGTGAACAAGTTGTTTGTGACACCGAAAATCATCGGTAAAAGAAACAAATATAACAACCACTCCAAGATGTCATGTAGTCACCGAAAGTGAAGTCCTCACTGACAAAATCTATCTTTATACATCGAGGAGTTGGTAAGAATTTATGACACGCATTTTAGGGAAACAACTATAAATAGGGCAACGTAAATAATCATTATTCACGATGACCGGAGTAGAGCGACGAAGGAAATTTTTGAGAAACTAAATCACAGAGTGACCACAACTTGACACACAACACTCCAAATCACTTCAGAAATGTTTGCAAGAGTAAACAATAAGTTCTACAAAATTGACAACTCTATTTTTGCGCATTTCATAGGAAGCCCTAAATTATAAAAATGGCCTCGACATCAAGAACTATGAAATCTAAGAACACAAAGAAGGATGAGTTCAAGCTCATCAAGAATTCAACATGTAGGAACCTAATTATAGGATTCATCCTGAGGTTGCCTCACAACCTGATGATGCTGGAGCATTCTCATGCATACCAGCTAGGGTTTTACTCATGGAAGATGTTTGATCTTTCATACACTACAAGATTGCAGAGATAGGAACTTCAGAAGTTGAAGAAGCTTATAAGAAGCTATGCAAGAAAGATGGAACACTAAAAGATGAACATAAGCATATAGAAGTAAAAGGGTTCACCAATGCCCTAATGTTCTCAAAGGTCTTGAAAGTCAAATGGATTCGGTTAGTAATAAGACAAAAGAAAAATCAAAAGATATGGCCTGATGAACCAAAGGTGATAACCTAAGATGTCATCCATGTGGTCACTGGTTACCCTATAACAGAAAAGGTGAAATTACTAAAGCATCCACCTAAGGCCAAGATCAAGAAGATGAAAGGAGCCAAATGGGATGGAAGAGGACTGAAATTTTCCACCATAACCGATGATGAGATGAAGTTTGGTGCATGCGTTCTAGGATAAAAATTCTTCCAAGAAAGAAGATTGAACAACATAGCATCGAGTGCAGTGGACACAACGTATAATATTGTGAAGAAAGGAACACAGTTGGATTTATTTGAACTACTCCTGAATCAGTTGAAAGATAACTTAAATACTATTAGGAATGCAAAGTCAAACACATAAGTTTGGCTCACTCATAATGTGTATTTTCTTCTATCTTCAAGAGACATTCCCATGGGTAGGAGATGTGAAATGGGATAGCACCAAACCGGTCACCATGCAAATCAGTGAACATATAGCTTCACTGGGAGAAAATTTTGAGACAGTCATGGATGGATACTTCACTATATTCAAAGACCGAATGCAAAAGAGGGTAAGGATCCCCAAACAACTCATTGAGAAATATAAAGATGAGATATGTTTTATGGTTGATACAGATAATACTTACATAAAACCTGCTACACCGAGGACAACATGGTTACAACCATTGGAGTATGAGACAAACATTGATCTTGCAACTAAGGAAGTTGATGCCTTGATCAATGAACCACTGGATAAGAAAAAACCCAAGTTTGGAACATATGAGGAGGCCAAGACAAGAATACAATCTGGCCTAGTTGTTAAGAAAATTGTCAGGAAAAAGGACAAGATGGTAAAGAATCTCAAGAAAATATTGTCGGCAACTGAGGAAGAAACTAAATAGGATGAAGAAGTTGAACAGGAGGAAGAAACTGAAGAAAAATTATCTGTCAATAAAACTGAGGAAAAGGATGAATCTGAGGAAATAGAGTCAGATTCACCACCTCCTCCACAAACTAAGAAGCCAAGGACAAAAGATGCTTCTAGAACTAGAAGCCAAACATCGAAGGATTCAACTCCCTCACCTTTAAAGAAAGGAAAGGCCAGGACATACAAGATGAAAGCTACCACACTGAAGAGATGGAAAAACAAAAGAGGAAGTAAATTTGTTGGTTGTATTTCGTGTTTTGCCCTGTTCCTTGTCTTGTTCTCTGAAAGTTTGCAGGTTTTCATGCCTATTCCATGTCAAAATCTTGTTAAAACCCTGCAAAAACCCTAAGACCTAATGTTAAATGATGCATTTTAAAACCCTCAGCCATGTCTTATATTCGTTCATTACCTTTTTCAAGTTACTTAAGGCATGTGTTGTTTAACAAGTTAAGTCAGGTCGCTTGATCGCGTGAATCAAAATGAATATGCCAAATGATCTCCCGACTTTGGTTTTGCCTTATGTCGCTTAGTATCGTGAAAAAATAGAATATTCTATAAGTGTCTCCAGACTTAGCGATCTTCCTTTGGTCGGGTTGTCGCTTAATTCTATGTTATGAGCTTTTAAAAGAAATGGGACCTACCTCAGTTGGGTGATCGCATGATGTTGAGGCAAGTCAACAAAATGTCTTCCGACCTTGCGCCTTCCTTTATGTCACGTGATCGCTTGATCCACCTAGTCAAACAGTTAAGGTTTCACTTCAGTCGCGTGGTCTCGTGATTAAAAGACGGTTAAGAGATAACAGTCATGACCATGCGACTAACAGTTATATGTTAAATGATTTCCCTCAGTCGGGATGTCGCCAGAACAGAAAGGTTACTCAGATTCTCAGAATGCATAAAGTGGACGAAGTAAAAGATGACATCTGTCAGATTGCTATTGGATGTCGCTTGGTCGCTTGATATAAGAATGGGATCAAGTGATAAAGAGACTAAGTTATGTTACCCTTCGGTCGTGAAGTCTCTTGATTTTTTAAGGGTATGTCAAGATGTGAAGCGATTAAAGGACAGTCGTTCGATGAAAAGGTGAAAGGATCTGACGGTGGTCGCTAAGTCAGATGATAAAAATGTCTCAGGTAAAAAGTACTCACGACTA
>MU214522.1:2239-53955 GCA_018584345.1 Thuja plicata | reverse complement strand
TACATTCAATCCAAGAAAATATTTGATAGGTCCAATCATGCTCATTTCAAACTCACTTTTCATTTCTTTGGAAAATTCTGCACTAAGTTTGTCATTACCTCCAAAGATAATGTCATCAACAAAAATAACAACGAGTAGTAATCCTTCATCTGTCTCTCTTATGAATAAGTTACAGCCTGCTGCTCCTTTTTTGAATCCTATCTTTGTTAAGTAACCATCATTTCTCTCATACCAAGCTCTTGGGGCCTGTTTAAGTCCATAAAGTGTTTTCTTTAGTTTGCATACCATGTTTGGTTTGTCTAAAAGTTTGAATCCTTCAGGCTACTCTATGTAGACTTCTTCCTTCAAATCACCATTTAAAAAAGATGACTTGACATCCATTTGATATACTTTAAAGTTATTGAATGTTGCATAGGCCAAAAAAAAAATGATAGATTCTAGTCTGCTCATAGGGGCAAATGTATTAGTGTAGTCTATTCCTTCTCTCTACACATATCCTTTACATACTAATCTTGCTTTGTTTCTTACCACTGTGCCTTCTTCATTCATTTTTTTCCTGAATATCCACTTTGTTCCAATCAAATTCTTGTCATGAGGTCTAGGGACTAGTTCCCATGTATCATTCTTTATTATTTGATCTAATTCTTCTTGCATAAAACTTTGCCAATTTGAATCATTGCACACATCTTCTACACTTAAGGGTTCAATCTATGAAAGTAAGAATACCTCTTCATCAATGGTTGAACCTTTTGCTCTGGATCTTGTCAAGATTTTAGCGCTATGATCTCCAATGATGTCTTCCTTAGAGTCGTATTTGGATGTGTATTTTGAGTTTTTAGGAGTGACACTTTCATCTGTAATCTATGATTCTTCTTCACTTGGTTTAGGATTGTTACATGAAACATCAATACAGTCAAACATTTCTTCAATAACCGTGTCCTTATTGATGGGTCTGGGCTAATCTTCAATCATGGGAGCACATTAATAGTATCTTTCTTGAATCATAAACTTCTCATCAATCTTCACATGAGTACTTTCAATGATCTTCTTCAATCTTAGATTAAAACATCTATAGGATTTTCTTTTAGTAGAGTAACCAAGAAAAATACCTTCGTCACTTCTAGCATCAAAATTTCCAATGCTATCATCTCTCTTGATGTAGCACTTGCTTCCAAAGATTCTAAAGTATTTTATAGTAGGTACATTACCAAACCAAAGTTCATAAGGTGTCTTGTCTGCACCTGGCCTCAATTATATTCTATTGATAGTATAGACTGCTGTATTGATCACATCTCTCCAATAGGTATGGGAAACCTTTCCTTCAATCATGATAGTGCGTGTTGTGTCAAGTATTATTTTGTTCCTTCTTTCTGCAATCCCATTCTGCTAAGGGGTTATAGGTGCAATTAACTATATTTTGATTCCATGTTCTTCGCAGTAATCATAAAACTAGTCAGATGTGGATTCTCCTCCTCTATCAGATCTCAGACATTTTTCAATCCAGATTCATTCTCAACCTTAGCTTTGAATATTTTGAACTTCTCAAAAGTTTCAGATTTGTCTTTTAAGAACACAACCCACATCATCCTGAAATACCTTTCTCCATAGTATAATCTTGTTTGAGTAGGTCCACATAGGCCTGTATGTATCAGATCTAATTTGTTTTCACTAGAGTCTTGTTTAATTCTGAATGAGGTCCTCACATGCTTCCCCATGACACATTCCTTGCACATAGTTTCAACTGGTCTTGCAATACTTGGAAGGTCTCTTATTGCCTTTACATTACTTATCTTGACTATGTTGTCAAAATTGATATGACAAAGACTCTTGTGCCATAACCAACTGTCATCCACTTTTGCAACAAAACAACTTACTTCAGAGTTAAGATGGAAAACATTTCCTTTGGTATTTGAACCTGATGCAATCATGTCTCCTTTTTTGTTGATAATACAACTTTTTTTCTTGAATTCCAACTGATATGCTTTGTCTAGCAGTTGTCCAACACTTAGTAAGTTATGATGCAAACCATCAACATAAAGAACACCATCTGTCTTGTTCTTTCCATCTAAGGTGATAGATCCTCTACCTATGATAGGTTTGGGAGTTTATGGGACATAAGATTTTGTCATGTTACCTTTGATAACATTGTGAAGGCAAGTATGAAAAAAGTAGTAAGAGATATACCTAAGATTGTAAAGCCATATAACACTATGTCTATGTAGAGAGTGTGTTATTGGGAAGCAGACTATAAGCACTTTCAAAATAAAATCATATTCAACGAAAGGGAAGTTGGATTCGGTACATATAGATCTGTTTGGTCCTACACAAAAAAGATCATACTATGGTGAAGTGTACTTTATACTATTTGTTGATAAATTTTCTAGAATGATGTGGGTTACTTACTTAAGGGAGAAATATGAAGCATTTGACAAGTTCAAGTTATCTAAAACAAAAGTTGAGAATGAATTTGGTTTGAAGCTAAAGTGTTTGAGATCAGACAGAGGAGGAGAGTTTAAATCAGAGTTATTTGATACATGCTGTCAAGCACAAGGAACATACAGACATACATCAGGCCCTAAAACTCCACAACAGAATGGGATAACCGAGTGAAGAAATAGAACTATATTAGATGCTATAAGGAATATGTTGCTAGAAGGAAATGTGTCACATGTTCACTGGAGAGAAGAAGTTGGGACTGTTGTGTACACACTGAACATAATTTAGATTAGAGAAGGTACAAGTAAGACTCCTTATGAATTGTTGTTTGATCATACACCTACTATAAAATATTTCAGAATATTTGGTAGCAAATGTTATATCAAGAGAGATGATGAAATAGGCAAGTTTGATGCTAGAAGTGATGAAGGAATCTTTCTTGGTTATTCCACTAAGAGTAAAGCATATAAATGTTTCAATCTGAGATTGAGAAAGTTGATTGAAAGGGCCAATGTGAGGATAGATGAAAATTTTCAAATTCAGGAAAGAATGTATGACTTTGGTCAGATTAAATAAGTGAAAGAGGTTATTGCTAAACCTAAAGAATCTTTGATGATTGAAAATGAGACTGAAGATGAACAGACTGAAGATACTAAGACATTGAAGACACCAAGGTATTTTAAGAAGAACCATCCTGAAGATAAAATTATTGGTGATGCAAGAAAATGCATGATGACTAG
This sequence comes from Thuja plicata, assembly GCA_018584345.1. Lineage (NCBI taxonomy): Eukaryota > Viridiplantae > Streptophyta > Pinopsida > Cupressales > Cupressaceae > Thuja > Thuja plicata. The sequence goes on along the minus strand of MU214522.1, from coordinate 50,779 downwards.
ATCTAGTGCTAGAGATGAGATTTGTTTGATTCCTCAAGTTGAACCAAATACTACTGATGAAACATATAGAGATAAATCTTGGAATAAACCTATGGAAGAAGAACTTGAACAGATAAAGAAAAAACATACTTGGGAATTGGTTCCAAGACCTAAGAACAAAAATGTGATTGGTACTAAATGGGTTTTCAGAAATAAGATGGATGTGAAGTCAACATTCTTGAATGGTGATCTAGAAGAAGAACTTTACATTGAGAAACCTGATGGTTTTCTTTTGACATATGATGAAAAAATGGTTTGCAGATTGAAGAAGGAAATGCATGGACTAAAACAGGCACCAAGAGCATGGTATGCAAGACTGGACAAATATCTACTTTGTCTTGGTTTTAGAAAAGGTAATGCAAACAGTAATTTATATTTTAGAACTGATGAAGATGGAATCTTGATTATAGAAGATTTTTTTGATGATATCATTTTTGGAGGCAATGATAAGATGAGTAAGAAGTTTTCTAAAGAAATGGAAAATGAATTCGAGATGTCAATGATTGGTGAGATGAATTTTTTTCTTGGTTTGCAAATTAATTAGAGTAAGAATGACATTTTTATATCTCAGACCAAGTATCTTAAGGAAATGTTGAAAAAGTTTGGAATGGAAGATTGTAAACCTATTGGGACACCTATGGTGACTGGATACAAACTAACTAGTAATGATGAGACTCAAAGTGTTGTTTAAACAAAGTATAGATCAATGATTGGTTGTCTACAATACCTAACTCACACTAGACTAGATATTACCAATGTAGTTGGAATTGTGGCTAGATATCAGGCAGATCCTAAAGAGACACATTTTTTTGCTGTAAAAAGGATTTTCAAATATTTGAAAGGGACAATAGAATATGGATTATGGTATAAAAAATTAGAAGATTTTACTTTGCAGGCCTATATTGATGCTAATTGGGCAGGTAATATGGATGACAGGAAGAGTACAAGTGGTGGTGCATTTTTCCTTAGAAAAAGATTGGTTTCTTGGTTGAGCAAGAAGCATAACTATATTGCTCAATCTACTACTGAGTCAGAGTATGTTGTTGCTGCAATAAATTGTACACAAGTTGTTTGGATGAAACAAATGATGAAGGACATTGGAATAATTTTCAAAGAACCAGTGGTTATCCATTGTGATAACATTAACATAGTGAATATGTTGAAGAATCTTGCAATGCATTCAAAGACTAAACATATTTATATTAAGTATCATTTTTTGAGAGAGAAGGTAGTAGATAAAGAGATTAAACTAGAGTATATTAGCACAAAGGAACAGATAGAAGATATATTTACTAAACCTTTTCCAAAAGATGCTTTTGAATATCTCAGAGGCATGCTTGGGGTGGTGGCCCCTCCTAGTGGTAATTAAATGATGCAAATGTGCATTAGTCTAGTGGATCTCAGAGCTATATCATTCTTTGGACTTGATGTATGGATCTACTCCTTAGGGGGAGTGATCATAGGAGAACACTATGGAGTACATTTAGGTGATCTTGCACCTGGTTGATGGATATGAATATTTGAAAAAACTATACCTTACAAAAGACTATAGATGAGTTATGGCACCCTTTGCCATTGCTGCGAAAGGGGAAGGAATCTATGTTAAAATCCCTAATATTTTGAGAGATTTGTGTTGAGGATATTGAGAAGATTGTATTGAGAGAGAGTAATTTGGGTTGATGCATATGGATTTTCCCATATGTTTCCATCAATTAAAAAGGGGGATATTGTTGGATGATATCAGTTTTGGTTACTGATCATTCTGTTGATATTCATGTTTTGTCACTGATGTCAACATATATTTCCATGGAGAGGACAGACTGGTTACTTGACTGTCAAAAGTGTATAGAAACTGTACAGATGATCCAGAATGATCAAAGTTGGTTTTATGCATAAGGATGTGTGTTTACCTTATTCCTAAGGTCGCTTGGATTTATGTTGCATATTGTGGATGTTACAAGTGATTTGGTGAAGATTGGTTTCTGGACTGTAACTGTGATTCTGGACAGAGCAGGTCTCTGTGTTTCTGGTATATCTTTTTGGAAAAGATATTTTAGATGATGTGAGCTTACTGGTGGAAAATTGACATATGTTGGAAGAATGGGTTGAGTTTGATTGTGGTTTGGTTACTGGTGATGTCAGCTATGGTGTGTATTATGAAGGAAACCTATTTGCTGGCCGACTTCAGGCATGTAGCATGTAAAATGAATTGTGAGCATGGATTGCAGATCTGGAAGCATAATTAATGGATTTTAAATGATGTTTACTTGTTATAGGTATCGTGTGTATCTTAGCAAGGGGTCAAATAATTATTTATATGTCAAAAAGACTTAATTGGATGACCTAATTAATTATTTGTGTATTAGGAAAGCTTAACTGACCGACCTAATGCATTATTGTAAGAGGGTATATATGAGTGATCTTTTATTTTGAAAATATGTGACATAGATTGAAAGTAAGAAGAAGTGAAATTTGTGAGGCTTGTTTGGCTGCTAGATGTAGACCAGAGTTTATGAGAAGAGTACTTCAATCAAACTGACCAAGCAAAGACAGTTGCTATCAGACAGTTCACTGAATTGTGTATTTTCTTTATACACTTTTTTGGCTTTAACCTTCTTTGGGAAGTGTTCCTTGGTAGTGAGCCTACTATTTCTTTTGACTCCTAACAGGGTTTGTCTCCTAACATGGACTATGTAATGTAATGTTGTAACAAGCTCCTAACAATGCTAAATATTTTAACAGGGATATACTCTCAGTACATTATTTGTGGGTGTTACTTCCCACTGGGGTTTTACCTTTAACAAGGTTTCCTTGACAACAAATATTGTGTTATGGTGTTGGCATTTACTGTGTTATCATTTACATTTGCAGATTTGGTTTATAAAGTTTAATAATCTATATCACAACTGATTCACCCCCCCTCTCAGTTGTTTTGTGGACTATTATTCCTAAAAAATTAATAATAATACACACATTATTACATGCCATCAATACCAAAATTATTTCATATAACCGCTACAAAAATTAAGTCATCCACTGGGTCGACCTCAGGTACATTTCCAAAAGTAATGTAACGTGTAGTAAGTCAGCCAAATCCTTATAAAAAATATAATCTAGAACTTGAGTAAATATATATAATTAATCTCCAATGGATCTACTTCCTTTAACTCATACAAATTCAAATAAAATGATCTGATAGATCCACAAAAAGATCTACTATACTCTGACACTGTTCTTCCTTATATACCTAAAAAACTGCTAGACAAAACTCCATTTCTTGAATAAAACATAAAATCAAGTACTGCAAAGCTAGGATAAGATAGAGTATACCTTCAGTATGCTTCCCCTAGATTCACACCATAAAATTCCAATATGGGTAGCCAAACCGAACCTTTTTATACTGAAATTTGTTAATTATATTGATAACTGCCATACTTAACCAAAATGCCAATCTATCCATTGGTGTGAACAAAATAAGTACTGAAAAATTTTGTAATTCATTTTTTTTCAATCAATGACAACATCTAGACCATTCACAATAGTGTCCCTTTCCAACAATCTCCCCCTTTGGCATTGCTGTCAACACTTAGTGAAAAATGACTAAGTGTAAAAATGCCAAAAATACTAACTACTCCAAAATCCAAAATCTCACATGCTCCCCCGCAGCTAAATAAGCATTTTTCACTGCATATCTCCCCCCCTTTGACATTAATGAAAAATTTATGGGTCCACATAAAGAATTCATACCCAAAATTCCTATACAAGCCACATATATACAAGTAGACCTTCCATACTTACAAAGGATTAAGGATGTTTAAGAATGTGTTCTTTAGAGTACTGAAATACTTGTCACAACTTTGTTTGAGATACTCCAATATTTGAATCTGTCCACATAATGCATAGGAAATCATTTTTGATGATTTGAGATCATTTGTATCAGGTGAACCATATGCTACTTTTGCCTCCTTTAATGGGGCCTTTGATTGGTATTCATTCTCTTGATATTGTCTTCATTCAGGAAACCAACTTTTAGTGAATAACATGTTGAATAGATCCCCTATATTTTAAATCCATGGCCAATGCCAATGTGTTAGGGCTCATGGTAGTTCGCATGGTGTGTCTTTCTTTTAGGACCCAAAGAAGATGGTTCAACTTTGGTGTATCTCAAGTTGATCCTCTATTTCTTGGTTGCTTTAAGTTTGGGTTCTAAGGAAACTTTTATTTTCACTAATATTTATGCTCCTACTGATCTTATTGAAAGTAATCTAGTGCAAAATAATGCTTCCAAATGCAAAATATAATAAGAGAGTGAAAATTCCATGCAAACTCTTTAAATAGTTACAAATTAGATGCATGAAGGCAAGAACAACTTAAGAAACATAAAAAAAATAAAAGCATTAATATCAGATCTACATGGTAAAATCATTGTGAGAAAACAAAAAAACCACACACCAAAGCACAAATCAATTGTATTACTAACAACAATATCACTTACAATACAATATAAGAGTCTATACAATTTTGAGGTGTAGTTATAACACCAAATATTCCTAGAGTAGTTTATGCTATGTAGCAACATCTTAGAAAATAACCAAAGTGTCTCACACTAGAAAAATAAGGCACCAAAATATTTATACAGCCCATACATGAAAGGTAGGGGCCAATGGTTTCCAAAATCATCTTCCATGCATAAGTAGATATGTGGTGTTCAAAACAATAACTTTCCATGTTCTTCATACATTACAAATAAATCTTTTTAGTCCATTAATACCCATCCTTACATAAAGGTACATTTCCATAAACAACAATACCTTTTACATATAAAATTTCCAAATCCACATTTGGGCATCCAATATGCAAAAAGCTACTTGGTAAAATAAACTCAGTGTAAATACAAACTACCAAATATTAGCTCTCAACCCACAAGTCCTGATATCATAGTTTCCACACATCGCCAAGAGATATCTCAATAAATAAGGATAGTTCACACCCAAGCATACATTTGAGAGGTTTTATCAAAATCCTCTCTCAAAAAGAGCGCCCAAGTGCCAAGTAGCATGATATTGATGTACAAATTATTTTCATTGCTAACTTACAAAAAGACATTAGAGATAAGATATTGCTTTCTAAATTCTCTTCTTTTTCTTAATTATGTGTCATGTTTCATAATTATTAGCTTTAAGTGAGTCAATTTGAGAGAACCACTCTAATGAATTTGGTTGATAAGAGTGATTCCACATCCTAGACTTTTTAAAATTTTCAAAAACCCAAAGGCTTCATCGAGATAAAAAATCATCAAATAACATTGATTCACAAATGGTAGTAGCATCCAAAGGTGTGGCTCCTTTGTCACTATTGTTAGACCTCATAATTTTACATCTCTTACTAAATATTTGCATAATGTGATGTTGAAGTTGATTAATCCTAATTTATTAACACTTCCTCCTATTAAACCAATTGATCCTTAAAAAAAACCAAATATTTTTTTGATCCCAAATCTTTTTTCCAATGTCATTGTCAACCTGGTCATGATACTGAAAATATTTCCATTTGAAGTATATTGTTCAAGACCTAACTTATTATAATTCTATATCTATTGAGGGTGTTGATGATCAAAGAAAAAAATCCATTGCCCATCCCAACTAAAACTTTTAGATTTATACCAATACATTACCTTCGCATTCTACCAATTCTATTGAGTCTACCCTATTAGTATTAAGGAACGTTGAGGGGGGGGGGGGGNTTAAGGAACGTTGAGGGGGGGGGGGGTGAATCAATGTTCTACAATTTTTATTCTTATTAATATGATTCTTAAACCAAAAAATGCATGCAATGAAAAGAAAATTATTAAAACATAAAACAAGCATAACATCATAATACCATGTTTTTTTATCATGGAAACCCGGTCAAGGGAAAAGTCATGGTGGGGATGGAACCCACAAATGAATACTTTGCAGTAGTATTTAAGACTGTTAAAAGTCAAAGTACAAAAGATGGAATGCACATGCATTTAGGCACACTTCCTAGAGCTCATGAATCAATTATAAAAGGAAGACTTATTGCCTTAAATATATAGATATAATCCATAAATAGATTGAACTGGTACGTAGCATTAACAAATGGAAAATTAGTCCCAATTAAGTGTAGTATATCGAATCAACACACTTCATGCTATAGTGCTACTTTTCTTAGATTTGGACCTCAATTCATCATACTCTTCACATCAATACATACCATACATACCAAAATGATTGACCAAAATGATCTTATATTAACGCTACACAAATTAAGTCACCCACTGGGTCGACCTCAGGTACATTTCTAAAAATAATGTAACATATAGTAAGTCGGCCAAATCCTTATAAAAAATATAATGTGGACCTTGAGTAATTATATATAATAAATCTCTAATGTAGGATCTACTTAATTGAACTCATAAACATTCAACAAAATTGATTTGATAGATCCACAAAAAGATATGTTATACATTGTCATTGTTCTTCCTTAAATACCCAAAAAACCACTACACAAAACTCCATATATTTAACAAAACATAACATAAAGTACTATGAACCTAGGATAAGATAGATTATACCTTCATTATGTTTCCCCTAGATTCACACCACAAAATTCCAACCTGGGTAGCAAAAATGAACCTTATACAGAAAACTCTCAACTGCGCTAATAACTGTCAGGCTTAACCAAAAGTCTAATTTGTCCTTCAATGTGAACCAAATAAGTACTATGAACTTTTGCAATTATTTATTTTTCCATCAATGAAAACATCTAAACCATTCAGATTAATGTATATTGCCAACAATCTCCCCCTTTGGCATTGATGGGAACACTTAGTGAAAAATGAATAAGTGTAAAAACTACGAAAAATACCAACTGCTCCAAAATCCAAAATCTCACATGCTCCCCTTGAGCTGAATGAGAAATTTTTATTTTATATCTCTCCCCCTTTTACATTAATACTTAATTTAAGGGTCCACATCAATAATTTCTACCCAAAATTCCTATACAGTCCACATATATAAAAGTAGACCTTCCATACTTACAAAAGATTAAGGATGTTTGAGAATGTGGTCTTTAGAGTCTAAAAACTTGTCCCAAATATATTTGAGACACTCAAGGATCTAAATCTGTCCACATAATGCATAGGCAAACATTTCTACTGATTTAAGATCATTTGTATTAGGTGAACCATACGCTACTTCTGCCTCCTTTAATGAACTATATAAGGTTCCCAACTTAGGAGAAATTAAGCTTCTAAGCTCGCCGAACCTTCAAATGAATCTTTCCTTCTCAGAAATAAAAATCTTTATCTTATCTATCAATGAGATAAATTGTCCTTCATGACTTAATATGGAATTTGACAAATGATCAAAATATGTAGATAATTCTAATAGTTTCTTCTCACTTTCCATGATTAACTTCTCTAAGTTCTCTGCATGCTTAGTAAAAGATACACATGGTTTATATACCTTTCCTTCTTCTAATAAAGAATATTTATTAATTTTCATTCCAACTCCTAAGATAATTATATCCTTAGCATTCAAATCATTCAACTCATTGATTTTTTAATCATTAAACTCATATTTTATCTTTATCATTGCAGTTTTTCTAAAGACTCAAAATGTGTACTTACTGATCTGATAAGACCCTTCAATTCGCCAAATGGAGTTTCATTTGGATCTCTCACATAAGTAGGTATTATATTTTCTAACACATCAGATGCAAGCTTAAATAATTCATTGTCTTAAATGTGTGTCTTCAATAGCTCTTTTCAATCATTTTCTTGTGCAACTGAAGTAAGCTTCATCATCTGTAGCGAAGAAAAAGAATCAAGATTTATAGGGTCTTTTATGGTGTAGAGAACCTCCCTTTTTGATGTGTTTTGTATGTTTAGGGTTGTGTTAGGAGTCTTAGGTTGGGTTTGAATAAGATCCATTAGATTTTGGGATCTCAAATTGTTCACATGTTTGTAAAGAGCCTAAAGTGGTCCTAGGTGACAATATGGCCATTTTGGCTTAGACTGGTCAAAGTTACTATTTTTGAATAACTTGTGGTTTTAATTCTTCTAGGACCCTAAGTATCCTAACTAGGGTCATAGGAGTGGAAAATAGTCATCAAGTTGACTATTATAGTCAAAGAGAAAAAAGTGTTAAAAGTTGCTAGCCACTTTTGCAACTTTTGCAAAAAGTTGCAAATGGAAGTTTGAGCAGTTGTAACCACCCATGCTCAGGTATTTGATCATGGTTTGATTATTTTGAGATGGTTAATGGAGTTTTGGATTGCATAGTACTTTTGAAAACATTCTGTATGGATGGCATTATGTGTTTACTATAATTCTTAGTGTTTTTTGCCTATTGTACGACTGTGTACGGATTAGATTAGGTGATCAGACCCCGTGGGGGTGTAGTGCTTTTAAGTAGCTTTCTTTTTCATATAGTAGTTTTATTTCAATTTAAGTTAGTGTGGATTTACATTAAAGTTTATGCCACTGTGTCTACAAGCTCAATTTGCAGAGTTGCAGGAGCAAACATGGCTCTAACTAAAGCATCCATAGTTGAAAATGGCTGAAACCATGTGGGATGATGGGTTAGGGTCTATAAATATTGTTTTTGTTTATTTTTTTGTTCCTGCAATTGAATTCCTAGGCTTGGCTTGAAGTCCTATGGCTGACTGTTAGGAGTAGGTAAGCCTGGATAGGGTAAAGATTTGATTGTAATCGAGCACCCATAATCTTGGATGGATGACTTAGTGGCATTTTTGGAAGCCCTAATGTGTTACCTTGAAGGATAAAATGGTTGTATATGGTGGAAGGAAGGTTACAGACCAATTTGAAGGCTATTTGTACTAATTGGTCCAGAGGCCTAGAAATAAGGTTGAAAACTAGGGCCTAGTAGTAAATAGGGTTGTGGGTGCATTGAGAAACTATGGTTTTGGATTATTGAAGGGATAGTGGATAGAATTAAGATTTTCAAAGTATTATATGAGGTTTTTTTGAGAAAATGGGAGCATTGGGCTCAAAACAGTGAGAATAGACCTACTAGGAATAAGCCTAATTAGGCATCCTAGTGTATTTGGCAACAATTGGATTGTTGGAGTGTCCAAAAGTGTTGGAAATGTTTCCAAAATACTTTTAATGGACCAAGAACATAGTAAAGGGTCTATGTGGTGTATGGGGAAGATCCTAAGCAAGGGTTTGGGGTTCTAGGGGAAGATCTAGTGAATAATCAGGAAGAATAGTGAACTAGTTGGACTAGTTGTCATTGAATGAACTTTGTGCCTTCATCAAGCCAACTATACCTAGGAGGAAAGTTGGAAAGGAGGGTCTAGGAGATCCATATTGGTGAAGAAAACTTAGGAGGAGTAACCATTGAATGGTTAGGAGAGGTTATTAGCATTTTGGGAGAAGGAGTCAAGAGAACTCTAAACCCTCTACATCAGAGTGGTATTAGAGAAAGAATTTCTTGAAGTTTAGTGTATGTATGAAGGGGAGGAGAGCCACGAGGTTGAAAACATGCCACCCAAGACAATGAGAAAAGATGTCTTAGTGTAGTTGGTCTAAAAGCTATTGGAAAAGGCTAATTTTATAGAAACAAAGGGTAAGAGGAAAGTCACTAAATGGGGAGATGAGAGTGATGAAGAAGATGAAAGCTAGATAGGAGAGTCAACTAGAAAAGGAAAAGAAGTGGAGATGAATAAAGAATAGAAGGTGTTCTTGGATGCCTTCAAGTCCCTTAATAAAGATAGTATGGAACACATATCCTACTATTGTGGAATCTTGAATGGTGAAGAGTTATTGGATTGGCTAGAGGCCATAGACAACTAGTTTGATTACAAGGAAGTATCATAGGAGAAGAGAGTCATTTATGCAAAGGCTAGAATCAAAGGATCTGCATTGGTGTGGTGGAAAATTATGCAAGATAATAGGGAAGCCATTGGTAATAAGAAGTTATCTTCTTGGGAGAGAATGAAGATCAACTTGAGGGAACAATTCTTTCTCACTAATTATGAGATTCAAATGTATCAGAAGTTGCAGAATTTGAGACAAAAAGAGTTGACAGTAAATGCCTACACTAAGGAGTTTCACAAACTGAGCCTAAGGGAAAGAAGACAAGAAGAGGAGGTAGAAAAGGTATCAAGGTACCTCAATGAGTTAAGGAAAGGAATCTAAGATGAAATTAGTATGATGGATCCTAATAGTATGCACAAGTGTTTTCAAATAGCCTTGAGAGAAGAGGAGAAGGCTAGGAGGAGGAATGATTTCCACCAAAGAGGTAGGGGTAACAACAATAGAGGATTTAGAGGTAGGAGTAACTTTGGTGGAGGACAAATCCCAAGTAGACCATAAGAGAATCAATCTACAGATAATAGTGGGGGTAATCAGTATAGAGGATCATTTCAAAGAGGAGTACATAGGGGAAGAGGACCACCAAGGGGTAGATTCCAGTCACAAGGAAGGTCCAATTCTATCTTCACTAGCAAATGTTACAATTGTAATAAAGTGGGCCATACAATGGGCAGATGTCCTGACAAGACTTCTACATCATTTATGGGGGAAAGAAGAAATCAGTTGGTGCAAGAGGATGACACACAAAGTGTCACTTCTCCCATATTTTGTGCAGGGAACCTCCCTATTATATATTTTGGTGTTGATTTGGGTTGTTGTAGGTGTTTAGGTGTGTGTTAGAATAATATCCAAGGGGTTGGATACAATGTTTAGGTTACTTCATGTTTGTAGGGCCTTAGTGCCCATTGAGTGTTTTAGGACACTTTAGCTTCAATTTGTGAAATGTTGCTATTTTGGGGTAATATGAGTTAGAGTTATGTTTTAAGAACCTACTCATCCTATTTGGGGTCTTAGAGGTCAACATCCATCATTGAGTTGAATACAAAGGTCAAATTGCTCAAAATGACAAAATGTTGCTAGCAATTTTGAAAGTTGCTCGAGCAACTTTTGCAAGATTTGAAAAAATTTAGTTAAAACTGATGTAAATACCCCATGCTTGGTATATGAGCATGGTTTTGATTCTTTGAAGAGGTTAATGAGATTTTGGAGTGAAACACTTAATTCTAAAACCTTGGTACGGATGTCTGTATTCATTTTTGTGTAATCTGCACTGTGTTCTTGCTTATGTATAGCTGTGTATGGATTTGCAGAGGTGATCAACCTCCATGATAGTGTAGTTTTCTCTTTCAGATTTCTTATGCAATAAGTAGTTTGTTTTGAAGTTCAGTAGAAGTTAAGTTAGACATATTTGAAGGTTACTCGTCTGACAGAGGCAGAAATAGTGCTACCTAATTAGAAATGGCTCTAACCTAATATTCCTCTGGTGGATTTGTCTGAAACCATGGGGATATTAGGGTTAGGGTATGTAGATAGGTTTTTAGTTTTATTTTTGGTTGTTTCATTTGATTTCATATGCCAAAAGTGAAGCCCTATGGCTGACTGGTGAAACCAGGTGAACCAGGACAGAGAGAAGAAAGACTTTGTACGAGCACCCAAGACCTTTTGGGAAAGACTTAGTGGCATTTCTAGATGAAATAGATAGTCTCCTAAAAGGATTGAATGGTGGTTGGAGGTGAATCAGTGATTGGAGACAAGATTTACAATTGTTCATGTTCACTGGTCTAGAGGCCTAATTAATAAGCTATAATCTAGGGCCTGCAAGAAAGTAGGGTTTTGGGTGCCATTAGAGGTCAGGGTTTTGGATTATAACAAGGTTGAATGATGTATTGAAGATTTAAAAGTTTTTTTGTGGAGTCATTTGGGGATTTTGGAAGCATTAGACCAAAATCGGTGAAAACATACCTACTAGGAACTAGGCAATTAGGCCTCCTAGAGAATTGATGACCAATTGGATTGGTAAAAGGTATTGGAGTATTGGGATGAGTGTAGAATGACCTAGGGTGGGTCAAGAAGGGTGTTAAGAGTCTTGGAGAATGTATGGGAAGATCCTAGGTAGAGATTTGACAGACTAGGTTGAAGATTAGTGGAAGAAACTAGGCTTTTTGGTAACTAGTTGGACTAGTTAAGCTTGGTAACTTTGGAGTCTTCTTGAAACCAACTATACCTTGGATGATAAGTTGGTAGAGGGGTCTTGGAGATACTATTTGGAAGAAGATCCAACAAGAAAAACCATGAGATGATTGGATTAGATAAAAAACAAACACCTTAAAGTGAAGAAGAGCACCAGTTGTCAAACCCTCTGCATCAGAGTGGTATAAGAGTTTGAATAGCTTGAAGATTGTGTATGTCTTTAGGGGAGGAGAGTCAAGAGGTTGAAAAAATTTCTCCTAAGGAAATGAGTAGGGATGCCATAGTGGAATTTTTTAAAGGGCTCTTGGAGAAGGAAAATGTGTCTGAGACAAAGAGAAAGAAGAAGATCACAAAATGGGGAGATGAAAGTGATGGAGATGAAAGTCAGACAGATGAGTCATCAAACAAAGGGAAAGAGCCTGAGATTGACAAAGAACAAAAGGTATTATTAGATTCCTTTAAATATTTAAACAAGGATAATATGGAACACATACCCTATTTATATGGTAGCCTGAATGGAGAAGAGTTGTTAGACTGGCTTGAAGCCATTGACAACCAATTTGATTACAAAGAAATCTCAGAGGAGAAGAGGGTGAGCTATGGTAAGGCTAGACTCAAGGGATCTACATTGGTGTGGTGGAACATGATGCAGGATGAAAGAGTGAATAGTGGAAAGAAATAGATTTTTTCTTGGGAGAGGATGAAAATAAGATTGAGGGCACAATTCTTGCCTACTAATTATGAAATTAAAATGTACCAAAAGTTTCAGAACTTAAGACAAAAGGAGATCACAATGAGTGCATACACAGAGGAGTTCCATAAACTAAGCCTAAGGGCTAGGAGACAAGAAGATGAAATGGAGAAGGTGGAAAGGTATCTAAATGGAATAAGGCAAGGGATAAAAGATGAGATTAGCATGATGGCTCCTAAAAGTATGTACAAGTGTTTCCAGTTGGCCTTGAGAGTAGAGGATAAGGCTAGAAGAAGGAATGACTTCCATAAAAGAGGAAGAGGTGGTAGTAATAACAGAGGTTTTCAGAGAGGTAGGGGTAACTTTGGTAGAGGATAGAACCCTAATAGATAAGAAGACAATCAATTCATGGATAGTAGTGGAGGAAAATAGTATAGAGATCTTTCCAAAGGGGGGATACAGAGGAAGAGGACCACCAAGAGGTAGGTTCCAACCCCAAGGGAGATCTAATTCAGTTTTCAATGGTAGGTGTTATAATTGCAACCAAGTGGGTCACACAATGGGAAGGTGTCAAGAGAAGGTTTCCTCATCTTCAATGGGGGATAGAAGGAATTAGTTAGTTCAAGAGGAGGATACCTAAAGTGTTACTTCACCAATATCCAAGGTAGGTCCAGTATTGGATGGGGAGAACTTGATGTTAAGAACCCTGTTGAAAGTGCCTAACACCATAGAGCCACCCCAAAGAAAGAACTTATTCAAGAAAACTTGTAGGTCTCATGGGAAGATTTGCAAGGTTATAGTGACTCTAGATCCACTGAGAATATAGTGTCCACTGAGATGGTGGAAAAATTAAAGTTGAGAAGGATACCTCATACCACACCTTATAAGGTTTCATGGTTGAACAAGGGTCAACAAATAGTGGTAGATGAGAAAAATATGGTTGAGTTTGAGATTGGGGAATATAAGGACAAGGTCCTAGGTGACATACTACCTATGGATGCATTCCATATTCTCCTAGGATGTCCATGGCAGTATGATGTCAAATCAATACATGATGGAGAGAAGAACAATTATGTCATCACCAAGCTAGGAAAGAAATTTTAAATGGATCCATTGCAAGAACCCAATGAAGAGAAGCATGCAGGGACAAGTGTGATGTTATTGAGTGGGAAAGAGTTTCTAAAGGCCATGAAGAAATAGAAAGGAGTCTATTGTGCATCAATGATCAAACCAAAGGAGGAAACTAAGGAGAAAGTATGTTTGCCACTAGAGAAACAAGCTTTGTTGGAAAAGTACCATGACATAGTAGTTAATGGTTTTCCAAGTGCCTTACCACATATGAGGGATATGAGTCATTAGATTAACGTCATTCCTGGAGCAAATTTGCCAAACATAGTAGCATATAAGATGACACCAAGCCAAAATGCAGAGATAGCAAAATAAATCCAAGATTTGTTAGATAAGGGGTTAATAAGGAAGAGTTTGAGCCCATGTGCTGTGCCAATAGTACTTGCACCTAAGAAGGATGGAAAATGGAGGATGTGTATGCTATCTAGGTCTATAAACAAGATCACAATAGAATATAGGTTCCCAATGCTCTAGATAGAAGACTTGATGGACAAGCTCGAAGGATCTTGTTACTTTTCTAAGGTGGACTTGAAGTCAAGGTATCATCAGATAAGAGTGAGGCTAGGTGATGATGGAAGACAACTTTTAAGACCAATGAGGGTCTATATGAGTGGCTATTAATGCCCTTTGGCATAAGTAATGCACCTAGCACATTCATGAGGCTCATGAATGAAGTGATATCAGAGTTCATTAGTAAGTTTGTAATAGTTTACCTTGATGATATATTGATCTTTAGCAGGTCCAAGGAGGAGCACATGAAGAATTTGGAGATGGTCTTAAGAAAGCTACATCAAGAGAAGTTGATGATAAATCAATAAAAGTGTGAGTTTCTCAAAACTAAACTAGTTTACCTTGGTTTTGTGGTTGCTAATGGATGTATGAAAATGGACCTTGATAAAGTTAAGTCCATTTTGGAATGGCCTACACCTAGGTCCATAGGGGATGTTAGGAGTTTCCCTGGGTTGGCCTCCTACTATAGGAAATTTGTAAGAAATTTCAGTCATGTATGTGCCCCTATACTTAACACCATAAAAGGTGGAATCAAGTGTAAGTTTGAATGGATAGTGGCAGCAAACCAAGGGTTTGAAATGTTAAAGAAGAGAATTGCAGAATTACCTACTCATAGGTTCCCTAATTTCAATCAACTCTTTGTGGTAGAGTGTGATGCTAGAAAGTTGGCTATTGGAGCAGTGTTGAGCCAAGAGGGACACCTTGTGGCTTTCTTTTCAGAAAAGTTAAATGAATCTAAAAAAAAGTATTCCACATATGACTTGGAACTCTATGCTATGGTACAAGCCCTTAAGAAGTGGAGGCACTACCTACTACCTAGGGATTTTGAGGTCTATATTGATAACCATGCCTTAAGTTTCCTAAATGGACAAGAAAAACTAAATCAGAGGCATATGAAGTGGGTAGAAATGTTACAGGCTTATACATTTGTTATTAAGCATAAGAAGGGGGTTAGCAACAAGGTTTTAGATGAACTTAGTAGGAGAGTACTCACAATCCAAGAGATACAACTATAAATTGTAGGATTGGATGATTTGAAAGACCTCTACAAGGAAGACAAAGATTTAAAATAAGATTATGAAGCTTGTGAGAAGTTTTAGCAGGGGTTGAAGGTGGATTTTAGTGAGTTTGTGTTGTAGGAAGGCTTATTGTTCAAAGGTCATCTTATGTGTATACCTCAGTGCTCAATGAGGGAAAACATTGTGAAGGAGACACACCAAGGAAGCTTGGGAGGCCGCTTTGGAGTGGGTAAAACATTGCAGTAGGTACATAGGAATTAGTATTGGCCTAAGATGCAGTTAGATGTGAGGAGATTTGTAGAACAATTTCATATTTTTTAGAGGTCAAAAGGACAAAGAAGCAATAGTGGGTTGTACCAACCATTATCTATACCCCAAAGGCCTTGGGAGTGCCTTTGTATGGATTTTTTTTTGGGGTTACCAAAGACACCTAGGGGACATGACGGTGTGTTTGTGGTGGAGGACCATTTCAAAAAGATGGCACACTTAATTCCATGCAAGAAAACCAATTATGCCTCTCATATTGCAGGGCTATTCTTTAGGGATATTGTAAGAATCCATGGTTTGCCTTTGAATATTGTCAGTGACAGGGATACAAAGTTTGTGGGTCACTTCTAGAGAACTCTTTGGAAGATGCTTGGAACTAATTTTTCTTTCTCCTCATCCTACCATCCATAATCTGATGGTAAAATAGAAGTAGTGAATAGGTCACTTGGGAATTTGCTGAGGTGTTTGACCAAACAACATGGCCAATCTTGGGATCATATCATAGGGCAGGCAGAATTTGCATACAATGACTCCATTAATAGGAGTATAGGTAAGAGCCCCTTTGACATAGTTTATGGGGTAAATCCTAGAGGGATTTTGGAGCTGAGTGATCTCATTTTGAGGGACAAGAGGAGTGCACAAGGAGAGTCATTTGCAGAGTAGATGGAGTTGCACGATCAAGTTAAAACAAGTGGAGAAGTACAAAACCAGAGCTAATAAGACCAAGAGGGACTTTCAATTCAAGGTTGGGGATCTAGTACTTGCCTACCTCAGAAAGGAGAGGCTACCCAAAGGCCAACCAACTAAGCTACTCATGAACAAGATTGGACCACTAAAGATTTTGCACAAATATGGAAAGAATGCCTATGAAGTGGAATTGCCTCCTAATTTGGGGATTTCACCTATTTTATATGTTTGTGACTTATATCCCTATAGGGGATCACTTCTAGACACAAGTCAGTCTACACTTGCAGATTTGGAGGAAGACGATTGGGTGAAAGATTTGCCCACTCCAAAGCCATTGCAATTGGAAAGTGTCTTGGAATCCAAGGTGATAAAGAAAAAAAGGAAGGGTAACTACAAGGAATACCTCATAAAGAGGCAGGGATTACCTAAAGCTGAGGCCACTTGGATGACAAAGCTGAATATTCTGAAACATGGGGTCACCATTGAAGACCTCCTAACTCAAGGGACTTGAGTTATTTTATCCAGGGGCGTATGGTGCAGGGTACCTCCCTATTCTATGTTTTGGTGTTGTAGGTGTGTGTTAGAATAATATCCAAGGGGTTGGATACAATGTTTAGGTTACTTCATGTTTGTAGGGCCTTAGTGCCCATTGAGTGTTTTAGGACACTTTGGCTTCAATTTGTGAAATGTTGCTATTTTGGGGTAATATGAGTTAGAGGTATTTTTTAAGACCCTACTCATCCTATTTGGGTTCTTAGAGGTCAACATCCATCATCAAGTTGACTACCAAGGTCAAATTGCTCAAAATGACAAAATGTTGCTAGCAACTTTGAAAGTTGCTCGAGCAACTTTTGCAAGATTTGACAAAATCTAGTTAAAACTGATGTAACTACCCCACGATTGGTATATGAGCATGATTTAGATGCTTTGAAGAGGTTAATGAGATTTTGGAGTGAAACAATTAATTCTGACACCTTTGTACGGATGTCTGTATTCTTTTTTGTGTAATCTACACTGTATTCTTGCTTCTGTACGGCTGTGTATGGATTGGAAAAGATGATCGGCCTCCATGATAGTGTAGTGTTCTCTTTCAGCTTTCTTATGCATTAAGTATTTTGTTTTGAAGTTCAGTAGAAGTTAAGTTAGACATTTTTGAAGGTAACTGGTCTAACAGAGGCAGAAACAGTGTTGCCTAATTAGAAATGGCTCTAACCTAAAATTCCTCTAGTGGATTTGTCTGAAACCAAGGGGATATTAGGGTTAGGGTCAGTAGATAGGTTTTTATTTTTCTTTTTGGTTATTTCATTTGATTTCATAGGCCAAAAGTGAATCCCTATGACTGACTGGTGAAACCAGGTGAGCCAGGACATGGAGAAGAAAGACTTTGTACAAGCACCCAAGACCTTTTAGGAAAGACTTAGTGGAATTTATAGATGCACTAGATAGTCTCCTGAAAGGATTCAATGGCGGTTGGAGGTGAATTATTGATTGGAGACAAGATTTACAATTGTTCATGTTCACTGGTCTAGAGGCCTAATTAATAGGCTATAATCTAGGGCCTGCAAGAAAGTAGGGTTTTGGGTGCCATCAAAGGTCAGGGTTTTGTATTTTGATAGGGTTGAATGATGTCTTGAAGATTTACAAGTTTTTTTGTTGAGTCATTTGGGGATTTTGGAAGCATTAGACCAAATTGGTGAAAACAGACCTACTAGGAACTAGGCAATTAGGCCTCCTAGAGAATTGATGACCAATTAGATTGGTAAAAGGTATTGGAGTATTGGGATGAGTGAAAAATGACCTAGGATGGGTCAAGAAGGGTGTTAAGAGTCTTGGAAAATGTATGGGAAGATCCTAGGTAGAGAGTTGATAGACTAGGTGGAAGATTAGTGGAAGAAACTAGGCTTTTTGGTAACTAGTTGGACTAGTTAAGCTTGGTAACTTTGGAGTCTTCTTGAAACCAACTATACCATGGAGGATAAGTTGGTAGAGGGGTATTAGAGATCCTATTTGGAAGAATATCCAACAAGAAAAACCATGAGATTGTTGGATTAGATACAAAACAAACATCTTAAAGTGAAGAAGAGCACTAGTTGTCAAACCCTCTGCATCAGAGTGGTATCAGAGCCGGAATAGCTAGAAGATTGTGTATGTCTGAAGGGGAGGAGAGTCAAGAGGTTGACAGCATGCCTCCTAAGGCAATGAGTAGGGATGCCATAGTGGAATTGGTTCAAGGCCTCATTGAGAAGGCTAATGTTTTCGAGACAAAGAGAAAGAAAAATATCACAAAATGGGGAGATGAAAGTCAGACAGAAGTTTCATCAAACAAAGGGAAAGAGCTTGAGATCAACAAAGAACAAAAGGTATTATTAGATGCCTTTAAATATTTAAAAAAGGATAACATGGAACACATACCCTATTAGTGTGGTAGCTTGAATGGAGAAGAGTTGTTAGATTGGCTTGAAGCCATGGACAACCAATTTGATTACAAAGAAATCTCAGAGGAGAAGAGGGTCAGCTATGCTAAGGCTAGAATCAAGGGATATGCATTGGTGTGGTGGAACATGATGCAGGATGAAAGAGTGAATAGTGGAAAGAAAAATATTGTTTCTTGGGAGAGGATGAAAATCAGATTGAGGGCACAATTTTTGCCTACTGATTATGAAATTCAAATTTACCAAAAGTTACAGAACTTAAGACAGAAGGAGATGATAGTGAGTGCATACACAGAGGAGTTCCATAAACTAAGCCTAAGAGCTAGGAGACAAGAAGATGAAATGGATAAGGTGGAAAGGTATCTAAATGGACTAAGGCAAGGCATACAAGATGAGATTATCAAGATGGCTCTTGATTGTATGCATAAGTGTTTCCAATTTGCCTTGAGAGTAGAGGATAAGGCTAGAAGAAGGAATGAATTCCATCAAAGAGTAAGAGGTGGCAGCAATAACAGAGGTTTTCAGAGAGGCAGGGGTAGCTTTGGTAGAGGAAATAGCCCTAATATAAAATAAGACAATTAGTTCATGGATAGTAGTGGAGGAAATCAATATAGAGGATCTTTCCAAAGGGGGGGATATAGAGGTAGAGGACCACCAAGAGGTAGGTTCCAACCCCAAGGGAGATCTAATTTAGTTTTCACTAGTAGGTGTTATAATTGCAACCAAGTGGGTCACATAATGGGCAGGTGTCTAGAGAAGGCTTCCTCATCTTCAATGGGGATAGAAGGAATCAATTAGTTCAAGAGGAGGATACCCAAAGTGTTAATTCAAAAATATCCAAGGCAGGGCCAGTATTGGATGGGGAGAACTTGATGTTAAGAAGAACCCTGTTGAAAGTGCCTAACACCATAGAGCCACCCAAAAGAAAGAACTTATTCAAGACAACTTGTAGGTCTCATGGGAAGATTTGTAGGGTTATAGTGGACTCTAGATCCACTAAGAATATAGTGTCCACTAAGATGGTGGAGAAATTGAAGTTGAGAAGGATACCTCATACCACACCTTATAAGGTTTCATGGTTGAACAATGGTCAAAAAATAGTGGTAGATGAGCAAACTATGGTTGAGTTTGAGATTGGGGAATATAAGGATAAGGTCCTATGTGACATACTACATATGGATGCCTTCCATCTGCTCCTAGGATGTCCATGGAAGTATGATGTCAAAGCAATACATGATGGAGAGAAGAACAATTATGTCATCACCAAGCTAGGAAAGAAATTTCAAATGGATCCATTGCAAGAACCTAATGAAGAGAAGCATGTGGGGGAAAAGTGTGATGTTATTGAGTGGGAAAGAGTTTCTAAAGGCCATGAAGAAAGAGAAAGGAGTCTGTTGTGCAGTAGTGATCAAACCAAGGAGGAAACTAAGGAGAAAGTCTTTTTTCTACCATAGATACAAGCTTTGTTGGAAAAGTTCAATGACATAGTAGATAATGGTTTGCAAAGTGCCTTACCACCTATTTGGGATGTGAGTCATCAGATTGACCTCATTCTAGGAGAAAATTTGCCAAACAAAGCATCATATAAGATGACACCAAGACAAAATGTAAAGATAGAAAAAAAGATCCAAGATTTGTTGGATAAGGGGTTAATAAGGAAGAGTCTGAGCCCATGTACTCTTCTAACAGTACTTACACCTAAGAAGGATGGAAAATGGAGGATGTGTATGGACTCTAGGTCTATAAACAAGATCATAATCAGATATAGGTTGCCAATGCTCTGGATAGAAGACTTGATGGACAATCTTGGAGGATCTTGTTACTTTTCTAAGGTGGAATTGAAATGGAAAGGAGTTTATAAAGAATATGAAGAAGGAGAAAGGGGTTTTTTGTGTAGTGATAGTAAAGCCAAAGGATGATACGAAAGTGAAATCTAGTATTCCTAAAGAAGTACAAGCACTATTGTAAAAGTATCATGAAATAGTGGATAATGGATTGCCTAGTGCATTTCCACCCATGAGGGATGTGAGCCATCATATAGACCACATATCTGGAGCTAATCTACCTAACAAGGAAGCATATAATATGACACCAATTCAAAATGTAGAGATAGAAAAATAGATTCAAGATTTGTTGGAGAAGGGGCTAATAAGGAAGAGTTTGAGCCCTTGTGCTGTGCCAACTGTCCTTGCACCTAAGAATGATTTTTCCTTACAACTAAGAAGGATGGAAAATGGAGGATGTGTAGAGACTCTAGGGCTATAAACAAGAATACAATCAAATATAGATTTCTGATGCCCCAGATTGAGGATTTTCTAGACAATTTGGGAGGTTCTTGTTTTTTCTCCAAGGTGGATTTTAAGTCAGGGTATCACCAAGTTAGATTTAGGCCTAGTGATGAATGGAAGACAACCTTAAAGAAAAATTAAGGGCTATATGAGTGGATAGTAATTCCCTTTGGCCAAAAATGCACCTAGCACATTCATGAGGTTCATGAATGAAGTGTTAACAGATTTCATAGGTAAGTTTGTAATAGTTTATCTTGATGACATTTTGATCTTTAGCAGGTCTAAGGAGGAGCACATGAAGCATTTGGAAATGGTATTAAGGAGGCTACACCAAGAGAAGTTGAAGATCAATCAAGAAAAATGTGAGTTCTTGAAAAATGAATTAGTGTATCTTGGTTTTGTGGTTGCTAATGGGTGTATGAAGATGGATCTTGATAAGGTCAAGTCTATTTTGGAATGGCCTACACCTAGATCCATAGGGGATGTTAGGAGTTTTCATGGATTGGGATCATACTATAGGAAATTTGTGAGGAATTTTAGTCATGTATGTGCCCCTATCCTCAACACTATAAAAGGAGGAATCAAATGTCAGTTCAAGTGGAAAATAGTAGCAGATCAGGGATTTGAAATGTTGAAGAAGAGGATAGAAGAACTACCTAAACTTAGGTTCTCCAACTTCAATCAGTTATTTGTGGTGGAGTGTGATGTTAGTAAGCTATCGATTGGAGCAGTGTTAAGTCAAGAGGGACACCCTGTGGCATTCTTCTCAGATAATTTGAATGAGGCCAAACAGAAGTACTCCACCTATGTTTTGGATTTTTATGCAATGGTGCAAGCACTCAAAAAGTGGTGACATGATCTCCTACCAAGATAATTTGTGGTTTACACAGATAACCATGCCCTTAGTTTCTTGAATGGGCAAGAGAAATTGAACCAAAGACACCTTAAGTGGGTAGAATATTTGCAAGCATATAAATTTTTTATCAAACACAAGAAGGGAGTTAGCAACAAGGTTATTGATGCTCTAAGTAGAAGAGTACTAGCTATACAAGAGATACAATTGAAAAGTGTGGGAATGGATGAATTGAAAGATCTCTACACGGAGGACAGTGATTTCAAAGGTTCCTATGAGGCATGTGAAAAGTTCCAACAAAGATTCAAAGAGTAATTCACTGATTATATGTTGCAGGAGGGAATATTTTTCAAAGGAAACTTAATGTGTATACCTCAGTGTTCAATGAGGGAGAACATAGTCAAAGAGAAACACCAAGGAAGCTTGGGAGGCCACTTTGGAGTAGAAAAGACACTTGAGAAAGTGAATAGGCATGAATATTGTCCTAAGTTACAATTAGAAGTCAGAAAGTTTGTGGAGAAATGTCAGATATGTTAGAGCGCTAAAGGAAAAAGTAGCAATACTAGATTGTATCAACCCATATCTATACCCTAAAGGCCTTGGGAGTGCCTAAGTATGGACTTCTTTTTTGGATTTCCAAAGACATCCAAGGGACATGACCGTGTGTTTGTAGTGGTGTATAGGTTTAGCAAGATGGCACACTTCATCCCTTGAAAAAAAACCAATGATGCTTCACATATTGCAGACCTATTCTTTAGAGACATTGTGAGAATTCATGGATTGCCATTGAACATAGTAAGTGATAGGGATAGTAAGTTTGTGGGTCACTTTTGGAGGACTCTTTGGAAGACGTTGGGGAAAAATTTGTCTTTCACTTCAGCCTATCACCCTTAGTTAGATGGGAAAACTGAGGTAGTCAATAGGTCTTTGGGAAATCTACTAAGATGTTTGACCAAGCAACATGGACAGTCATGGGATCATATCATAGGGCAAGCAAAATATGCCTATAATTAATCCATTAATAGGAGTATTGGTAAAATCCCATTTGAGATAGTTTATGGGGCTAATCCTAGAGGCATTTTGGAGTTAAGGGATCTCAGTTTACAAGAAAAAAGGAGTACTCAAGGGGAATCATTTGCAAAACAGATGAAAGAGCTACATGAACAAGTAAAGAGGACTCTATAGAAGCAAGGGGAGAAATATAATTCCAAGGAAGATCAGAAAAGGAGGGATTTTTAGTTCAAGGTGGGGGATATAGTACTTTTTTATCTCAGAAAGGAAAGACTACCTAAGGGTAAACCAACTAAGTTGCTCATGAAGAAGATAAGACCCTTGAGGATATTGCATAAGTATGGAAAAAATGCATATGAAGTGGAATTGCCTCCTGATTTGGGAATTTCACCCATTTTTAATGTATGTGACTTGTATCCCTATAAGGGGCCATCCTCAGACACTGGCCAACAAACTCTTTTAGAGTTGGGAGATGTAGATTGGATCAAAGATTTGCCTACCTCACACCCTATGTAGTTGGATAGTATTCTAGATTCTAAAGTGATTAAGAAGACTAGGAAGGGTACTTACAAAGAGTATCTGGTCAAGTGGTAGGGACTACCTAAATCAGAGGCCACTTGGATGACTAAGGCAGACATTCTGAAGTATGGGGTCACCATTAAAGACCTCCTAACTCAAGGGACTTGAGATCTTTGTCCCAGGGGAGTATGGTGCAGAGCACCTCCCTTTTTGACACATTTTGTGTGTTTAGGGTTGTTTTAGGATTCTTAGGTTGGGTTTGAATAAGATCCATTAGGTTTTGGGATCTCAACTTGTTCACATGTTTGTAAATATCCAAAAGTGCTCCTAGGTGATAATATGGCCATTTTGGCTTAGAATGGTCAAAGTTACTATTTTTGAGTAAATTGTGGTTTTAATGTCTTCTAGGACCCTAAGTATCCTAACTAGGGTCATAGGAGTAGAAAATAGTCATCGAGTTGACTATTATAGTCAAAGAGAAAAACGTGTTAAAAAGTTGCTAGCAACTTTCAAAAGTTGCTCGAGCAACTTTTGTAAATTTTGCAAAAAGTTGAAAATGGAAGTTTGAGTGGTTGTAACCATCCATTCTCAGGTATTTGAGAATGTTTTGATGATTTTGAGATGGTTAATGGAGTTTTAGATTGCATATTACTTTTGAAAACATTTTGTACGGATGACATTATGTTTTTAACTGTAATTCTTAGTGTTTTTTGCATATTGTATGTCTGTGTACGGATTAGATTAGGTGATTAGACCCCACGGGGGTGTAGTTATTTTAAGTAGATTTATTTTTCATATAGTGTTTTTCTTTAAAGTTAAGTTAGTGTGGATTTATATTAAAGTTTAGGTCACTGTGTCTGCAAGTTTAATTTGCAGAGTTGCAGGAGAAAACATGGCTCTAACCTAAGCATCCATGGTTGAAAATGGATGAAAACATGTGGGATAATGGGTTAGGCTTTGTAAAAATTGTTTTTTTTTCTTTTTTTGTTTCTGCAATTTAATTCCTAGGCTTGGAGTGAATCCCTATGTCTGACTGCTAGGAGTAGGCGAGCCTGGACATGGTAAAGATTGGATTGTAATCGAGAACCCATGATCTTGGATGGATGACTTAGTGGAATTTGTAGAAGCCCTAATGTGTCACCTTGAAGGATCAAATGGTTTTGTATGGTGTAAGGAAGGTTAAAGACCAATTTGAAGGCTATTTGTACTGACTGGTCCAGAGGCCAGAAACAAGGCTGAAAACTAGGGCCTAGTAGTAAATAGGGTTGTGGGTGCATTGAGAAACTATGGTTTTGGGTGCTTGAAGGGCTAGTGGATAGATGTAATATTTTAAAATTATTTTATGAGGTTATTTGGAGAAAATTGGAGCATTGGCCTCAAAACAGTGAAAATATACCTACTAGGAATAAGCCTAATTAGGCATCCTAGTGTATTTGGCAACAATTGGATTGTTGGAGTGTCCATAAATGTTGGAAATATTTCCAAAAGATTTTTAATGGACCAATAACATAGGAAAGGGTCTATGTGGTGTATGGGGAAGATCCTAAGAAAGGGTTTCAGGTTCTAGGGGTAGATCTAGTGAAGAATAAGGAAGAATAGTGAACTAGTTGGACTAGTTGTCATTGAATGAACTTTGTGTCTTAATGAAGCCAACTATATGTAGGAGGAAAGTTGTAAAGGAGGGTCTAGGAGATCCATATTGGTGAATAACACTTAGGATTAGTAACCATTGGATGGTTAGGATAGGTTATAAGCATTTTGGGAGAAGGAATCAAGAGAACTCAAACCCCTCTAAATCATTTTATAAGTTGTGTATCCTCCACTTAAAGTTTGTCTCCAGCTAGAAAATCCTTCACTACCTAAAAATTGTTTCTTGCCTCAACCTTTGATTCTATCAAATTCTCCTTAGTCACCTTATAAGTTTCAATTTCCATCTCAATTGACTGATCCACAATAGTATCTTCCTCTCCTTTATCCTTTCCTTCATCAACATTTTTCTTCTCTCCTTCAGTATCACCCTTATTTCATTCAACATTTATTATAGGATAAATTGATATACTAACTAGAACACCAGAGATATATACATAAGCAACATCATTTTTAACATGAATTCTACAATCAATAGGCTCACTTGCATGAGCATTGGTTTCATGATTATCCTTGGCATCATCCTTTTTAACCACTTAAAAATGATTTTCCAACAAGATATTTTTTAGGACTTTCTTTGTATCCTGCACGACTTCATAAAATTTTCCAATCATTATTTATTTATCCTTGTTTTACATATGAACTCTTTCTTGGCTTCCTTAAGAAAATTATCCATCTCCTCTGCAACAATAACTGGACAAAGTCCAATTAATATTCACTCTCTAATTCTATTTTCTTCAGATTGAGAATTTAGCCTTCTTAGTTCCAAAATGTCAAATAAATCTTTAGGAATATCTCCCATAATCTCAACAAGTTTTCTATTGCACTTATTCAAATATTTTACTGTAGCCTCTTCAAGAATCCTTTTATCACTATCATCAAGTTTATCAAAGAATGATCAAAGTGACCCCAAATTACCATGCACTATTAGATTCTTTGCAATATTATTGACAATCATAGTAGAATTACTAGTATCAAGTCTCATCTTTTTGCTTACTTTCTCTTCATATGATTTCTTTACCTTTTTAACCTTAGCTTCCTTGGTTCCTTTGGATCTTAATTCCTTCATTACATTGTTTGAATATGTTTCCTCTTAATCATAATCTGTTGCTCCTTGATATTTTCTTGTTCTTTTGGTCTTCACTCTTCTTTCCTCCACACTGGATGGTTTTTGTTATGTTTTTTTGCTTTAGAATAACCATCTTTGGGGTGGTAGTAGGCTTTGCAGGTGGACTTGCAGATGGTGGAAATGATCTCCTTGATTGTATTTTCTTTGATGAGGATACAATAGGAGTAGTTAGTGGGGTAGCTACCTCCACATCAATAGGTTCCTCTGCTTCCTTCTTATTTTCTTCTTCTTCCTACATTTTCCTTGTTGCTCTCAACTTCTGAACTGAAATACTAAATCTTTTTGCAAGATGTTCCACTTCCTTTCTCACTTTCCTCTTGCTATTGGGTCTATTCACTTTTAAATGTAGCTTTAGGTTATATTTTGATTGTACAAACCTATCCACATTAGTATAGACAGGTCTCTTTAATAAGTCTTGGGTATAGGTATCAAAAATGATACCATTCACTTCATATCACACAGGCATGACCCCATAAGTTTGTTGGCATTTCCAAATTTATTGATAACTATTTTCAACTCCTCTACTCATAGATTAGTCATCCTAATTAAGAAACTATATTTCCTATGGCAAGGTTCATTTAATATGTCAACCCAGGGCCGTGAACTTGAAATGGTTCTTCACAATATATGCACTAGGTCTCCATTGAGGCCATGCTAAGTATTACTGTAAAGAGAATTTATATAGGAAAATAGATTCTTGAAAGTAAACCTACTTGGTTACCAACTAGATAAGCATGAATATAAGTGAAAACAAATTGAATAAGCTAAGTTCAGCTCTATCAAAAAGGAAACTAATCGGCTTTCTTTGGCTATAGGAATAGACATAGGAACTATTTCCTAGTGGCTGTAGGAATAGAAAAGCAACTGAAAAACAACTATAACAACTAGAAATTAACAAAAAAATGCAAAGGATCACTCAATAAGTGGTCCCCTTGGGTGAGTGGATCCAAGTTATTCAACACACTATAAACTTAGAGTAACCATTGCTTTATTCATATAACATAAACTGATTACACATGATACTAGAAACTCTGAAACTAAATTGCTATAAATAGTTACATCACTATTAATATATTAATATTTGATCTCCTAGGTAACCTCTGAAGAGGATTCAACAACTTATTTAAACTAAAACTTCACAACTGATTGACTAACTAACTAACTGACCACCTCCAACAAAATAGATGGGTACAATTATTACATTGAAAGCTGAAAAGGAGAAATTATCTCAACAAGAAATAAATAGTCTATTCTTATCCATGAGAGAGAATTTAGGATAAATTATCTCTATATTTTTCTGCATTAAAACATCATTGAATGCTCCGACTAGAAAGTGGGTCAATCAATTAAGCCATCAATGAGTCTTGAACACTGTCCTCTTTGCTTCCCTCGACTGTACGACTTGGTCCAAGAACTGATGAAACACATTAAGCATTAGCTTGACCATTCTTCCATGTTCATCTATTCCTTTAAAGAAATTTTAGGAGCACAAAAACATAGAGATACATCCATTCTACATTACATAGATATATTAAATATTAGATTTAATTAATATAGATATGGTTGTAGAAAAAACAAACTACTTAGTTGTAGGAAACTTATTATGCTTTAATAATTCAAAAAGGAATAATATAAAGATAAAAATAGTTTAAAACATCAATTATTTCATCCCAAAATTATTTAAGTCCACATGTCATATGCTCATCAGAAACTATTTTAAAAGACATAAAACTATTCAAATCAACGTCTTTAAACAAGCATAAACCCTATAATAGTTCAATAAAAAAAAGAGAAACCATAACAAAACATGTTGTTATTTTAGGCCTGCATATCCCCTAACCTAAATTCTTACTAGTTCTCCAGCAATGGAAAATTCCTGATCCTTGCATTCATCCTAAAGTCACTGGTTGATCCCTGTCCTGCTCCACCTTTGGCCACATTCTAGTAACATCCTTTATTTTTCTCCAACTTTTCCCATCTAGACCTTTTAGACTCCATATCATATGAATTCCCATTATTTATTATGCTGAGAAGTGTCCAACGAAGAATTGGGGGCTAAAATGTAAGTGGAAGCCAATGTTCTTTCTTTGTGCAAGAAAATTATATATATATACAGGTGCTCTTTGGGTTTCTGTAAGGTAGTTTTGAGGTGAATGAAGCTCAACACACTAGAGGCCCTTTGAAAGGTTGTTCCATCACTGAATAATAGGTCTAAGGACTAATTTCCCTTCATACCTAGCCATCTTCTCATACTCTATGAATGCCTCTTAAAGATTGAATTCTTTCCTTGTGAGATTCTTTTGTAAATAACCACAACCAATCATAATACAGTACAATAGCCTCCTTGAATTAAAGCCTTAATTTTAAGGGAGCATCTAATTTATCTTGTCTATGTGGTCCGCCAACATTTCCCTAATGATCTCATTTTGAATCCAAGACATGAATGGTCGTAGATGGATATCTCCAATATATGCAAGTGAATTCCAAGTAGTATTATGAGAAACAAAAAAATTATGCAAATATAATTCACATAGAAAGTTCTTTATGGCTACAGGAGAGGAAGTGTATATCTCATAGAATTCTTCAACTATTTCTAGAGAAGGGTTCAACCCTCTGACAACCCTTATAGACCTGAAATTCAAGTACTGCTATTTTAAATAGAGGGCATAAAATCTAGGTGGTGATCTACATTGGATGAGATGACGAATCATTGATGTGATTGTAGTGATCCTATCCTTTATCTTGGTGATCTCATTATCTTTATTTTGAATTTCAATCCTTTGATTATCAATTACCCTCTGTAAGTTAGATTTCTCCAATTCCCACTGACTTTGTTTCAATAAAATTTATTTATAGAGGCTTAATCATGCATCAAGTGGAGTAGAACTTTCAGGAGGATTATCTAGTTCTTCCTCTTATTCTTGTGGGTCCTCCATGTGTATATCTACTAGAACCCTTGTCCAAACTACAATGACAATCTCAACCATTTTTTGTGTTGCAACAACCAAGTTAGTAATCTCTTCCAAATCTTGGTCTTTTTGTGGTTGATCCTCTTCCATAAATTCATTATTCTCTCCTTGTGGAAAATATTCTCCTATAGGATCTTTTGGTATCTCATCCTCCCCTTGATAGACATTTAAATCATCACCCCTTCCATAGACTCAAATGATTCAACATTAATAGAAACACTACCTTTTTCTGTCTGTGTTGTCTTCTGAGGTTTCTCTTTCAACCTATGAATTCTTCTCATAGGCATCTCCTTACTAACCTTAGATGAATTTAATTTTCTATATTTTCTTGGAGGTTTCTTTATATTTTAAGTGGCTACAAGAGGGTCTTTTGTATCAGCCATTTTTCTTTTGGAACTCGGAGAGGTATTTGCAATACCTTGTTTCTCTACCCTTTCCTCTTTTGGTTTGAACTCCTCCTTCCCCTTGTTTTTCCTTGCTGCATACCTAGACTTCATAAATTTTTTTGAAGACCTCTCAACATTAAGCGTAGGTGGGGTGTGTGTTGGGATTAATGGGAAGTAGTACTGAGAGGGGAGGGGTGAATCAGTACCTCTAAAACTTTTAACACTTTTCACCATTCATCATTAGTAATCAATATTTATTGTATTACCAACCATTGCTAATGTTCTTCTTATGTATGTAATAGTAATTAATAATATTTAATGTTTTGCAACATTCATAGAAACATTCATGAAAATAATAAACACATAACACAAGATATGATATCACAGAAAACTCCTGTTAGGAAGTAAAAATTGTGGTGGGGATGGCACCCACAAAACTTCACTATCTGCTGAATGGAAGGGAGCCAGTAAAGGCTTACAATTGATCACTTATAATGATCTAACCTCTTAGGAGTATTAAAGTGGAGACCTATTAAGATCTACTATGTTAAGAGCTTTTAGCAACACTAATGAAGTGTGCACTCGGTTAAGAGATTTACAATAGGATTGTTAGGTCCACCTTTCTTGAAAGGATTTCTTAAGTGTACTACACTTGTTAGAATAAGTACAATATGTTTGACCTGACTATATGAAATCTATAATTTCTAATCACAAATCCATTAAAGCTCTCATAATATGAATATCACCTATAGTGATTGATTAATACATTTTCTCTGCTCATCAGTAGCATGTGTTCTATTCTTGAAACTGATTTGATTCATTTATGTCCTTCTTCATGAATTCTCTTTTCTAATCCTTAGATGCTCTTAGTGGCTACAATCATCATCAAACAACATGTTCACAATAGACTGAGCATCTATTTATACAAGTATTTGATCTATTCTAGAATCATGCATTACAAAGTTAACTCTAGATCCAAGGTATACAACTTGACCTTGATCTTTTTGTTTGCATGTTTTAAAATAGTTAAACTAATTAAAACAATGATAATTACATTGTATCCTCCAAACATAATGGATTTAAAACAAAACAAGAAGCTAAATATACAACTTCAGTGTTTTATTTGACGTGGAATGTCAGATCCACTTTTTGTGAGATGTAACTAACTATCGGTTCTTGGTCGTCGGGTTGAACTAAAAGTCTTTCAACATTCCTTCATTGAACTAATCATTGGGTTCCCTTCATCTATCGGGTTCCTCTCTTTTCTATTCTGTCAGGTTGCACTATTGTTACTCGTTGGGTTCCTTTATCCTTTTTTTCATTGGGTAACACTGAATAGTTTTTGTCAGGATGCTTTATACTTGGCAGTATCGGGTAACCTTGGCGTTGGGTAGTGTTGTGCCCTGTCTATCGGTGTAGTGTAAACTGATGGTATAGATCATGTTTTCCTTGTATATACTAATGGAAAAATATAATGCCTTCAATGTCCCCCTTTGATATTAGTATCAAAAACTGATATATGCATAATACTAAAGTGTTTAGTATGTACACCATGTATATAGCTTTGTCATTATATGACTCCCCCTAACTGTATGCATTGGTATAGTATAAGTATATGTACATGTATACTTGCCTCTGTACTATACACTCCCTATTCTTTTCTCTTTCAAAGGTTTCACTATACACATCATTTCCTCCTTTCATTTCCCCCTTCTTTTATTGTGATTGTACATATAACCTCCCCCTTTATTTGATACTCATGACAAAATTTACAACTTATAAGATGCCAAAAATGTGTAACTTACGATGTGTCAAGAATATGTGAGTGGGTGTTCTTGATTTCTTCAAGCAATTTCTCCCATTTTTGTTTCAGTAGTTCTAGTGCCATGTTCTCTAGCTCTATTCTTGCATGCATATCATAAATGTTGTCTAGGACAAACATTTCTGGGGTGGAAATTAGTGCTTTTTCCTCTATCATATGTTTCTGCAGTAGTGAGAGTGTCGGTAAGAGTTGTGCTTGAAGCTCATTTACCTCATCTCTAAACTTGGTCTCTGCAATCTGAATGTCTTGTCACAATTTTCAAGCTTGCTTGATTTGATAATTGTGCAATTTTATTGCCTCTTCACTATTCATGAGACTTTGTGCACTTGTCTGAAGATCAACATCTATTTGTGCTATCTTGTCGGTATACTTTTGGGTGAGTTGATCAAGCATGCATAACTTTTGTATCAAGGTTATAGCTTCTGAGATTATTGGATCTATTGTTCTAACCAATTTAGCAAGCTTTAACTTTTGCAATTCCACTTCTTGGCTTATCTTTTCTACTAGCTTGAACTCATATTTTTGTTCAAGTCTTTCTTCCATGACCTTCTTAGCATCTATGCTCTGAGATGTGATTGCATCTATGAGAAAAACTAATTAATCAAGCATGGGGGTTATTTGATCGACATCTACATCTGGTGCAATTTGTTGAAGTATGCCTCGTGCTATTTCAAATACCTTATCTTCCTTTACGGTTTTCCTTAATTTTTCTTGCATTTCTTTTCTCTCACAAATTCTTGCATACTTTGTCAATTCAGTTGGATCCAATGTCTTGGGATCACAAACTGGAATCTCAATGATTTCATCTAGAGTGACTGGATTCTTATGCTTTCTCTTCTTCTTCTTTGAGATTTTTGTGGATGCAGATATATGAACTACCATTGCTAGTTCATTTGTCCTCTCTGAAGTTCTTGGTGAAGGATTTGTTGAATATGCTTCTTGTGTTTTCTTCTCAAGGTGCACCTGTAGATTTTGTGAAGATGTCTCTCCATCAACCTTGGGTGTCTCTACAGATTTTTCTTCTATTTTCTTCTCCAGCTCATCTTTCTTTGCTTCTTCACTCTTTTCTTCCTGTGTGTCCTCTTCTACCTTTTGTGTTTCCTCTTTACTTTGATCAGTAGATTTATCTTTCTGATCATTGGTTTCCGCTTGCTCTACATTTGTGTCCTTTGTGTCATCTGTGGTGTCTTTTGCTTCAATATCACCCTTGTCCTCGAGTGTGCTTGTATCTTCTGCATTAGACCCTTCATTAACTTCTAGTATCTCGATGGCCTTCATCAATACTAAAATATTTCTTTATGTGCTAGCTTTTGTTGTATCTATGGTGCTGTCCTTCTTGTCGGTTTGGTATTTTTGAGTAGTGATATCTTCATCTTTTTGTATTTGCATTGTAGGTTCTAGTTCTGTTATGTCAATGATTGAAGTGTATTGCCATGTCTCATCAGCAACATCCATGTCTTTATTGGCTTGGGTCTCCATTTGTTGTTGCTTGATCTGATCCTTAAGTGATATGAATATAACATCATCTTGTTTCTGAGGATCCTTATCAGAGTCATAATGTGTGATGTTTTGAATGTCAAGATCATCCATGACTTTGTCCAAATATATTGGCTCCATATCTTCAACATTGTCCAAATCAATGTGATGAGGACTTGCCTTATCTATATCCTCCTCTCTATGAGGTGTGTCGGTGAGAAGTAATTGTTCCTCATGACTTGTTGACTCTACTGGAAGATCTAGGAGTTGTCTCCATTTAGTCACGGTCATTGTATCTAGCTCTATAAACTTATCCTCTAGCACTTTGTAAGCTCTTATCTTGGTCAAAAATTTTCTTGACTGCTTCTTCATTATTTCTTTGATTTATTCTATCTTAGATTCAGGAGGCATAAGTGTGACAAGTACCTTTTCCCTTGCTTCTCTTTTGGTTCGTAGAGCATATGACCATTGTTGAGATATTCTGTTACCCAACTCTTTGGGTATTTGGTTGACAAATTTAGTTGGTACATATTTGATTTTCACCATTGACCTGATGATTGCCTCTTGTATCTTATTTTGGTCCTCTGGTTTGATTTCTGGAATTTTTCTTCACTACATCAGTCTCATCCTCTTTACAATCCTCTATTTTAGCTTTAGTCCTGACCATTCTTTTCCTCCTCTTAGTGGGTGTTTGTTTCTCCGTTTGGTGCTTTTTTTTCTTTGTTGGATTCTTTCTCTTATAGGTCCTTACTTGACCTTTCTTAAGAGGTGTGGTATCGGTCTTAGCAGTTTGGCTCATTGTCCTTTGTTTCTTTGTAGGAGGTGGAGGTGTATCAGACTCAGTTGCCTCAGAATCTGATTTCTTCTCATATTTCCCTTCACCTATGGTACCATGTTCATTGGTTTCCTCTGTTTTCTCTTGTTCCTCATTTACCAATATAATATTTTTAAGATTTTTAACCATCTTATTCTTCTTGTTGACAGTCTTTTTGATTTCTAGGCCTCTTTTTATCTTTGACCTGACCTCTTCATAAGTGCCAAACCTTGGTTGTTTGTTGTCAATTGGCTCATTTATCAATGAATCAATAGCATTGGTTGCTTGATCTATGTTGATTTCATAATCAAGAGGGGCTAACCTAGTTGTTCTTGGTACAACCGGTTTTATGTGGGTGAAGTTTGTATCCACCATAAAACATATCTCATCCCTATGTTTTTCAATTAGTTGCTCAGGGATTCTTACTCTTTCCATCATCTTTTCCTTGAATTCAAGGAAGTATGCAGTCATAACTGAGTCAAAGTTATCTCCTAGTGACTTAATTAGTTCACTAATTTGTAGTGTCATCAGCTTTGTAGTGTCCCATTTCACTTTTCCTACTGAAGGAAAGTATTCTTGAAAGTAGAAAAATATACACATAATAAGTGAGCCAAAATTACATGTGTTAGTCTTTGTAGACCTTATTGTGTTCATGTTCTCATCAAGTTGCTTTAGCAGGATCTCACACAAATCCATCTGAATTGCATTTGTCACTAGCTTGTTAGTTGTGCTTATTGATGCTAACAATATGATATTTAGCCTGCTTTCCTGAAATATCTTGCAACCAATCACACATGCACCGAACCTCAGTTCATTATCGGTGATGGTGTTCAATTTAAGACCTTTTTTATCCCATTCAGCTCTTGTGAGCTTTTCAACTTCTGGCCTGGAGGGATGCTTATGTGCCTTAGGATTTTCAGTTATTGGATAACTAGTGACAGTATGAAGGAAATCCTTTGTGATTTTCTTAGGTTGATCTAACCACATCTTCTGGTCATGCATTCTCCTCAAAACTAACCTATTCCAGTCAGTTTAGAATTCCCTTGGGAAATATAGGGCATTTGTTATTCCCTTTACTTACAGATGCTTATGCTCATCTTTTAGGTTTCCTTCTACATCACAAAGCTTCTTGTAAGCTTCTTCCATCTCCAGATCACCTATTTCAACAATCTTGCAGTGAATGTAGGACCTTACGTCCTCTATCAGCAAAACCCTAGGTGGAATCTTAGAAAATGCACTGGTTTCATCGGGTTGCGATGCAATCTCCAGGAATATCTTATACTTGGGCTCCAGGTAGGTGCTATTCTTAATTAACATAACCACATTCTTCTTATCATTCTTGATCTCTGCGGTTCTTGAAGTGGTTGCCATTGTTTTTCAAATTTTAGGGCTTTCTTGAAAATTTAGGGCTTTCTTGAAAATAATGATAGAATTCTTCAGTGCCCTCAGTACTTACTTCAATCCGTGATACTAGTGAATGAACTATTTGTTGTGTGCTAGATTGAGTTGAGTTCTCTCTGCTATCTGATCTTTTATCACCCTGGTTTCACTCTGCTTTTTCTCTTCAAATTGCGGGTGCAAAATGAAGTGCTCCCATCAAGTATTTATAGAATTTTTCCCTAAGTCTGTCATAAATGCTTAATGAATCGTTAGGTCATGAAGACGAAGTTCATTGAGAAGACTTTCAAAATCATCATTGGTGTTGTCAGGATGCTCGGGATGGCTATTAAGCATTTTTCTTTTACCGACGGATATCAGTGTTTTGTTATGACAACTTTATAACTTTTCTTCCTTGCTGATGTGTGTCGGGTTACATTAGCAACTTAGAAATTTTGTGTTGACCAACGATTCTCAGTAAGTGTAGACAACTCATCCTTTATATTTCACCGATGATTTTTGGTATGTGTTTACTGATGGGGTTTTTTCCTCAGAATTATAATAAGTAACATAATATACATCTTTATTTATGTAGATTTTGACTATGTATCAATTTGTATAATGGAATTGATGCAAAATATGACTTGGTGTAGTACATTTCCATAATTACTTGTTCATCTTAAGTGGGTGTGGTGATGTCACCGGATCCATTAGATGGGGTGTCACCATTTGCGTTGTTTGGTCCAGCTTCATCATTGCTTGTAGCTTTTCTCCACATTTTGTCTCTAGCCCTCTAGATATCTTCAATGGTTTTTCCATTGGGATTTGTACTTGTCTCTGTCATTCAATCTTTGCAATATTTCTTGAGATGACCAACTTTGTGATAGTGTATGCATGCCATTCCGGGGTTTGTCTAGCCTCTAGACCTTTTGGTCCATGCCCTCATGTAGTTTGTAGTAATGTGACTATATCTACCACATGCTGTACAATTTGTTCATCTACTATAGTCCCATACATATTGATTACCGATTCTCTTTGGTTGATAGGGAGTTTCATGACCTTTAGGCTTCCACTCTTGCCTTTTCTTTTTCCAGCATTCAAGACTTGTGTGCCCATTCATTTTGCATGTAGGATAGTATTTGTTCATGTAGGTTTCCTTCTTTGGTTGTTCCATCTTAGACTTACATTTATATGCTTTATGTCCTTTCTTGTTACATTTATAACAGAATCCTATGAATGAAGATGTAGATTTAGAAATACCTTTTATTTTACCTCTGCATACATTTGATGTGTGGCTTTTCTTTCCATAGTGTTTGCATGTCAGCTTTCTTTTTCTTTGATTTTCATATACATTCTTTGGATTGGCTTGATTTGATGATTCTCCATTTTTGATAAAGCCTAGACCGTTGTTGTTTTTGACTCCTTGTTGTCCTTCAAGAAAATCATCCATTCTTTTATTGCTTTCTTCAGCCTTTCTGATAATTTCATTATGTTGTTACTAAACTCTAACCTCATGCTTTAGTTTTTCATTCTCTTCTCTTAGTTCACTAATAGTCTATACTCTTTCAACGAGTTCTATATTCATTTTGTGTGCTTCTTGACTCATAAGAATAATCTGATTTGTAATATCATGGTGATGCTCAACATGTCTTTGAATTTCTGACTCCTTTTCTTGTAGCTTCTCTGTAATCTTCCTCCTGTCATCAATAGCTAGTGTTCTGTCTATTTCAGCTTGTCTAGTAGAACTCATCACATCAATCATTCTTACCATCTGGGTCTCTTGACCAATTTGCAGCATCTTTATTTGTTCTTTCAGATGATGATTGATCTCCTTTATATTTGTGATGTTCTCTTCTGATGTATCTGATGCATTACTTGTATTTGATCCTAAAGATTCAAAGAGATCTGGAATCTCTTCTTCTTGATAATATTTTTCATTGCTCCGAGTCTCCATACCTTTTTTCTCATCCAACAACTCTCTCATCTTGATTCTCACTTCTTTATACTATTCATAGAACATATATATCTCAAACTTTTTATTCTCAATATTCTTATCAAGTTGGTACTTCTCTATTGTATGATCTTTTCTCTTAATCCTTTAAGCTTTCCAAGAAGAGACTCGGCTCTTATACCAATTGTTGGGATTAATGGGAAGTAGTACTAAGAGGGGACGGGTGAATCAGTACCTCTAAAACTTTTAACACTTTTCACCATTCATCATTAGTAATCAATCTTTATTGTATTATCGACCATTGCTGATGTTCTTCTTATGTATATAATATTAATTCATAATCTTTAATTGTTTGCAAAATTCATAGAAACATTCATGAAAATAATAAACACATAACATAAGATATGATATCACTGAAAACTCCTGTTAGGAAGTAAAAATTGTGGTGGGGATGGCACCCACAAAACTTCACTATCTACAGAATGGAAGGGAGCTGGTAAAGGATTAAAATTGATCACTTCTGATGATCTACCCTATTATGAGTATTAAAGTGGAGACATGTTAAGATATACTTTGTTAAGAGCTTTTAGCAACACTAATGAAGTGTGCACTCGGTTAAGAGATTTACAATAGGACTGTTAGGTCCACTTTTCTTGAAAGGATTTCTTAAGTGTACTACACTTAATAGAATGAGTACAATATGTTTGACTTGACTGTATGAAATCTATAATTTATAATCACAGATCCATGAAATCTCTCATAATATGAATATCACCTAGAGTGATTGATTAATACCTTTTCTCTGCTCGTTGGTAGCCTGTGTTATATTCTTGAAACTGATTTGATCCTTTTCTCTCCTTCTGCATGAATTCTCTTGTCTAATCCTCAGATTCTCTCAGTGGCTACAATCATCATCTAACAACATGTTCACAATAGATTGAGCATCTATTTATACAATTATTTGACCTATTCTAGAATCACACACTACAAAGTTAACTCTAGATCCAAGGTATACAACTTGACCTTGATCTTTTAGTTTGCATGTTTTAAAATAGTTAAACTGATTAAAACAATAATAATTACATTTCTTCATCCACACATAATGGATTTAAAACAAAACAAGAAGCTAAATATACAACTTCAGTGTTTTATCTGACGTGGAAAGTCATATCCATTTTTTGCGGGATGTAACTGACTATCAGTTCTTGGTCATAGGGTTGAACTAAAAGTCTGTCGGCATTCCTTCATTGAACTGATCACTGGGTTCCCTTCATATGTCAGGTTCCTCTCTTTGTTGTTCCATTAGGTTGCACTGTTATTACTCGTCAGGTTCCTTTATCCTTTTTGTCATCGGGTAACACTGAATAGTGTTTGTTGGGATGCTTTGTACTTGGCAGTATCGGGTAACCTTGGTATCGGGTAGTGTTGTGCCCTGTCTATCGGTGTAGTGTAAACCAATGGTTTAGATCATGTTTTTCTTTGTATATACTAATGTAAAAATATAATGCCTTCAATGTGTTCTATATTTATGGAGGATGTTTGTGATGTATGAGGTTCAACTTCAGAAGGTCCTTTAGGCTACATTCTTGAGGATGAGGGCTCTTCTCTAAGTTTAAAAGTTATCTCAGGTGTACTAAACCTATGGGTTAATGGTTGTATACTAGGACTTACATTCCTTAAGGTGAACCTCCTAACAATTAAAAACTTTTTTCAAGACATATTGGAGGCTTCATTCAATGAACTTTATACAAAATTTTTAATCAAACTATGGTACAATACAAAGTTAAGCTTACCTTTTTGAACTTCACTTGCACTATGGAGGAGTAGATTTTATAAAATGTTGTCACCATTTATCCTTTGGCCATGATGTATATGACTAAGAACCTTAAAGTGAAGAGAATGAAAACATGATAACCTTCCTTCACAAGTCAATATATTATTATATATGCAGCTATCTATATATAAATAGGTGGTAGTGATATAGTCTTTGTGCCATGTTTATCCACCTCTAAAGAAGGTTTGTCTGGATGAGTGAATTGATCATGAGCTATTCTCACATCCTTTGATTCTAGAAAGTTTTCTCCTTCTGCTGGAAATCTAGTACCTTCTAATATCTTCTCTTTTGTGATGTTTACTCTTAACCCTTTCATCTTAACTACATAATTTTTGAGTGTTTGGGAAAATTCTAGGACAATGTCATCATTATAATTTGTAAGCTTAAGGAAATACTCCAACAAACCACAATTATGGAATGCCTTCTGGCACTCTTGGTCCTGAAGAAGAACACTATGAATAGTGGGTTCATGGCAGACAGGAGGTCCTCCCATGATGAAACCCAATTTTTGCTTCACAAATTTTTAATTTTTTTTGAAAAATGATTCTCAAATGTTTCACAAATAACTAGAGGACATGAGAACTTTGAAAATGAAAATCCTTCAAACAACCAAAGTAATTCAACTTCCTTATCACTCCACTAACTTGCACTTTTACTTTCTATAAATACCTTGCTACTTCCTTTCAATCCCCAATACTAGCTTGCTTTGCTTGACACTGACACTAAATTAAAAAATAACAGTTGAGATAATAAACACATTGGTTTTAGGAGGTATCATAAGGGATACATAAAAATGATTACTAAAAATATTTTACTCGCTCCAACCATCACATCAAATGTTTCTCACGTACCTTTTCCTTCTAGTAATCTTAAAACAATCTGGGTGCTAACATAATGTGATCTGGGTAGAAATAACTCGCAAGGTGACACACAAGCATACTCCCAACCTTAACTAAACAATAGCTCCACCTATTGAGGAAGGTGAAACTTAGGATAATTTCTAACAACCATATGCCATATCAATATAAATAGAATTCATGAAGTTAAATAAATGCACTTTGAGTAGAATAAATGATCAACATACCTATCATGTACCTACCGCCTTTGTCATCAATGAATGAACTGCACGATCACTTGAAAGAATAAATGGAAGTCAAGTTTAGAAAGGCACGATGAAGTGATGATGACATGGGAGAAAAAGGGAGTGATACGGGAGAGGTGAATTTATTATGAGGAAAAAGTAGTTCCACATAATGTGGAAATATTTATTATGACATTTGTAGATGCCTAAAATCGTCCCTTAACATTATACTTATTTAATTAATTATATTTGTTATATTCTTCCACCTATTTAATTAAATTTGGTTAATCTTCTATAGTATTTAAATTTAATTTAAATACCTCTCCTTTAAGTGTATTAAATTTTAATTAATACCTTTCCTCCATTAATTTCCTCTTTTAAATAAAATTTTAATTTATTTATTCCCCTCACATTCTAATATTCTGCTTAACTATGATTAGTCTAAATCGAATTTAGATTAATTCTAAATCTAGACCTAGATCCTACCCTATTCCACATGACTCTCAACAAATAGAATTATTTGCTAATTAACTAAGGTTAATTAGGCTAATTTTTGGATTCCTACACCCATTAGTCCTAATTATTTGCTCACACGTGTTAGCAAATTTCCAAAAATCACCTTTCAAAGAATTCTAAAAATGCCTATACAAGGTTTCTTACAATCTTGATGACACTTTCTTACACTTGCCAAAAATGCCTCATTGGACTAACTCTATGAAATCTATGACAAGATCTCTTACATGTGTACTTGAAGTACACATTGACCCATCACATCTCAAGTTGCTAACACATGTGTGAGAAAACTTGGACTCTTGCATGGATTATGTGTCCTTCATGTGGCACCTATGTGGATGCCACATGTGATCCACCTCACCTAAGTCCTCCAAAATCCTATAAATAGGAGCATTGTCAAGAGTAAATGATCCATAATTCTTGCATTAGATTTATCATGCTAGTTTATGCTCAGATTTATCTTGTATGCATTTAGAGCTTTTATACTAACCTTGTTTGGTAGTTGTTCCATTTATTTTAGAAGTTACATGCTTAGATTTTGCATTCAATGTTATTTTTTTGCATCTAGTTTTCATGTCTACTTCTCTTACATACATTGAATGCTTAAGACTAGTTCTCCATACCTATCTCTTGAGTGTATTCAATATCATTGCATCTAGTTTGCATATTTTATTTATCATTCAATCAAAGTGGGATTTATATTTTGTGTTCGGAGAGAACACCCACATTCCTCTCTAAGAGAAAATCAACAAGCCTTGGATGCACTTGTTTGGCTCATAATAGGTTATGTTGGAAGCTTTGTGTAGTTTAAAGATTTTATAAACATGTTAGATTAAAAATAAATGATTTATTTGCCTAATGTTTGCATGTCTGATCTTGTTCCACACAGGTAGGTTTTCATCATACATAACATCATGAATAAGTAATCCTACAGAGAAGAAGGTTGGACATTAAGTCCTACTTCTTTGGCTATATGAAACTCAAATGATTTTCCCTCCTTGAATTTCTACATGAACTCATATATGCTAGTTGGCTTGTGATACAATTTTAAACGATGACCATTGACAAGTAGATTGAATCTCACAGGATCAATTATGGTTAATTGTACTGCTCCATTTAGAAATACTTCAATGATTTCATAAGGTCCCAACCAATGTGTTTGGAATTTACCTGGAGTATCTTTATATTTGGAATCATAGAGACGATCCCAATCTATAGGTTGAAATTTCTTTTCCTTGATATATTTGTCAGTCCAATTCTTCCTTTGATTCTGTATGATCTCTATGTGCTATAGGGATGAATTTATATGCTCATCCAAAGTGTTCAACTACATGATTCTATCCTTTTGAGTAGTTCTGAGATCCATCTCCAAGTGTAAATTTGTTCTAAGTGTTTTATTCTCAAATTCAATGGGCATAAAAATTATTTGTCCATACAACAACTCAAATGGTGTAAAACCTATGGTAGTTTTCCATGTAGTTCGGTAGGATGATATTGCTTCTTGTAATCTATTGGACCAATCCCTTTTATGCAGTACAACTATCTTAGTAAGGATAGATTCAATCTCCCTATTGGTGATTTCTACTTTCTCATTGTGTCGTGGATGGTAGGGTGTGGATTTCCTATGCCAAATGTTATATTCATTAACCAAGGTTGTAATCAATGTTGAAGTAAACTGATCCCCTTGGTCAATAAATATCTCTCTTGGAACTACATACTTCATGACAATATCCTCATATAGGAATTCAAAATGCTTATTATCCCTTGCATGCTTCATTTATCTATCTTCAACCCATTTAGTAAAATAATTTGTACATACCAGAATATAGGACTTTTTATTTGAGGATGGTTCAATGGGCCCTATAAATTATAGGCCCCATTTTTCAAATGGAGTCACAACCACTTGGGGAAATAAAGGCATTTCATTTTATCTAGTTGGTCTACCCATCCTCTGACACCTATCACACTTTATGGTATATGTTTTTGCATCCTTATATAAAGTTGGCTAGTAGTATCCTGTATTGAGAATTTTCATGGTTGTTTGCTTGGCTGCAAAGTGATCACCACAAGGTTCTGTTAGAGTAATTATCTGTTTACACTTATTAATTAGATCACTTTGATTTAATTAATTAATTTTTTTATTACTCTAGTTTACTTAAGCTATCTCTTAGGTGCATTATAATTAATATTTATAGTAATTATTAATGTGCAACCTAGCTTTTCTAGTT
The DNA here is from genome assembly GCA_018584345.1 of Thuja plicata. Lineage (NCBI taxonomy): Eukaryota > Viridiplantae > Streptophyta > Pinopsida > Cupressales > Cupressaceae > Thuja > Thuja plicata. The sequence goes on along the minus strand of MU214522.1, from coordinate 8,056 downwards.
TTAGGGTTTCGTTCACCTTTATAGGTTGAACTTTGTACTTTTTTCTTCATTAATTCAGATTACAATTTTGCTCTTACATTTTGAGCAACTTCTGAGTTCTTCTCTTTCCCTCTTCCATCTTCTTTATTGCAATAGGTTCTTGCATGCAGGTGTTCTTTGGGTTCTATGGATTTATCTCTCAAATCCTACATGGTATCAGAGCTTACCTACTGCTACATGGTCTGAAGGTTTTGAAGCTGTGATTTGAAGAATAAAACTACAACTTCTCTGGGGTTTTTCTTCAATCTTGAGGAGGCACTATTTTCTAGAGCACTTTGAGCCAAAATGGATGCCACCATCGCGCTCAGAAGGCCTGAGAGAGTCAAAAATCATATAAAGTTTGTAGTTTTTGGCCACAGTGACCTATGGGAAATTTTTTCTCCCTCCTAGGTCGTACGACACGCAAATAGAGAATTTTTTTATAAAAAAACCTTGAAAATATTGCCCATTTAGGGATTTTTATGAGCGATGTCACCATGCAGCCAACACGCCACTAGCACACCGTTGCTGCATAGCCTACGCTCCACTGCGGCCTGCTCGCACCCAGCCCTTGTCGGCGCGCCACCTGCAGGCTGCCCGACCACTACCTCTACCAGCTCACCACCGGCAGCGCCACCTGACCGCTACCTCCGCCGACCCGCAACTAGCAGCACCGTCCAACTACCACTAGTGACGTCAGCCACCAAAAGTGATGTCACTTTCTGGCCATCCTGGTATTTCTGGCAGATTTTTGAATTTTTCGGTGACCAGAAAAGTTTCCTAGCGAGACAGGCCTGTGACGTGCAGACAAACGTCAAATTTTTTGTCATCTCTGTGTTTTTCCAGAGAGCTCTTTTTTGGACGTGCAGTTGGTTTTTTGGCCATATATTTTGCATACAACGTCATTTTTCAAAAAAAATTTGCCAGAAAGCTCTTTTTGAGTCGGAGATGATGATGCTGGTCTCATTTTTTGATTCAACCATTTGAGTTCCTATTTTTGGCATCAAAGTAGTGCCTTCTATTTTTCCTCTATCTCTGCATCTGGCGTCCAGGTTTTCTTCTTATTTTTTGTGCTTTCTATACTTGTTTCTTTGTTATACAAGGGGATAGACTTATACATTGTGGGGGGGTGCCTTTTCTTTCTGTAATTTAATTCAGAAATGACCCTTCTACTTTTGTCTACTTCTTCTCTCAATGTCGAACCCCTCTGTGGCCTGGCTGACTCCACATAATTATCACACCTGGAAAGCACACATGACCAGGCTACTCATGTCACGTGGCTTATGGTCATGTTTAGATGAGAACCAACCTATTCTACAACGTCTGTTTGAGGTTCTTCAGCACAAACAAAATGGATGAAGTCATGGGTTTGATTGCACTACACATTTCAAACAACCTCCTGTTTCATCTGGATGGTTTGACCACTCCTCGCGCCTATTGGGGAAAGTTTGCAGATTTGTTTGGCATAGTAAATGCATTCATGACACTTCAGCTTGATGCAGAGTTGACATCCTTGTCTCCTAATAGTTTTTCCACCATTGAGGACTTCTTGATGAAGTTCAATGCTCTCTGATCACTTTTATAGGGATGTGAGAAGACCAAATCAGATGATGAGTGTATCTTTCTGATACTCTCAAAGCTTCATGGAGAGTTCCAGATTTTATCCTCCACTTTCTATTCCACTATGGATGCCTTGGGTCCTAGGTACAATATGCCTTCCTTTGCGGCCTTCTATGATTGGTTGACTCGAGAGTAGTCAAAGATTCAACAATTGAATGATGCTTCAGGTTCTATGAGTCATGCCTTGGTTGCTCACTCATCCCCATGGAAACTAGAGTAGAAACAGGTATCATCATCCATAGAATCTTAGAAGGATTCTCCTTCCTAGCATTCCTTTGGTCCACCTCCTTCACCTAGGGGGAAATCGAAGAAAAACAAACCCAAGTCTACTTATTGTAATAAGTTCAATCATGATGATTCTTAGTGCTTTCAGAAGAAGGTAGATGGATATGCCCAACAGATTGCTGATTTGACAGCTCTTCTTCATAAAAGAAACATTGATATTCCTTCTTCCTCTTCTCACTGGTCTTCTTCATCATCATCTTAGGTAGATGGGTCAGATAATGGAAAGGGTCATGCCTTATGTGCATATGCTATAGCTCCCTCTTATAGGTGGTTGCTAGATTCTAGTGCTTCACATCATATGGCATCTTCTCAGAGTTCCTTCTCATCTTTTGTGGCCTCTCCTACCCCACACATCTTGATGGGGAATGACACTATTATGCTTGTGTGTGGTCAGGATTCTATTAACATCGTTGGTGGTACATTCTATAATGTACTATGTGTTCCATCCTTGTCATCGAAACTTCTCTCCATTAATCAAATTACTCACAGCAAGACAAAGAAGATAGTTGAGTTCATTACAGATTCTGTACACATCAGAGATAGTGTGACTGGCCATATTGTTGCTACAAGGATAGTTGATCATACCACCCGCCTATACTTCTTCTCCCATTTTGGTCCACCATCTCCAGTGTCAGAGAATATCTCTCCTACTTCACGAGTGCCTAGTGAGAAGAAGTCAGGTCACATAAACTTCTATGTTGCTCCTAAGATCAATGTTGTGGCTTCTCCACCTCCTCCTCCTGTTGTGCCTACATTTGTTCAGCATGATTCTTCTTCAGCTATCCTTGTTATGGTCACTCCCTACATCGAGCCTTCCCCTCTAGTTGTTGAGGGCATATCTGAGGACATTCATATCCTCCCAGCTAATAGATTAAGCCCATCTATTGGCCCACCTTCATTGGGGATTACATTCCAGGAGTCTCATTCATTCTCCTTTGAGCACCAGCTTGGCCTTTTGGTTTCACCTCTCATTCAGGGGTTTCCTTGTTGCCATGTGCCTCTATTTCTTCCTTATTGGAGTTCCATTGGTTTGATCATTCCTATAGGGGTTCCATCATTTTGGGGGGGCTTTGGTGTCTCATCCCTCTCTCATGGGGGTTTGATTGTACTTATGGTTTTGAGAGAGTCTCTTGAGCCATTATTTTTTGCATTTTTTTCTATCTCTTCTTGGAGTAGGGTTTTTCCCATGTGGTTTTCTCTATTTCTCCACTTTACAAAGACTTGGTTGTGGTTGGGTACCCGATCAGTCCTTGTTGTCGGGATGCATTTTCTTACTTTCATAGCTATGCTAGGTTAACTTACCTCTCGAGCTTCGCTTAAGGGGGTGTTAGAGTAATTATTTGTTTACACTTATTAATTAGATCACTTTGATTTAATTAATTAAGTTGTTTATTACTCTAGTTTACTTAAGTTATATCTTTCCCTCTTCCAGCTTCTTTATTGCAACAGGTTCTTGCATGCAGGTGTTCTTTAGGTTCTATGGATTTATCTCTCAAATCCTACAGGTTCATCATGAAAAGCATGAAAAATATCATCGGTTTCATCCTCACACACATCTCTTATGATGTAGTTTTGGACCTGTATAAAACATACAATCATCTATCCAGGAGAAATTGAAACTCTTCTCCATAAGTAACCTTCTCTCCTTTGCTGAAAAGTGAGGAGGAGCCATGCCAAAAAAAAGTAATTATCTATATTTGCATACCAAGGGGTGTGAGAAGCTATGGGAAATAAGTGATCATCTGGAAAGGAATCATCAATGGATACATGATCATCTTTTAATTGCAATTGAGATAGAAAATCAGCCACAACATTAGCTTTCCCAGGCTTGTCAACCATGGTAATATCCAACTCTTGCATTAACAACAGACACCTTCCTAACCTTCTTGGAATAGAATATTTGTTCATGAGATACTTAATGGATGTGTGATATGTGTGTACAAAGATTTGATACCCATTTATGTAATGCATGAACTTGTTAAGAGCATAGATTACTGCCAACATCTCATTTTCAGTGACAGTATAGTTGAATTCAGCTCCCTGGAGATTCTTGCTAACATAGTAGATGTCATTCTCAATTGATCCTTCTTTTTGTCCTAGAACTAATCCTATGGAATAATCATAAGAATCAGTGTGAATATAAAATATAAATGACCAATTTGGTCCCTTCAACACAGGAGCTTGAGTCAGAGATGCATGAAGACTGTCAAAATATTTTTCACAGTTTGATGTCCATTCAAATTCAGCTTCTTTATTCAAAATATTATATAATGGTGCTGCAATTTGACTAAATTATTTAATAAACCTCCTTTAGTATCTTGCATGACCCAAAAAACTTATGACTTCCTTATATTTAGTAGGGACAACAAGGTTCAAAATAACCTCAATTTTAGATGGATCCACCTGAATTTGTGTTTCCGAGATATAATGGTCCAAGACCACACCTTCTTGCATCATCATGAAGCACTTTTCACTGTTCAAAGAAAAATTGTAGTCTTCACACCTCTACAAAATGTTTCCTAAGTTGGTCTTTTCTTCTTCAAAATTTTATTGATAGGTAGTAAAGTCATCCATGTAGATCTACATACAAACATGAGAAATATCAGAAAAGATGCTAATGAATGCCCTCTGAAATGTTGATGGAGCATTAAAGAGACTAAAAGTAAAAAAATAGTAGGAAAAGGTTCTCCAGGGGCATGTGAATGTATTTTTATCTTGGTCCTCTGAGGAAATCCTAATCTGATTGTAACCACTAAACCCATCCAAAAATGAGAAGTATTGCTTCCCTGTCAAATTATCTAAGACTTGATCTATGAAGGGAAGAGGGAAGTGATCCTTTTTAGCTACAAAATCAATCTCCCTATAATCTACACATATTATTCATTCACTTCCTTTCTTAGGAACTATGAAAAGAGGTGATACCCATTGACAATCCGATGTAGGAGAGATAAAACCTCCATTCAACAACTTCTGCAACTCTCCTTTGACTATCTCCCTGAGAGAAGGATTGATCCTCCACTGGGATTGTCTTACTGGCTTGAAATATTCACTGATATAAATACTATGAGTACATAGCTTAGGATATAATCATTTCATGTCACTATAGTCCCATGGAAAATATTGTTGATGGCTCTATAGCAATATAATCATAGACTTTTTCTATGATGGAGTTAAACCTTTATGGAATAGTGTTCCCACAATATCGACATGTCTTGCAATCAAAGATCAATAAGACTTCCTTAGTACATCATATCAATATATCAAAAATTCATGAACAAAAAACACCTAGGTACAGGTAGACTTCCTAGGTACAGGTCAAAACCCTTCCCAGGTATAGGTCAAATTCCTAGGTATAGGTCAAATTCTGGGGCATAGGTCAAATTTTTGGGTTTTTGGCTAAAAACATCATGACATCACCCCAATAAAAATCCTACATCTATAGTGAGAGGAAATTAATGATGGAAAACAAGATAAAGCACGATAATTAAGATATACCTTATTCAGGGGTGATTGTTCCTCAACTGATCTCCTCAGGACCTCTAGTCTTGTTGTCTCTAATGCTAACTTCCTCGACATTTTCCCCTTCTAGCTTCTTCTTCCTTCTTAAAAAGAGCACAATAAATGTAAGAATCACAAATGATCTTCTCAAAAGGTAATAGATAACTTATTGGAACTTGTTAAACTTAGTTATCCTTTTGATTTTCTATCTCACTTTTTGTTTTTTGAATAGTTCTCTTTTTTTCCTCCCTGTAATCAGTTGATCATATTGTAACACCCCAAAATTGGCACAACCTAATCAATTTTGGTGCATTTTCTTATCTTTGAAGTCCTATTGTACTAGGCAAATTCTTCTCCTAATTGACTTTAATTGACTGAGTTTCAAATGCAAAAAAC
>MU214503.1:86337-129424 GCA_018584345.1 Thuja plicata | reverse complement strand
TTATAAAAGAACCCTCTTTCTTCATTCAAATCCCCTGAAAACTTGAATTAAAATTGCATTGTTATTATGCTGAATTGTTAGCTCATTTTCATAATCTCATATAGCTTAATTTCAATTTGCAAAATAGGATAGCTTCAATTTCTAGATTAAATTGCATTGAAATCATGTAGCATTGATGTTTAGATTATCATTCATATTTCAATTTCTAGCATAATCTTTGAATTGCATATCATTTATCATGGTTAAAAATCCTTCGTTCTTAGATGGTCCATAGTTGTGAGGCCCTCGTCCTGAGAGCAAATTTCAAAACTCCATCTAGATAGAAGGCAACAGGTCGAATCACGCAGACAATCAAGATGAATAACTCATATTCAATCTTGGCTGTACCTGGTGAAGAAGGACTATGTTGAAGTGTGTGGTTGATTTAGAAGGCCAAAATTAACTCATACAGTACATCCAAATCTTTTGAGGGATTTGAGATGCATGAATCCTGCCCCCAGTGAGGCATACATAGTCATAACCAAATATCAAAACATAAATGCACAAACAAACTATGACAAGCAAATCATACCACAAATGACACGTATTTCACTAGATACTCACCATAACAAACCAAGATATAGAAGATTGAGGCTGTCGTGATAAGAACATAGTAAAACACAAGATAAAATCAACAAAAAGGCATCCTAACCAAGTGATCATTTAGTACAAAAGTTCTTGCCATGAACAATTTTGATGTGAGGATTGATAGAACAGCCGACACCCAAAGGATGCATCCTGATGGGCCAAAGATTGATTGATAAAAAATGGGAATTTGTTGGCAATTGCTTGGGAATAGAATGAGCATAAGAAAGTCAATTTGTCTGCTAATTTGGTGTAAAATGTTTGTGATCACTATGTCTAGAACAAAGCTCAGTATTTGATTTGGTAAGCTCAGTCGTGCGAGAATATATTTTTGTGAAAGCGGAAAGATGGTCAAAGAAATACCTACACAGATATGGGTAGTGACACTTATTATGAAAGGCAATGCAAGCTGTATAGACAAATGGTGTAAACTGATGGTGGATCTGACTACACATGGTGTTTGAAACAAGTTTTCACCATGGTAATTATCCATTGCACCACCGAAGTGGTTTTCACAGATGGACAGATTTATTTTTCTTTCTCTTTTGCTTTTTTGATATTCTTTTCAAGCTTTTGTATTTTTTATGCCTTTTTTATTTTTTTATTTTTTTATTTTTTTGCTTTTTTCTTTCTTTTCGAATGTTTTTGGATTTTCTTCTTTTCTGCTTTTTTGGATTTTTGAAAATTTCTGCTGTACAACAGACTACTGACGGATCAAGCATAGAAGCGCTTGAGATGTATAATATTTACAAGATTAGGGAGTGGATATCCCTTGGGTGACACAATCTGATAGGTGCCTAAACCATGCTTTACTGTGATGATGAAGGGCCCCAACTAGTTAGGCTCAAACTTTCCTTTCTTCTCACGGTTCTGGAGGTTCTTCATATTGTGCTGCAGGACAAGATCACCAACCTCAAATTGACGAGGCTTGATCCTTTTGTTGAACTAAAGGTGAAGGCAATTTTGATACACACAGAGGTGGTCTAGGGAATTGAGGCATCTCTCATTGAGGAGTTCCAGCTCTTGCAAGCGGGAAACTCTATATTCTTTTTCGGGCAATAGATTCTTAAGAGAGATTCTAAGGGAAGGGAGCTCAATTTCAATGGGTAGAATAGCCTCGGTACCATAAACAAGGGCAAAGGGAGTGGCTCCCATGGGGGTTCGAATGGAGGTGTGGTAAGCCCAAAGGGCAGGGTTGAGGCAAAGGTGCCAATCATGACTTGCTTCATCGACCGTTTCCTTGAGGATTCTAAGGATGGTTTTATTTGTAGCCTCAGCTTGACCGTTGCCAGAAAGTACTTGGAAGAGGTATGGTGGGTAATGCTGAATTTCCTACATAGCTCTGTGACATCCTTGTTCTTGAAAGGTCCTCCACTATCAGTAATAATTTCCTGAGGAATGCCATAGCGACAAATAAGATTGTTCAAAATAAACTTCGATATCTATTTTTCAGTAGTGTAGGTGAGAGGAACAGCTTTGACCCACTTGGTAAAGTACTCCGTAGCAGCCAGGATGTATTTATGGTTGTTGGAAGAATTATGGAAAATTTGGCCAATGAGGTCGAGACCGTAGCGTGAAAAAGGCCAAGGGGTGATGGTGGGCTGGAGGGATTGGGAGGGAGCGTGTATCAAATCACCATGCTGCTGACAAGGTACACACTTCTTCACATAGTTGTAGGCATCTTGCTCCATAGTAGGCAAGTAATATCTAGTGCGTAACAACTTTTTGGCCAAAGTAAGTCCACTAGAGTGGGCCCCGCATATTCCTTAATGTAACTCCTCCAAGGACGTTTGTGCTTAATCAAAATTTAGACACCTTAAAAGAGTTCCATTGAAATGCTTTCGAAAGAGGGTATCAGCAAGGATTGTGTATCAGGAAGTGTGGAAAATGAAGGTTTTACGTTGATTGGGGGTTAAAGTAAGTGGGGTATGTCCATCGTGAAGGTAGGAATATAATTCTTGGTAACATGGGGAATTGGGATCAGCAATTTCACACACCGTTTCAGAATTTGGTTTGTCATAGGCAGGGACCGTAAGATTCTTAACAAGAAACTCACACTATGCGCTGTGTTCTAGCATAGTGATCAATGACCCAATTGTTGCCATGGCATCTGCTACTTTGTTGTTCATGCGAGGGATCTGTTGGAAGATTAGCTCAGTGAAATGCATCTTGAGATCTTCAACTGTATGACAATAGGGAAGCAACGTCTCATCCTTCATTTGATATTCATCCATAACTTGTTTGATAACCAATTGTGATTCACCAAGCACCAATAAAGTGAGAATATTCCATTGTATGGCCTACCAAAGTCCAAGTACAAGGGCTTCATACTTTTCAATGTTGTTGGTACAAGGAAACTGTAATTTGAAAGATTTAGGGATGAGATCCTCTTTTGGTTTAACAAATAAGATTCTTGCCCCCAATCCTTTCTGAGTTAAGGATCCATCAAAATAAAGCTTCCATAGTGGACTCGGGGAAAGATTAAGGACTGATTCATCTGGAAAATTTGTGATCAGAGGATGTTTACCATCAATAGGTGCTTCAACTAACTAATCTATAATTACTTGTCCTTTGATGGCTTTTCTATCCACATAAACAATGTCAAACTCACTAAGAATCATGACCCATTTTGCTGTATGACCAGTAAGAGCAGCGCGTGCCAGGAGATATTTGAGTGGATCAATTTTAGAAACAAGATGAATATTATGATTAAGCATATAATTTCGTAGCTTCTGTGTACAGAAAACAACAACCAAACATGCCTTCTCAATTAGGGAATAATTCAACTCATAGCCAGTAAGAGTTCTGCTGAGATAGTAAATTGCTCGCTCTTTGCCGGTATCATCCAATTGTGCCAAGAGGGCTCCCAACATGACCTATGTAGCAGATATGTACAAAATCAGAGGAAAACCAACAACAGATGGTACCAATATGGGTGGATTATCTAGATAGCCTTTCAGTTTCTCAAATGCATTTTGACACAAGCAATCCCACTAGAACTTGATATTCTTGCGCAGGAGAAGGGAGAACAAATGCACCTTATCTGCTAGTTGTGACATGAATCTTTTGATTGATTGTAGTTTGCCTTGTAAATTCTGTAATTGCTTCAATGTTTTGGGTGGTGGCATCTCTAGGATTTCTTTCACTTTATTTGGATCAACTTCTATTCCACGCTGTGACATAATGTATCCCAGCAACTTACCAGACTGTACTCCAAAAACACACTTCTTAGGACTCAACCTAAGCTTATACTTCTCCAATTTCTCAAAGATGGTAGTAAGAATGGGAATATGTGATTCCATTGTTTTGGATTTTCCTAAAAGATCATCCACATAATCTTCCATGATGACATGCAAAAGGTGATGAAAGATGGTAGTCATTACTCGTTGATAAGTGGCTTTGGCATTTTTAAGGCCAAAAGGCATCACCTGATAATAAAAGGTGCCCCAAGGCATTGTGAATGTGGTTTTGTGCTTGTCTTCTCATGCTATCTTGATCTGATTATAACCTGAGAAGCCATCCATAAGTGACAACATTTCATGTCCTACCGTCAAATCCAGTATAATGTCAATATTTGGGAGTGGAAAATCATCCTTGAGACATGCAAGGTTTAGGTCTCTGAAATCAGTGCAAATGCAAATTCCCCCAGTAGGCTTACCTACTGGTACAATATTATAAACCCATTTAGGATAATCAATTGGTCTGATTAATTCAGCATCCAACATCTTTTGAAGCTCTACTTTGACTACCAATGCGACTTGTGGATGCATCTTGCGAAGTTTTTTCTTAACAGGTTTTACACTTGGATCTACAACAAGATGATGCATGAAAAGATCTGTATCGAGCCTGGGCATGTCTTTGTAGGCCTAGGCAAAGTTGATTTTCTGTTTATGCAAGAATGTTGTCATGCCTTTCTTTTCTTGATCGCTGAGAGAAACCTCAATGTAGGTGATGTGTGGATCTTCTTCTGTGCCTAGGTTGATTGGAATAGTATCTTCAATGATCATAGATGACACTTCTGGTTCTAAAGATATAAATAGCAAGTCAGCCTCTCCCTCCTCTAGCACCTCAAAAAGGTTTTCACTAGAGGAATCATCCTTTATTTTGTCTTTTTCTTCATCCAAAGGTGCCTATGAGAGGTTTTCACTAGAGGATGTATTTTCATTTTTTTCATTTTTATTTTATTTTTCACTTTTGCAACTGAGAGAGTTGACTTGGCTATTGAAGTAGGCTTGTTCACTATAGTGTATTTGATCTTCATACTCTTGGAGATTCTTAAGTACAAAGAGGGCTAAAACTACCTCATCCGAATCACAAACATCCAAAGCTGGTGGTGAGTCTTGGTGATCCCAGTCAATTAATTCAGGGTTTGTGAGGGGTAGACAAGGGGATGAAAGGCTGGCTTGGGTGATAGTGAAGACATGGTGATTTTTGTTTAGGTCATCTCCAATATATTGGAAATGAATTTTGAAAAAATATTCCTCAGCGTCTAAATCTAAGGTAGCTAGACAATAATCCTTAGCAAAGTTAGTCTTAGTTTCTACAGAACCCAATCCATGTCCTTTAGGATAGCCATTAGCTATTATGATCTTCTTCTTACCTATTTCATTAGCTCCAAGGCCAGTACCATGATATCCCATGCTTTCAACAATGGGAGTAACCTTAGGATACTTTCCTTTGGGGAAAATTATAGGTCATTCTTCTTCATCATTATAGAGCCAATCAAGGACACTATATTCGATGTGTTCATCTGATAGGGACCCCCAATGTTCAAAAATAGTTGATTTGCAGTGCATAAGCACTTTATCTTTAGAGAGAGGTAATGGTGATGGTCCTCCATAAGATTTTGGAGACAAAGGGAGTTTCCCAATACATAAAGCACTTTCAAATTTATACTCTCCCATGCCTTGATCTGTAAATGTGGCCTTTGCTTCAGATGAGGAGGGTTTGTCTTCAGTAGCCTTGTCTTTAGTAACTTTTTCCTTTCCTTTGGATTGTTCAGCTGGTGTTTCTGATGTCTTTTCTGGAACTGGTGGAATGTTTGAAATAGGGATTTATTGATTGAAATGTCGGCCAAACTCATTTAACAGACAATAGTTAGCTTGTTTGCCTTCCAATCTCTTACAGTATTGAAAGGGCTCAGGATCTCCAGGAATTGTGATTTCTCTACCGCGATGTGGGAACTTTAGACATTGATGATAAGTAGAGGGTACACCTTTGATAGCGTGTATCCATGGACATCCCAGAAAGATGTTATAAGGTAGATCTAGATCTAGTACATGACAAATAGTTTCAATCAGGGCTGAGCCTAATTGTAAGGGTAGTGTGATCAAACCCTTGCTTTCTCATTCTCGATCATCATAGGATTTTATTGTGATTCACTTGTCTTCATCAATGAGGTCCTTAGAAAGACCAATATTACGAATCATTTTTAATTTGCACAAATTTAAGCCAAATCCACCATCTATGAGGACTCATTTTACTCTTGTGGAGCGAATTTTTACTTCTATATGGAGGGACTTATTATGATGAGGATCAAGACCACCAAAGTCCATATCAGTGAAGACTAGATGTTCTTGTGTGGCTAGGTTCCCTATCATAGCTTTGAATTGTGCAGTGTTGATGTTCTCAGGGACATGAGATTCATTTAGAGCTTTATCAATGATTTCTCTATGAATTGGCGAAGTTGTCAAGAGCTCTAGAATAGATATCTATGTAGGCGTCTTTCATAACTGGGCCAATAAGTCAAAGTACCAAGCAGGTTGAGCAGTAGTAGATGGTGCACCTGGTGGATTTTTAGATGTAGAAGTTTTATCAGTAGCTTGGACAATAACTTTGGGTCTATGTGTAGTAGCATTACAATCAACAACTTTGAGGATTATCGTATTAACATGTGTGTTAGATTCTTCAATGTGGCCACAAAGAGAGTCAAAATCAAAGATATAATTTTCACTTAAACTCCCACATGTTCGATCATGGCCTGTAATGGTATTGGTAGAATAGTCATATAGGATTGCATTTGATGCATTGTTTTGATTGTGAGGTGGGAAGGGCTGATTGTAGACTTTGAGTTTCACATTTGATTAGGATGCATTCTGACCTTCAACTTCAATTTTCCCATCCTCAATGAGATATTGCACAAAGTGTGTAAGCTTCATACATTTCTTGGTATCATGCCCTTTGATGTCATGATAATCACAATACTCATTATCTCTATACCAAACAGGTTTAGGTTGATTCTCATCAAAAGGTCAAGTATTTGGGTAGACTATCATTCCTTGATCCGCAAGTTGTTTTAAAATCACATCTAGGGGTTCTGCCAAAGCTGTGAATTGTCGCCGTTGTCGATTGTCATTATTATTGTTATTGTTGTTGTTGTTGTAGTTGTTGCGAGGACACAAGAATGATTGATTACATGGTTGTTGATTATTGTTCTGATTGTTCTGATTCTAATTATTCTGATTGTTCAGATTTAGATTTAGATTTTGGTTGTTGCTGCGATACTAATTTTGATTCTGATTGTTATTACGATTGTTTTGATTGTTATTGTTTGATGCTTGAACATTTTGAACATGCTTGTCATTAGTCACTCCATCATTGACAACTCCTTTGTTTTTACTCCAAAATTTTGGTTTATCATTATTGGAAGGAGTATAATGTTTGATTCTACCTCTTTGCAAAAGGCCATCTTCAATGTCTTTTCCCTTCTTGGAAAGGGATTCAAAGGTGTTAGGTGAAGCCATTTTCATTTGGAAGGACATCTAAGAGATTAAAATCTTTGTGAAGGTGTCAATCAAGTGACTATCAAGTATTTTCCATGGCATGTGATTTGCAATATGTCTCCATCATTGTAAGAAACTAGCAAAGGTTTCTCCATTCTTTTGTTTAGTATTGCACAAATCACTGAGTGTTGCTTGATGCTCAATGTTATATGAGTATTGTCCAACAAACTTCTCTGCAAGATCAGAGAAGGTAGAGATTGACCCATAAGGAAGGGCCATGAACCATTCCAAGGTTGTGCCTCCAAGACTCCTAGTGAAGAGTCTTTTTAAGTAATTCTCATTATAGGCATCCTCTTGACATGCAATATAAAACTCTTTGAGCTGTTGTAGAGGACATGTTTCACCTTTGTATTTCTTGAAATTAGGCATCTCAAAGTTTGGTGGGAATGGTTGCATTGTGATAGACTTGTCAAATAGATAGGGACAAATATCCTCAAAAGAAAACTCCTTCTTGCCCCCATTCTACAAGCCTTGTACAATGTTCTTGAGCTCATTGAATTGTTGGGTAAAGTCTGGAGTATTTTGTGTGAAAAATGGGGGTACATAACCTCCACCTCCTCCAAATTGTGTAGTTGAAAATCTCGTGGAGGTCATACCAATAGTAGGAGGTATATACTGATAGGATCGAGATGTGTCAGTTGCAGATGTCTTCATCCCTGTTGTTTGAAATAAGGATGATTTGTATAAGGGCATAGAAACCCGCCCTATGTTGTTGACATTAGCGCTTGCTCCTTGAGTCATCATTGTTTGAGTGCTATTGTGAGTAGTATTGTTTGGAAAGGCGCTTAGGATTTGTTAAATTTGTTCAGGTGTCAATTGAGGTATTGATGCATTTGTTGACATAGGTGATGATATAGGTACTGATGTAGGAGGTTCGCTGATAGGTCCTTTGCCAGTGTCATGTGATGATGTAGCCTTTGAAGTAGAAGCCATGGATGCAGTAGCGACATCAACAGCTTTGGTGACAATTCAGGGAAGAAGTGTTTCATCGAAGTCAACAGGAACCGTGACACCATTATGAATAAGATTCAAGAATATTTCATCACTATTATGCATAATGGCCTTCTCAACCATTTCCAAGTTATATAGGTCTCTAAGGAAGTCATTCATTTGGGTGGGTCTTTCTTCTTGGTCCACTAATTCAGTTTCTTCGAGCCTTTCCTCAGCTCGTACCCCAGTTCCTTGAAAGTATTGAGTGGAAAATGGATTCTCCTCACGGGTAACAGTGTTGAATGTTGTTCGCCTCATGTTTCTAGCTTGGGATTGAGTGAAAACCATAAAATGGTGGATTTAGAAGAATGGAAGAAAAGGAGATGCAAGAAATGAAATGGAGCAAAGATCTTTGATCTTGAATTTGATTGGATTTGATTGATTGATTGATTAAGGATTGATTGGATTAATTGATAATTGATTTAAAGGTTTTTGGAACAAAACCTAAGCATGTCAAAACCTTATGAAGATACAAACACAAAAGGATTTAAAGTAATACCTGTTCTGTTAGATTTGATAAATGCAAATCTACCCAAGATCACCTGCATGCAAGACTGTCACAAGAAGAAGCAAAGTGCAGACAAAAGAAAAGAAGCTATGGCGGCCAAAAGGCCAGAGACTGGAAATCCATGTTGAGAGAAAAATCTTCTATATTCAACAATAATGAATTACAAATTACAATCTCCTTCTACTTCATGAAAAGTAAAGAAGTGAATCCTTATAAAAGGAATCACGAAACCCTAAAGGAAACCCTAAAGAATTATAAAGCGCCTAAGTGAAACTTAAGCATAGAGTAACTAGACTAATAATTAAATGATTTAATTATTAGCTATACTAAGACTAATCTAACACCCCCCCTTAAGTGTAACTTAGGGAGGAGCAAAACAACTAAACTACTACAGAAAGCAGGAAAGATGGGTCCCGGCAACAAGGCCTAATCAGGTACCCAAGTACAAGAAATGAACTAGATGAAGGAAACTAAGCCTTCAATCTAGGGAAAAAGTGTCCCAGAGAAAGGAACAAGAATGAGCAAGAAGCACCTCCGAAGCATGGGACTGTAAACTCTGTCAGAAGAGACTGCTGGAACCCCCACTGAAGTGCATGACCAGGTAGAGAAGACAATGTTTGAAGAGCTGATCAATCAAACCAGGAAGCAATAGAACCAACAGGTGAACCCCCCATAATGCTGAACTGGGAGAGGTGATAGGAACACTGAAATGCAATGCCAGAAACATCTACAGAAAGAAGAACCAGGAACACCAACAATGCAACAAAAGTACAAACACAGGATAAAGAGTGGTGTCATCGACACACAACATGGGATAATGTAATGGAAGGTACGCTCACTTGACAAAGGTGGATGCACCTAAAAAAAAAAAGCATCATAACCCCCCATGGCACTTTATAACATAGTGCAAGTACAAAAACACACAAGGTGTACAAGATCCCAGAAATGCAGAAGTAGGCACTTTATCTCAGTGTGTTTACAGAAAAGAATGCATCAAAAAAAGCATATAATTCTTAGATGTCAGAAAGAAGAGTGAGCTAGAAAATCAGAAGAAGAGATCCCAGGACCTGTAGAACCAAGCAATCCACCAGAGTGCATAAATTGCCAAACTCAGAGGAGAGAAAACCTGGAGCAGAATCTGGAAAAAATACCTCTGCAACTGAATAGCACACTGAACCAGCTTTTTGACGATATCTGGTTTGCCAAAAATGGAGTCCGGATGAGCCAGATATGACTCCCGAAAGGAAAAAATAGACATCAAACTTCAATAGAAAAAAAACTATTGAAACAATAGACTCAAAAAACCAAATCACTATAGTCGGAAAGAGCTCGGAAAGAGCTTTCCGACGATATGAAGAAGTCTGAAAAAGACCCCTGTATGCTCCATATAGAGCGAAAACAGTGAAAAGGCCCCAAAAAGCTCAACAGGCCTGGTTTTAAGCCCCATGGGCTAAAAAAATGGGCCCCCGGGCACATGGCGTGCGCCGGGGGCTGGGCCGCAGCCCCTGGTCCGCCATAGGACCGTGCGGATAACACCACAGCCCACGGGGGCCAGCAGAAAGGCACCACCGGGTGGCAGAGCGGCGCAGAGGGGCGGGGTCCAGGAGGCCGGCGGGGCGGCGACGCCGGAGGGGTGAGGCACGGGCGGGGCGCGGCGAGCACAGGCGGCGGGGGCCGCGGAGGTGGCGCGGGGAGCGCAGGGTGACGGGGGGAGTGGCGGTGTGCACAGGTGGCGGGGGCCACGGAGGTGAGCACAGGTGGCGCGTGGGTGGCGCGGTGGCTGCGCGCCCAAAAAGGCCATAAAAACAATTTTTTTTAAATTTTTTCTGACTTTTGCATCGAAAAACGTGCCCGTACGGCCTTGGAAGGCCAATAAATTTCTCCCCGAGGCCCCGGTGTTCAAAATGAACGTGCCTTATATGGATTCTGAGGTTTTTGGGTCTTCTGGACGCAACCGTGAGGTCAATTTTGGTCCAAAGTGTCTCAAAAAATAAAGACCCCTCAGATCCAATAGAAAACACCAAAAAAGCTTCTGAAACCCTCTGTGATGGAATGCTTCAACAAAAAATTAACAGTGAGCAGCAAGCGAGCTCTGATACCATGTTAGGATTAGACTGAAAGCTAATCTCCCAAGACCACCTGCATGCATAACTGTTACAAGACAGAAGCAAAAGATAGAAGAGAAGACAGAAAGTTATGGCGGCCAAAAGGCCAGAGACTGGAAATCCATGTTGAGAGAAAAAGCTCCTATATTCAACAATAATGAATTACAAATTACAATCTCCTTAATGAAATGCAAAGAAGTGAATCCTTATGAAAGGAATCACGAAACCCTAAAGGTGGAAACCCTAAAGAATTATAAAGCTGCCTAAGTGAAACTTAAGCATAAAGTAGATAGACTAATAATTAAATGAATTAATTATTAGCTAAACTAAGGCTACTCTAACATGTTCTACTTGAAGATGGACTTGTTATCTCAAGCAAAATGGGACATCACTAAGGATTTAAATTACTTGAGACAGATTGATGGTCTACAAGAAATGTTGTGTTTGTTTGAGGATGAATGTTTATAATACTTTGATTAAGGTCTTTCAACCTAAAGATTTGATTTGATCTAATACTCCAAGAGAAGGAAGAATGATGATAGAAGAATGGAAGAATGATCCAGAAGCAAGATGTTATCTAATCATATTGTTCAATGGCAACAAAAGCACTATTGATGAAAAACTTGGCCATGAAATTGCAAAATTTGTTATTGTAGAGGATTTTGTCAAATTTCTCATGATGTTCAATCTCTTGCTTGATAGATATTGCAATATGTTGGTATTCCTTGGATTTACGGGTGGTTTCTTTATGCTCTTTATAGACTAGAGGTGTTGGAAGCTTAACCTTCTTATGTTTCTTGAGATTGGTCATGTCATGGAAAATCTAATTTTGGCTGAATGAATGAATGATCTAGGACAAATGATTTAAGGGTCATGTAGAAGGTCAAATTTTGAGTATCTCAGCAAATTTGGAGCTCACTATTTTAAAGCGGAGATGACAGTCTTAGACGCAGTTGACAGTCTTCACAAATGATGATCTATGCATACAGTAATCTGTGCAGGCAGCGGATCGAGAGCAGAGATGACCGACTGTGGCTAAGGCAGTGTGTTGAAATTCTGGGCAGATTTTTGACCTTTAGTATGATTTTGGGCAAATTTGTTCAATGGAAAGAACTGATTTCAGCACATGCAAACCAGAAAAATAACAGACACACGTCTTAAGACAATCCAATAAGGGACAAAGAAACCTTGAAGGATACCAGCAAATGTGACATTGAGAAATCTTGATCCAACTTGTAATATCTTGTTTGTGTATGTTCAAGTGACTCTTTCAAGCCACTTATGTTTTTACTAGGTCTAGCACAATGAAGACAGTTCAAATAGTAGCTACCTTAGGAATTTGGCTTCGCATAAAATATTATAGGCCCAATGCTTGGTAGTCCTTTAGCTCACACAACATGTCACCCCCGGAAGGGCACCCATGTTTTTTCGTTTTTCCAAGTATTTTTGCCATGCTACAAAGATCTCTTTTGCAACATAATACCCCAGGACATGTATGATGGGAATCTTGGGGGGAGAATCTTCCCTCCCCTTGCACTATAATAAGTCATCGTTCAGAGGTGAATCGGGTAGGTTACTAATATAAAGTTTCTATCAAGTTTTCATGGTGTCCCCGCAATCGATTTGTACGATGTGAGACACTTAAGTCTCCAGTTCAACCATGCCAATATGCTGAGGATATTCACTCAGTATGAACTACCATTGAACATGAACCAACTGAGCTTGAAGGGATAAAGAGGACCTTTAGGTCACACTTTATTTCTATACTGGTCGAAGGGATTACCGGTTTGAGGTCGTCCTCTAAAGGGGAAGCGTACCCTCTAGACAAGCCTCTCTAGAAGCTTGATTAAGCTAAACTTTCTCTTCACCCAAGATCCACAAAGGCGAGGGGAGAGGATACGACTATAACTTAATCATAGCATCACTTATGTTAAATAGTTTTAATCTAATGACATATAGCTCGAAAGAAGTGTTGAGAAACACTTCTTCAAACACACCAAGAAATATTCATTCCAAATTGAACCTATTAAAGCAACTATGTGTTTTTCTATCTAAGAAAAAGACACAATAGTATGGTTAATTATTCATGTCAATTTATTTCCCACATAGCAAAGAGAAAGCTTGGAAATGTGTGTTCATTTACCTTATGTCATTCAAGATTGATGAGGTTCATTCCTTTAACATTCAAGATTGAGTGAGTTTTCATTTTAAACAACATGCATTCCAAGACAAATGATTAATCATACAAGTTCATTTTAATAATCTATTAAAATAATCAGGGAACCTAAATGAAATTCATTAGTAGTTTGGAGTCTCAGATATTAAATGCTGCAAAAAATCATAAAACTCAGGAAAAATGCACAGACGACGAAGTATCGCAGACGGTGATTTGCGAAGATGGTGAAATACCTGCACAGACGGCCAAGTATACATAGTCAAATTTTGTTAAAAAAGAACAAACTTAACCAGACTTAAAAGTAATATTTTTACCAAACCAAACATCAATTAACTCCTAAAAACCATGTTACTGTCAAAAACCTGAGAGTTAAAAATGCTAAAAAGTTGATAAAAAATAATTTTAAACCACAGTTTTATAAGTCTTTTTCTGAACAGGCAGAGATGGTGGATTGTAGGCGCAGATGGCTGAGAAGCGGAGATGGTAATTTGTGGAAATGGTGACTCTAGAGTAGAGACAGGTCTACGTGAAATTTTTTCAAACTGTGAAAAATCTGCAAAAAATGTTAGAAAACAAGGGACGTGGGTTCCACCGGGCGTGCTAAAATGTACATGCTGGAAACCTACCTGTTGGGAGAATGCTCAGAGATGCAAATGTTAGAGAAATATAATCAATAAGTTACACTAACATGTCTAAAGCATACTACAAAAATATAAAACTCCATCATGACCTCCGATGAGCTGAACAAGGGCACCCAAGACCTTGTTGATTTGCTCTTAAAGAGGTGTGTGGGTGTGCTCTCTCAACACAATATAATAATCCCACTTTGATCTATGAATGCAAGCTAAATGATTAAGATGGATGAAAAACTCAAGAAACAAGTATTGAAAACTTGTCTCAAGTTCTCACCATGATTGTATATGCAAAACTAAACTATGATGAAGATTCAATGATTAAGCTAGTATGATATGCAAAGTCTAAACTAAGATTCATTCCATTATGAGCTTAATATGTAATATCTAGATTCAAAATGAAATTACATAAACTAAGAACTAGAATTTCTTATGAAAATACTAAAATGCTCTAGAATCAAACTAACATAATAACAATGCATAAAATGGAGATGATTTGCTCTTGACAATGGCCTCTATTTATAGAGTTTTTGGAGGAGAGAGAGGGCTTGGATGAGGTGGAGCTCATGTGACATCCACATAGGTGCCACATGAGGGACACATAAGCCATGTAAGAGGCCCATTTTTCTCACACATGTGTGAGCAACTTTAGATGTGATGGGTCACAGTGTCCTTAAAGTACACATGTGAAGGATCTTGTAAGGGAGTGTAAGAAGGTGTAAGAGGTTTAGTCCAATGAAACACTTTTAGAAAGTGTAAGAAGGTGTCATCATGGGTGTAAGAAACCTTGTTGGCACCAAATAAGGATTATTTGGAAAAGACAATTTTTGGAAATTTGCTCACACATGTGTGAGCAAATAATTAGGACTAATTGGTGTAGGAATCTAGAAATTAGCCTAATTAACCTTAGTTAATTAGTGAGTAGGTTTATTTGGTGAGAGTGATGTGAGGTAGGGTAGGATCTAGGTTTAAATTATTTTAATCCAAATTAGATTTAGATTAATTGTGGTTTAGTAGAATTAAGTCACGTGGAGGAATAAATAAATTAACAATTTATTTAAAGGGGATTAATGAAGGGGAATGTATTAAATAAATTCTAATACATCAAAGGGGGTATTATTTAAATTAAATTCAAATACTAAGGAAAGTGAATCATATTTAATTAAATAGATAGAAGAATATAACAAATATAATTAATTAAAATTAACTATAATGTTATAAAAATATTAATTAAATTAATATAAGGATGATTTTAGACGTCTGCAATGATTACATGATTCAAATTTGGGATCACCATTTGAAGATATATTTTACTTCCAGTGATATGTAACCCTAACTTTAATTTGTTTCTATTGTGTTTTTTAGGGGAAAATTTGAGAACAAAATAGAAAGAGAACATCAAACTGCTTTGCCAAGAAAATATAATGGTGATTTTTCTCCTTGTTTTTAATATTAAGATTTATCAATGAAACTATCTTTTTTTTTTTTAAATTTGATTCTTGTCCACAGTATTTCCTTTTTGTTTATTCGTTCATACTCTCTTAATGTCTTAAACTTTTCCTTGTTCCTCTAATTGCTTAGAAAATAATTTGCGCTCCCTGATATTTTGTGCTCAAAATTAGTAACAGATCTCTAACTCTACATCTCTCTGCCAATAATTATATTTGACCAAAGTTTTATATTGAGTATTTAGAAAATGCTTATTATTTTTACCTCAGAAATATCCTTCAATTTATATTGACCAATGATAATCAACTGAAATAGAAGATTTCATTTTGGATTCCCAAAATGGAATGGGCTAACATGGCAGGTGATTCTAGAGATGCTTAAATTCTTAAAAAATCCTAAATGTCATGAAAATATGAATACATGGTAGTTTATATGTGTTGTCTAAATAACTCTTATTAGTGTTTGAGAACCCTCGGTCATCTAAGTTCTACCTTTCTATCACCATAGTTTGTAGGCTTGGACATAATGGCTAGTTTATATAAATTTATCTTCTTCGTTTTAGTGAAAAATTAGGTGGCTAAGAGTATGGTCTCCTTGCATTTGTTGGGGCATATTTTATGGTCAAGAATATTGTGCTTATAACTCTACCTTGTTAGATCACAATGACAAATTTACAAATTTTGCAAATTTGAACAATTCTTAGATTATAAATTCACAAACTTATCAAATTGGAATGATTTACTATTTGCAATTGGAATCAATTGTATTTTCTTTGGTAATGATAAAATGACATGGTTGAAGATATAAATGCTAGTGAGTTTTAGGGGAATTAGATCTAGTCTCTTTGTCACAATTCCTTAGGCATTGTTGGAGAAAAGTTGCATCCATATTATGTGTATTTAAGATAGAAGGGAAAATTAAAATTCATCTAGCTTGAGAATTGTCTATAAAATTTGGTGAATGAAGGTTTTAGAGTAGAAAGCATGACATGACCTAGTGCCAAGTTTTTATAGGGAATCATCGTCTTGACAATTACTGAAAAAAATGACAATTGTTTTTGGAATATAATGGGGATGTTTTTGGTTATTTTACTATGTGGATGCTTGGGGTCGGGAAAACTTGCAAATAATTTAATGATTTTGTGAAAGATGGTTCTATCAACATGAAAAATGAAAAATGAAAATAACTAAAATGAATTGTTTTAATCACAAGAAGAATAACAATATTAATCAAAGAGGCCCTAGAATTATAGTAGTGGTCAATTCTAAAAAAACACAATCCAAACCTTTTGTCTTTAAATTTGATATTTATTTTGATCTTGAATAAACCAACATGCCTACTTAATTGGGTTATAAAGAAAAACCTAGAATACTCTAAAATCTAGAATGCTCTACTTAATTGAGTTGGATATAGATAAAACATTCACCTCACTAGCAGGTCCAAACATGAGGCACATATTATTTCTTTTGTTCATACTCATCCACATTGAGTGGGTGTGTATGACTTAATTAAGGATACTATAAAGATGTAAGTTCATACATCATCCATAGATTTTGAAAATTCACCTCCCCTCAATTCATGCTTCATGAGGTTCTTGAGCTTAAGTTTTTAAACCGTATCACTTCTCTAGAACTCAAATTAATCATGTAGATTTGCATTTCAACTCCACAAACTCAAACCTCCATGACCTACGTTTCTATTTAACATCAAGTAGATGAGCTTAAAGGCCAATCTCTCAAGGAGAGCCTTTGTACTTTATCTATAACAATTGTATTAAATAAGATGATTTATGATGAGGTTTTAGTTAATTTTATTCCTCTCTCTTTGCTAAAAAGAATGGGATATGGTGAGACAATCAATTATCTCTTGTCAAGGAACATTGAGGGGTTATAATTACCTTAGAGTGACCATGATTAGAAATATGATTTTCCTAGTCACTCTTGGTCCTAAAATGACTCTTATCCCATTTCATGTCATTGATAAGGGCACTAGCTCTTTTGTGTTTGAGGTTATTTCTTCCATGTTTCTTAAACTTAAATTCTTATATTTAGTGAAAGTCAATGTGATAAGAGAATTTCCCCTCTTTTGACATGTTAAAAGTTTATAAGGCCAAAAAGAAGGTCAATATCCATTTTGATTATAATCTTCTTTCAAACTAAGCACACACCTAATTCAAACCCACAAATCAACTTGTGAAGACAAAATGATTAAATAACAGTTGAAAGAAAGAAGAATGGGGCACCCTGAACTCCAAAGGAAGAAAGCTCCAAGGCCATTGCTAATATTTGGACAAAGACTACCACAAAATTTCTTGCCTTTTAAAGGATTAGCCATTCATGTTTTTATTTGATTCTCATTCTATAGGGACATATACACATTAGAGCCACATATATCCTGATTTATGAGATCAAGGACAATTACATCGTAGAGATCTTAGATTATCAATATGATACCTTTTTTATATTTGATTTGTTCCGTTTTCTTGATTACCTTTGGACCCTACATTTCATCAGAACCAAATGCTATGTAGGATTAATCCTAACCTCTCCCCAAGAAAAAAGTTTTCCTTTTTAATTATGCCATGATTCATTTTATGCCAATAATATAGTCAAATATGAATCCTTTTCTTTGAAACTCATGATTTCATGATGTCTAAGTGTCATGAGATTCCAAGCCTTTGGAGACATTCTAGTTAATCAAATGTTCAAAACACATCAAACTAGTTTAAACAATTTACAATATTGTAAATATTCCCTCTTTGACTTGATCCACCCATTGAATTTTTTTTCCATTGATGCCATACCCAAAGAGGATGATCAAATCAAAACTTCCATAGATACTTATTCTGCCATGTTCTCTCCTCATACATATTTATAGCTCAGAGTCTGTGGTTATGATAAGGGGTAGACCATAAGTAAAAATAAATATTATGTCATACATAGTTCATTAAATCAATAATAAACCAATAAATTTCATGCAAGATGAAGTTATCCAAAATATATTCATGTCTACAATGATCGTCAACAGGCTTATCACAAGAAGGGACATTCCTTAATCCTTATTTGAATGATTATTGTTACACACATGAATGATTGATTGTCATTGATTTCAAACTTGTTGTATGCAATATTTAATCTTTGTATGTATGAAAGATGTAATATTTGTACAGTTGATAAAATAGATGTATAGAAGTGTGTAATGAAGATGATATAGTAGTTTTGAGTTTGAAAAAATGATTTGGATAAGGTGTTTCCAGAGGCTTAGGTTTCTTTTTGGAGTCTTTAGAGATGTATGGAGTGTCTTCGATGACTCAAGATAGTTGAGGATGATGGTATGCAATATTTATGGATATCTCAATTCTTGTCCTATGTATTGGAGTTAAATTATGAAGTCTATTTATAAATTTGGGTGACTGTATTGATGAAAATTCTACTAGAATGTGTTTTGATTCTTTCTTTGCATTTTTATAAAATGATATATCTATGGTTGCAATTTGGGAGGAATGAAGATAAAAGATGAAAGATTCTACATTATAGTTTTCATGCTCTAGTTTTCTTCATAGACTAACGATTCATCGATCTCTGCTTTCGGTGTTTAGAAAACTGTGCAACAATACATAGGAAAACTCCCTTGTCAGTCACATATAAGGTTGTGGTATATGAAAATAACTTTATTATGATTTATAGATGATATGTTTTTCTTTAGAACCTCTCTTAGTGGTGAAAAATATGGTTTGGGGTCGGTTGTCCAAATTGATTAAATGAATTTTTGGGTCCAACTTAAGGTGATAGTGTGTGTTTATACTACAATATTTGGGGTCTAATTTTGACGCAAATTTGTGATGACACCACCATTTGTGTGTATTTTTGTTTTTTTTCCAAGTACCCCTGATGTTGTCGTAATAGTGGCAGAACCATCATAATTTTGACACCCGCATGATTATAAACATAAAAAAAAGAAAAAGAAAGTCTCATTTCAAATTTTTGTGATCGCATACCATCATGCGCAAAGAGGGCCCTAATTGTGGAAGATTGGAATCTTGGTATATGCAGGTAGCCACGACTTGAGGTAGGCATTAGAGCTTTGTCTTCTCATTAACTTAATTTCATTTTGATGACATTTGTTGATTTAATGACACAATATGAATGTTAATGCTGGCATTATTTACATCTTTGCATTTGGAATGCTTGATGAATCACGAGATTTGAGAGCTAGGGCATCGTTTCTATTACCTTCAAGGCATTATGTAAAGTGTTTGATCTCTCTTTATTTGTTTTGCTGTTGATATTCACTATGTGATACTCCTCGTTTATGATCATTTCATGAGGAAATGACTTGATGGCTCATAGGTTGCAAGCTAGGGCATCATGCATTGTTTATGAGCTCATTGTTTAATACTGACATTGTTTACATCCTTGAATTTTGAATGCTTGATGACCCGCGAGCTTTGAGAGCTAGGAAATTGTTGCTATTACCTTCAAGGAATTGTGTGAAGTGTTTGATATCTCTTTATTTGTTTTGTTGTTGATATTCACTATGTGGTACTCCTCATTTATGATCATTTCATGAGGAAATATCTTGATGGCTCGCAGGCTACAAGCTAGGGCATCATGCATTGTTTATGAGCTCACTGTTTAATACTAGCATTATTTACATCTTTGCATTTGGAATGCTTGATGACCCACAATATTTGAGAGATAGGGCATCGTTGCTATTACCTTCAAGGCATTATGTGAAGTGTTTGATCTCTCTTTATTTGTTTTGTTGTTGATATTCACTATGTGGTACTCCTCGTTTATGATCATTTTATGAGGAAATGTCTTGATGGCTCGCGGGATACAAGCTAGGGCATCATGCATTGTTTATGAGCTCACTATTTAATATTGGCATTGTATACATCTTTGCATTTGGAATGCTTGATGACCTATGAGGTTTGAGAGCTAGGACATCATTGCTATTACCTTCAAGGCATTGTGTGAAGTGTTTGATCTCTCTTTATTTGTTTTGATATTGATATTCACTATGTGGTACTCCCCGTTTATGATCATTTCACGAGGAAATGTCTTGATGGATCATAGGATGCAAGCTAGGGCATCATGCATTGTTTATGATCTCACTGTTTAATATTGGCATTGTTTACATCTTTGGATTTGGAATTCTTGATGACCCATGAGCTTTGAGAGCTAGGGCATCATTTCTATTACCTTCAAGGCATTGTGTGAAGTGTTTGATCTCTCTTTATTTGTTTTTCTATTGATATTCACTATGTGGTACTCCCCGTTTATCATCATTTCATGAGGAAATGTCTTGATGGCTTGTGGGATACAAGCTAGAGCATCATGCATTGTTTATGAGCTCATTGTTTAATACTGGCATTGTTTACATCTTTTCATTTGGAATGCTTGATGACCCGCGAGATTTGAGAGCTAGGGCATCGTTTCTCTTACCTTCAAGGCATTGTGTGAAGTGTTTGATCTCTCTTTATTTGTTTTGTTTTTGATATTCACTATGTGGTACTCCCCGTTTATGATCATTTCATGAGGAAATGTCTTGATGGCTCATGGGCTGCAAGATAGGGCATCATGCATTGTTTATGAGGTCATTGTTTAATATTGGCATTGTATACATCTTTGCATTTGGAATGCTTGATGACCCGCGAGATTTGAGATCTAGGGCATCGTTGTTATTACCTTCAAGGCATTGTGTGAAGTGTTTAATCTCTCTTTATTTTTTTTTCTATTGATATTTACTATGTGGTACTCCCTGTTTATGATCATGACATGAGGAAATGTCTTGATGGCTCACAGTAAGTATAGTAAGAAATGCAAACAACTCTAAAAACTCTATGATTTATTAAATTTTTCTTTCTTACTACAAGGCTAGATAGATTAGTAATTTTGATGAAAAATCTATGGGAACAATCATTACAACACAAATTATTATAAATATGAATCCTTTAGAATAATAATGATTTGAGATCCTAGTTTGACATAGAAAAAAATAATCTTGCTTCTCATTTTATCAAAAGGAATCTTGTCGGTTAGATCGGCAAGAGTTTTGAAAACCATGGTACAAGTTAAGTATGAAGAAATTTGAAAATCTAATAAACTTAAGTGTATTGTGATAAAATATACCTTATCTATTATGTTGGTAAATTATTTTTATTATAATGCTTGTGATAAGAGTTTCCTGGAATGTGATTTTAAATATCTACTTTAATACTAAGGGAAAGACAATGTTGCTTTCAATTTGGTTACTAGTTTTGAAGAGGTAGGATAAGAAATTATGGGTATAATTGCAAAATAATTTAGCATAATGAATCATAAAGAACAATATGAAGTCATGCAAAATTAAAGGTATATTTTTGAGTGCTATGTCATATGAAAAAGATACTTGCTCAATAATTTCTAACAGGTTTTTGTCAATGACCACCAATTTGTTTTTCTAGGCCTATACATAATGGAGAATCCCTATTAGGAGATAAAGTAAGTTAGCAATCAATATGCTAATTTCCATTATCATGGTTCATTTTCATGCTCTATGCTCAAATATGTAAGCATGAGTATTGAATCCATAGGTCTAGAATTAGCACTAGGTCACACACAATTCGTAAGATATATTATTATGATCTTAGCTAAGTTTATTTTCAAATTCAATTAGATGTGTCAATTTATTGAATTGCTCTCGTTTATGTGAAGTTTCCTCATTCAATTGTGTAATTGTTTGGCCAATCTCATTGACCCAATTTTCATAAATAATAGTTAATGGCAACTCATCCATCACTCATAAACATAAATGGTACACTTAGTGCCCATTGCCTTCAGATTATTGTCACACAAATGAAGCATTGGAACTGATGTGAAACATTGAGACTTCTGGAAGACCATTCTTCCAATACTATTTGACATAGATACACTTGCCATAAAAATCCACAAATCAATTTTATTTTTTGATGGAGAATTTAAATCCACAAAAGCTAGTTTAACTAGAGGAGCCCATTCCGGAAATTTATCCAGGTCGCAATCTCAAGCCCATCTCTTTTTCAATGTTAGAACCTTGCGTTTAGCAAGACTTGATTCTTGACAGACTCATTAAGAACTTTTTAACTTCACCATAGACCAAAATGACATTGACGATTTTTTTTAACTTACTACCACACTTACAAAATATATCTATTATCATCAGAGAAATATGGGATTGTGAAGTTATCCTTGGAAAATTGCTCCGGGATCGTTGTCCGTCTACCCAACACTAGGGCGCACATAGCTCTTAGTCGTTAAGCCGTAACAAAAAGGCAAATTTATCCTCTTACAGAAAGGAAGGTTGAATGATGGATGATTGAAAAAATAGTAAATATTAGTTGGTAGGCAAGGTAGAAAAGACTAACAATTTTTGGTGCACCGGTGGTTTATAAAACATTCTTCTCTGGTTCTTAATTTCTTAATCCACTTATGTCTGTTGTAGGAAAATCAAACTGAATTTGTTGACCATATGACCCTATTTTAGCGTTTCAATCATTTTGTTTTGGGTTGTCAAAGGTGATGTTTGAGGCAAATTGTAAAAACAACATAGAGCACTAAATGTCTGAAGATTGAATGGGTTGACAGTATGAGATAAGAAAGAAACCAGTGTTAAAATGCATCCTATTTAGATTTAAAGCTGATTTAAATATTATTAATTATCATTCCATTATATATTGGATTGTATTATCATGGTTTGTATATTGTTTTAAAGATATTTTAAATCTTTTCATTTCATTTTATATTGGGCAACATTTCTTTTTTCTTTCAAAATTTGTATACGACTTTCATTATGTTATACATATCAATGCAAATTTAAATCAAGGAATTATGAAAATGATTATAAAGTAGAAAAGATAATCAATTACAATATTGTGTACAATATAGATGAGGTGGTTTCAATGTATTATTCCTAACCTAAAGGCAATCCACATTGGATGATTTCGTTAATGGTGCCATAGAATAGATGTTTCAATGTTTATACCTGGCTTAGCAATATTAGGATATATGTTTTTCCCTAGTTTGATTATATATTACTTTTCTACATCTACTTTCTGTAATGGTAGAAACAAAATCTATTTTACATTGATTTACATGTTTTGAAAACTAAGCAAAAATAGTTTATAGGGACCCAAAACCCAACAAGTTCAGAATTACAAAGATAGCAAAATGTTCAACACCAGAACCATCAAGACAAAGAAGGAGGGGGAACAAAGGCACCCCTCACCAACTAAAAGAGACTAAAAAAGAAACTAAAACTAAAGAAGAAAAAGAAAATAGTTTATTGAGAGATAGGGCATCGTTTCTATTACCTTCAAGGCATTGTGTGAAGTTTTTGACCTCTCTTTATTTGTTTTGCTGTTGATATTTACTATGTGGTACTCCCCATTTATGATCATTTCATGAGGAAATGCCTTGATGGCTCATGGGCTGCAAGCTAGGGCATCATGTATTATTTATGAGCTCATTGTTTAATATTGACATTGTTTACATCTTTACATTTTGAATACTTGATGACCCGTGAGCTTGAGAGCTAGGGAATCATTGTTATTACCTTCAAGGCATTTTGTGAAGTGTTTGATCTCTCGTTATTTGTTTTTTTGTTGATATTCACTATGTGGTACATGATCAAAGGTAATGATCAATGAGGTTGCTTCTATTAAATCATACATTAATACACATACTATTTTTAAATTTAAGCTCGGGCATCATGCAATGTTATTGCTGTCATTGCATGCTCGCTATTGTTGTACACCATATATTGTTTTATACATGCACTGTTTATTTCATTGAGACCGTGAACTTGGCATTTGTAATGTATTTTTTGTTATTTGATCAATGTATTTTCTGTTATTGGATTAATTTATTGTGCCCACTCTTAAACATACCCAAAGCATTCATATAGAAATGTATATGTACATATTCAATAGATAAGACTATCTTGCAACTTAACTATCACTGTATTGAACTGTTTATAATCTTGCATCATTATGTTGGCATACTTATTCATTATTTTCATTATTGTTACTTTGTTTTAGGTCTTCTCAATGGATAGAACATTTGGTATTGAATGTTTTCATTTGGAGTCCTTGGAAGAACAATGCTCTAGATTATTTAATGTGCATGATGATGACATCAAACATGCTATTCTCTACCTTCTGAAACATAATATTGTTGGCTCACATGTACACGATGGGGTTGATCTATAAACTAGTATTTTCTAGTCTCTTTGAAGTTACCGTCTAGTTAGAATGGGTCTTGAAGGTGGTTAAGCATGTGATTATTTCTGACAATTTGGAAAAATTTGTGCAGGGGATTCACACCATCAATCCAAACATTATCTCTAGTAGACTTGGCTCAATTTTTGATAATAGAGATGGCTTTGAAAATAAATGGTGGAGGCGTGGGAGGTGTTAAATGTGTCTTGTGCTAATGACAAATATTCTTTTTTGAGTATCTTCCATGGTCACAATTAATATTTTTTCACTTGTGACGATAGGAATATTATGATGGACTACTTCTTTGGAGTTGGCATTTTTGTCAACAAACTAGGTCATCTTTAGATCAAACGTAGACAAGAAACTTAATTGTTTAACATAATGTCTGGAATAATATTCTTTGTAAATGTTTTTTTTGATACATACTCAGGGTCTAGATATCCATATGTTCATCATCATTACAAAAAATTATCTAGCTAATGAACTTTATATCCTTATGCATTATGCTGTTGTGATTTTGCCTCTTTTTTTTACACAGTGAATGGTTATATCTCTCTCTTCAAGGGTGGGTTATTCATTACTACCATGTCATGTTGTATTTAGTTGTATGTAGCTCTAATTGTTTATTGTCTACTATGCAATCTTTATCATATATATCATGTGACTTATGTAAATCTGATTATGATTGACCTTCAAAACATTGAACAAGCCACTCTAAACCAAAATATTGGCCTGCTCAATTTTTTCAAATACACTAGGAAACATAGTGAAAAGTAAGTCTGCAAGTGTAATAGAAGCCACCCCTATTCCTACAACTTTGAACCACCTACTCTGCAATCTACATATTTAATCATAAGACATTGCCGAAATTGCAATCATAAAGACTGTTTTTCTCCATCCTATTATCCATGCATATTCTGAGGAAAGAGGTTTACATTTTGGTTGTCTTGTAGCATTTGGACCACACTTTTTGTGGTGCAATGAAATAAATTTTGTGCTTCTTTATCCTATTCTTATTTTATGATTTAAAAGGATTAAATATGCATAGGATGAAGAAGCACAACCTTGGTTTCATTCAACAACAAAAGTGTGGTCCAAATGCTAAAGGCCGAAAAAAAAAATGTATACTATTAAAAATTTGTAAAGTCTAAAGGTGCATTGTGTTTACCACATCACATTCCACCTGCATTTGTTTCAAAGTTTATAAACAACTAGGAGAACATATGGTGTTAGAAGGCCCAGATGGGCAGAAATTCAATGGTACAATTATGGTCTTGTAAAGATAAACTGAAACTGGAATTTCAGAAAGGATGGGAAAATTTTGTGCATAATTATGAACTGAAAATGGGGAATTTTCTAGTGTTCAAATTTGTTTCAAAATATTTTTTTAAAGTGAAGATATTCGATATAAAAGCTTGTGAGAAAAATCAAATAGAAAGGAAAGCTTCCTTTCTTGGTAAGAGATAGTTTTATCCAAGAAAGGACGATTTCCTTTCTATTTGATTTTTCTCACAAGCTGTTGTATCAAATATCTTCACTTTAAAAAAAGATTTTGAAACATATTTGAACGCTAGAAAATTCCCCATCTTCAGTTCATAATTATGCACAAAATTTTCCTAGCCTTGCTGAAATTTTAATTCCACTTTATCTATACAAGACCATAATTGTACATTGAATTTTTGCCCATCTGGGCCTTCTAACACCATATATTCTACGTAGTTGCACGTGCATTCTCAATTCAAAGTGGGAAAATCTTATTTTGGATGTGAGGGAGAGAAGCCAAACACATAAAGAACATGCACATAAACACGACAACTATGAAACATAAATGTAGATATCACAACAACTAAGAAACATAAATATAGATATCATGGTCATAATTGTTTGGGGACACAACATAATTGAGTGGTATACCCAGACGATGCAACACAACCACTACTCCTCCAATTCTAAGTTGGCACTGCAGGATCGAAAAACCTTATATAAGGAATAAATTTAGAGAGCAGAGGAGGGGGGGCCCTCCTCTGCTCTCTAAATTTATTCCTTATCTATGGTTTTTGGATCTTGCAGTGCCAACTTAAAACTTGAGGAGTAGTGGCTACGTTGCATCATCTGGGTATACCACTCAATTGTGTCTCCAAACAATTGTGACCATGATGCCTACATTTATGTTTCTTAGCTTTTGTGTCCCAAGACCCCTTATGACCCTTTAAGACCCTTTACGATCCCTAAGAATACATCTTAGAGGTCTTAAAGTGTCGTAAAGGGTCATAAGAAGGTCCTAGGAGGGGCTAGATGAGCTTCCACCTTTACGTGGTTGGCCCTGTTAAGTAGAGAATGTTAAATTGTTCTTGAAACAAATAGAAGCTCAATATTTTAAGGTCTCACTCCATGCACGACAAATTATTATTTTTTAAACATAGCATACTGTCACAATTTTGATGGTATTTAGAGAATGACGGATGCCAAAACACTACATGCAACATTCAGATGTCAGAACAAACTGATAGCTGGATGTTGCATGTACAACATATCCATCTCATACCCATCATAATAGCGACACCCATAATGTGTAATGAAGACATACTAACCATCATAGCCGGTGCATATTGCGATGGTCATGACCGTTGCACTAACAATGGACATAGTAGCCGTCGGTGATTCCGACACCAAAACTGCAACACTGATCTGTGTGGCTTGCCCGATGGGGTAGTGTTGTAATTGTGACACCTAGATGTCAAAAAGAGGTCTCAAATGTACTAGTGTTATCTTGGAGATGATTATGGATGCTATGAAGGTCATGCTAACCTATTTAAATGGTCCCCACATTACATTTTCCATTTGCAAGCATTGGAGATTGATTTTTGGGTCGATCGTTTCTAATTTTCTTTTGGCCAACATGATAGGTTGCATTGACTATATAAGAGGAATATAATTTTGAGTTTAATATGATGAAAAATGAAAAATAAGTGAATTAATCAAAATATTCAAACATAAAATGGATTTGCGAAAGATAAAGGAAACAAAATATGTCATAGTACAGTAAAGGAATGCAAATGGAGGACTGATAGAAATGAACGGTCGTCTAAAACAATGGGCTACAATTAAACTTTTGGTAAATGCACTTTTAAGATATCAGTTGTAATAAATCTAAGAAGGCTATATTACTTAGTTACAACAAGACTTTGATTGTACTCAAGGCAAGGGGCCTTTTCATATAAGGGTTAATGAGTTTGTTAGCCTTCGGCCAAAGTTTTTGTAAACAAAAAATATCATATAGTGAAATATTGGTGTTATGTGCTATGACCTCTTCGTTTTCAATTATTTTAATTCATCAATCAAATGAATTAATTATGTGATGAACTAACATATTCATAAAAGTGCATGTTGATTCACCCCAACTCTTAATATCTGATTGTGTTCAATCGATATCATAGAAAGGTTCCAAAAATAGACAACTTAACCAATGACGTAGATACGAGATTTGAAAACAATGGTTGATTTTGAGAAATATCTAGATGTTAGGGAAACACAAGATTATGACATTGAAATTGTAGTAGATTTAGAAGGGGATTTTAAGTGTGCCTTTGATAAGATAGATGAATTTCAAGAAAAATGAAAGAAAGATGAAGACAATTACATTCATCTTATCAAGCAAATTGAATAAAGAAGAAGAGCTATAGAAACTATTGAAACAAAGATGAAAATAAAGACTAATGAGTGCCTTAAACTTAAAGAAGTTGTAGGAATTAGAAAAGATATGGAAAAAGCTAAGGATCAAAGCAGGCTTATTTTGTGTAAAGCTTGGGGAACAAATAGTAATTTTAAGAAAGAACTTGAAGTTGCAAAAGAACAATTTGAGAAGAATCTAAAATTCAAAAATGGGAGTAACATTCTTGATGAGATGATCATCTTGAAAAAGTCTCCAAAATAAAAATGAGGACTTGGATTTGACATAAGATCTATAAATAGAGATGATGAAGAGAAGGAAACCTGAGATGAATCTAATAGAAACAAGGAATACTAAAATAGCTTAACTCCTATCTAGAGTAGGGAATTTTTAAAGACTACTCCTACTCAAACCAAGTACCCTTCTTCTTTTAATGATAGATGTTTTTCATGCAATAAATTTGGCCATAAAGCTAGTGAATGCAGAGGACAAATTCAATCACTATAATTCATTGGAAATTGTTATGTTTGAAATATGTATGGACATAAGGCATATGAGTGAAAAAATAGGATGATTAAAAAAAATATCATATATGCATACAAGGGTAGGTGTTCAATATTTCAATGGATAGTGTTATGCATGCAACTATTTTGGGCATAGAGCTACTAAGTACAAATTTAATGGAAAAAAGAAATCAGAAAATGCACAAAAAAGTACCTCAAGTCATACATCTCAATTCTGTAGAGAAGAATTTGAAGGTCCCTTTTCCAGAGAGAAATAAAATTAATATTGTACCATCCTAACAAGTTAGCATCCATAATTAGATGTCTTTTAGGACCTATTAGACCCCATTTTGGTGACTTCAAGATCCAAATGTTTTTGTGCTTGATTTATGCATCTTTCATTGTCTTCCTCTGCAACTTATCATAATCCCCTAGACCTGGGCAAGCTTTTAGAAAATCAATGCCTAGGAAAGGCCATCTAGGTCAGCCTTGTCTTAGAGCATTGTGCTTAAAAGGGCTTCGAGCCCGATGCAAGGTTGTTTCTCCTATACCTTTAATTAGGGTCAGCTTATGCAATATTGAATCTCTAAATGAGTATAAAAGGACATGAAAGAATCTCATTTTGATATCCATAATCATATCGATATTACATGCAAGCTATTGGTGATTTTCAAGAGCAAGTGCAATCAAGATTTTATAGGATTTGGGTTCAAGATTTGAAGGCAAGCATCCAATTTAAGATCTCCAAGTCTCAATTTCTTCAAGATCCATTCAAGAAAATGCAATTTTGTCTTATTGATGCAAGTTTCTCTCCCATGATGGAAAATTAGAGGAATTCACAAGCAAGCAAGAAGATCCATACATACATTCTTCTTATTTCTCCTTGTCCTTTGAGGTTATCAATCATACATGTATTCAAGAACTAGGATTGGCAAGTGTAAATCCATGCATTTCTAAAGGTACCATTATTCTAAATTTTAAGCATACACATACAAGCATCTTCATGGGTTTGATGGATCTCACTATCCATCCATGAGGGTTTTTCATACAAGGTGAATACTAATATTCATCTTGTTACATTTACTTTTCTTTATGCAATCTCTATTTCATTTCAAGGTTGATTCCTATACAGGGTCTTGACAAAGGAAAACCCCTTTACACAATCATTTCCCATTTTTCTCTACGTGTAGGAACAAGTAATGAAGTTTCAGATCTAGATTTGATAATATTAGTCACAATCACAGGTACCCTGCAAATTTCATCAGATATGGAGTTGAAAGGACTAGGTTGATATTGTGGAACATTGTCCTAGACAAGGACACCCCAACCAACCCTCATCCTCAGGGTCTGATATTTTTACAGAAAGTAGTTATAGGCATCATAATCCCAGATCTGGAGTTTTACCATATTTTGACACCTTTGTGATAGTCAAAACCAGATCTAAAGTTCCATTTGCCTCCTCTTTCTTCAAGGTGAGTCCCTTCTTGCTATTTATTTTCTTTCACTTACTTTCATGTATCAGATATGATATTATATGTCAGTCATTTATCATTTCCTTAATCAATCTTGCCACTTTTAAATATAATTTCATCATTATTACTACTTCATTAAGGGAAAGAAATCTCAATTCCGCACTCTCTCTTAGATCTTGCAAGAGCACCCCTTCATCCATTTTGGGTTGTGCTAATATTATTTTTTTGAGGGTGAGTTGTTGGGAGAACCTCTTTCCCTCAATGTATCCTTTAATTTGGTGAGTGATCTCCATCCTAACATTTCTCATGATTTTATATTGTACATTTTGGTGAACCCACCTTATGACATTTCCATTTTTATTTTGGTGTTAGATATCTAAATCTAATTTTCATGCATTGTGTTAGTTTCTCTTTATATCACATTCCTATTACATTTTATACATCTAGACCTCTATTTCATGATTTTTATTTTCATAATCAAATCTCCTTCTTAATGCTTTACATTACATGTTTGAATTTGATTGCATATTTTATTCAAATATCATTAATTGAATTAAATGTATTTCATTCCCTTGTGCATGAGTGTTATCACTTTGAATCCAATATATAGCATTTTGATTAGAAGAATCCATAGAATTATGGGTTCCTTTGATCCCGACACTTATTTATTTTCTAGGAATCTAGATGAGACCAACATGCACCTTAATGATATAAATCCTATCACAAAGAACAAATATTATCATTCTTCTCATGATGAAGATGAATCCTTAAGAGTTCCTCCTTTTCAAGTCCAAAATATTTCCCAAGAATTTAAGAAATTTTAACAATGGTTAGGTCATGAAAAATCTAATCCTGAGGCTCTTTCTGTTGTAGAAGGCTTAAGGAAACTTATTCATACTGATGAACATGATGTTAACCTCTTTCATATCATTTCACATCTCATTGATAATAATATCAATCCTATTAAATATTATGCTCAATAGTTAGGCTTCATTCCACCTACTACAAATGTTGAAACCTCCTTGCCTATTCCTACTTCTATTCCTAGTGTGTCCACTTATGCTGCACCTATCACAACAACTTCAATCCAAAATTCCAATCCTACACATTTGAGTCCTAATCCTATTCTTCCTTCTATTATTTCAAGTGTTCCATGTGTTTCATTTCCATCATCCATGCACACTTACCATAGTGTCCCCTTTTCATCCTCAACTATTTCTTCAAATTCAAACAATGCTCCTAACACTTCTCATGTTTCTCCTCCTACCATAATTTCTACTGATCCTACCATTTATATCTTGGCTCAAACCATGTCTTCCTTGAAAAAACAAATTCCTTCACGACTCAATCCAAATTCAATATTCCTACTTGTAACATTTCTAGTCCCTTGTCTTTGGATATTATATGTACTATTATGCCATGATATATGGAGATTCCTCACCTTGAGACTTATAATGGTAAGAGTGATCCTTTGAATCATGTGAAAATTTTTCAAACCTTGTGTAGTGATTTTTCTCATGACCATAGGTTCCTGACAAAGTTGTTTACTAGAACTTTTTGAGACAAGGCCTTGCAATGGTATTTTTCATTGCCTTCTTGTTCGATTGATTCCTTCACAAGATTTCTAATTCTTTAAAACATTGGTCCTCAAATTTATTTTACCAATTTAATGCATTGTAAACAAGGTGTTAAAGAAAAATTTAGTGACTTCATTGGTGGATTTTAACATTTTCATGCTCATATTTCTTATATGTGCCTGATATTGATGTAGAACATATTTTTATTGCTAATTTTAAAAAAAAGACATTAGAGATAAGATACTTCTTTCTAAATTCTTTTCATTTTCTCAATTGTGTGCAGTGCTTCATCAGTATCAACTTCAAGTAAGTCAATTTGAGAGCACCACTCCAATGGATCTTGTTTTCATTGATAAGAGTGATGCCACATCCTGTAATTTCAACAAAATTTAGAAACCAAAAATCTTCATCAAAATCAACAACTCATCCAACATTGTTGATAAACAAGAGACAACAACATCCAAAGGTGTGGCTCCTTTGTCATTTATTTTAAAACCTTCTCATAATTACACTAAGATTTTTGAATCTTTGCATAATGTGAATTTGAAGTTAATTAATGATAATGTGTTAACACTTCCTCCTATCAAACCAATTGACACATCCAAAAAATTTCCCAAATCCTTTGATGCGAAATCTTTCTTCTGATACCATCGTCGACCCGACCATGATAATGAAAAATCCTATCATTTAAAAATTGTTATCCAATGTCTTATTGATTCTAAGGCTATATCTGTTGAAGGTGAAAATGATCATGGAAACACATTTGTAGCACCTCCCAGCAAGAATTTACAAATCTACACCAATCCTTTGTCATCTCATTCAACCAATACCATTGATCTTACCCAACCTTCTTCTTCTTCTCAAAGCATTGAATATGACACCAACATTAATGAATCTAATCATGTTGTCAACCAAGTTGATAAAGTCAAACCTAAACCTCCATCTAAGACTTGCATTACCTTTATTCCTACTAGGAAAATTAAAGCATATGATGGTACCCTCTACATTGTCCCAAGGGTGGATAACCTTCCTTCCCATGGTGTCCTTGTTGATCCCACTTATATGGTGAATGTGATAATGATGCAGGAGCATACTGGGGTAGTTGGAAATCATGTATCACCAAAAAGATGTTTTGGTTTGGTTTTGGTTTTTGGTAGCAAGCTCGGTTGGAGACCTGAGTTTCTTGGTCATTGGTGACAGTTCTCGGTTGGAAGATGTGTTGCTTCATCGACAAACTCAATGGCTAGGGTCGGTGGTGCTTGATGATTCTTTGCTTGGTGGTGTCTATTCAATAGTGTTTGGCTCGGTTGTGTGTCTCACTGAGTGGCTTGGTTTCAGTGTTCTTGATCACTAACAGGGTTTTTATGATTGTTTGGGCTAGTTGACTGGTGCATTTAATTTGGGGTTGTGTTCCTCAAGTTTTGGATCGACCGTTGGAGGTGTGAGGACCTAAATATGACTTGGTTCACTCTCCTATGCAAATTTATTGGTTGTTGGTAGCCGAATGGTGAAGAACACATTGGGTGTTGTGTTCTAGATGCTGACTTATGTTTTGTTGATTTATTTTAATTGTAAATCCAACTTGTGGTTGTTTTGTATAAAAGGAGGGTTTAAGTAGAGTAGGAGGAAGAGACAGTAGTAGTGGAAGAGTTGTGGTAAAGGTCTACAGATATGAACTAGGTGAAGGATACCTTGGAGGGATAGTAGCTTGTTGGCTTAGGAAATAAGAGGATTACTTGGTGGCTTGCAAGCACAAATTTAGATCTGTCTTGAGTTTTTCTTCTAGATTGATGTTTGTTATAGGTCTGGGCTAGTTAAAGGGGTGTTCTGAAGCTTGCATGAGATCTCTATGATAGATCTTAGTGTATTTTCTCATGCATATGGCCATAACTGGGAAGGAATTACAACTCAACATGTTGCATGTAATTGAATATATGATACATTAATGAGTTGATATTGATTATGTCTTGTTGTGTTGTGGTTTCCACTATTGTTCTTGTTGTTGGCTGCAAGTATGGACATCTCTTTTAAGATCTCTCTCACCTTGACTACGTTAAGTGGAATCAAAGCAAGGTTGGATCTTGTTGTGGTAGATTTAGATCTAAATTCAAGACTTGTGTTGTTCTTGTTGCATTGTTGTGAGGTAGCATAGAGTATATTTGACTTACTTCAGTGAAGGATTTGCACAAGGTGACTAGAAGTGAGATTGATTGCTACTTGTGGAGTTTGCACTTAGGGTTTTGGAGATTCCTCCTTGAAGAATAAACCCTAGGTTTATTGATCAGATGAAAGAGGATCTGGGAGATGAGATCCATAATGAGATGACTAAATTAAGGAATGAAGTCATGGAGGGAATTAGAAATTCTGTTACTGGATTGCAGAGAGGTCCTAGAATAGAAGATTCCTATGAAGAAGCTGATAAAAAATTTGAGGCTATTGTATCTAGTGGAGATGAAAAATTTGATCGGTTGGAGAGATTTGGTGAAGATAGAACTAATCGGTTGTAAAGATCTAGTGTTCGGTTAAATAAAAGTTACCAAAGGGAGGTTTCCAATTTCTCAATTACATTGAGTCTCATGGATCTGATTGATTGGAGCGGTGAGTTAGAAGACTAATTTGAGATGGAAGAGATTTAAGATGCACTTAGAGTGAGGTTGGAACAAAATAAATTGAAGGGACACGCTTCTCTTTGGTGGAAAGAATTGCTGAGAGATAAAGAAGAAGAAGGTGAGATGAAGATCAATCAGTGGAGCTTGATGGTGGAAAAATTAAAGCTAAGTTCATTCTTTAAATAATTAAGAGATGACTACAGAAGACTATACTGAGGAGTTCTACAAGTTGAATATTTAGTCTGGGCACAAAGAAATTTCTAAAGAAAAGGTGGCAAGGTATGTTAATGGTCTGAGATTCAATATCCAGGATGAGATTGGTATGTTGAAGATTGAATCAGTTGAGGATGCTTACTAGTATGCCCTGGAGGCATAAGCTAATTTGAAGAGGAGACATCATGGTAATTCCCAAGGGAAAGAGAAGAAAGATAAGTAGGTAAAGGATAAACTAAGAGTTGAGGAGGAACCAAAACCTATTGAACCAAGGAGAAAGGTAGGTAGAGGTGTATTTAGAGGTACTTGTTATAACTGCGGTGAAGAAGGAAATCGGTCATTTGAATGTCCCCATGCAAATAAGAAGGTCGGTAGTCACCAAAATGCCATGGTGAATGAATTTGTAGAGAATGAACCTGAGGTGGAAGGTGTGATTCTTTTTCTTAGGAGAACATTGCTGCCCATGAAACAAGATGATTCTTGTTAGAGGAAGAACTTGTTGAGGACTATGTGTAAGTTTGGTGGTAAATGTTGTAAGATGATTGTTGATGGAGGG
This sequence comes from Thuja plicata, assembly GCA_018584345.1. Lineage (NCBI taxonomy): Eukaryota > Viridiplantae > Streptophyta > Pinopsida > Cupressales > Cupressaceae > Thuja > Thuja plicata. Next base: position 94,320 of record MU214503.1, on the reverse strand, counting down.
AGTACTAATAAATTATTTTTTGAGGAGATGGTTCAAAAGCTTAGTTTGAAGAGGTTGAAACATCCATGTCCTTATAGGATAAGCTGGTTACAAGAAGATCATGCAGTAGAGGTGAAGGAGAAATGCATGGTAAGTTTTCACATTGGTTCTTATAAGGATAAAGTATTATGTGACATTGTGGAGACAAGTTCTTGTCATGTTTTACTTGGGAGACCTTGGCAGTATGATAGAGAGGCTATTCATGACTGTAAGAGGAATTTATTTACTATTCTGAAAGATGGACATAATTTTACTTTGATTAATTTGAAGGATGAAGACAAAGGAAGGAGGAAATTGAGCATTGGAAGAAGATCTGAGATGACTGCAAAGGTTGGTGCTGACATTCACATCAAAGAGTGCTAGTGGTAAGAGGAAGCCGAAGAAGAACAAAGGCAAGAGTGTGTCTGTTGAGGACTTGGAGAACCAGTTTGGGATCTATGTGTTGAATCCCAACATATGTTTGTTGAGCTACTAAGAACATATTTTCACACCTCGGGTGTTTGATGTAGGAGCATCCTGGGTTAGCTGGCAATCCTATATAACCAAAAAGATGTTTTGGTTTGGTTTTGGTTTTTGGTAGCAAGCTCGGTTGGAGACCTAAGTTTATTAGTTATTGGTGGAAGTTCATTGTTGGAAGATGTGTTGCTTCACTGATGGACTTGGTGGTGCTCGATGATGCTTTTATTGGTGGTGTCTATTTGGATCGGTTGTGCCTCTCATCGAGTGGCTTGGTTTTGACGTTCTTGATCACTGAAAGGGGTTTTTATGATTTTTTGGGCGGGTCGACTGGTGCATTTAATTTGGGGATGTGTTCCTTGAGTTTTGGATCAACCATTGGAGGTGTGAGGACCTAAATCTGATTTAGTTCACTCTCCTATGCAAATTTAATGGTTATTGGAAGCTGAGTGATGAATAACACATTGGGTGTTGTGTTCTAGATGCCGACTTATGTTTTGTTGATTTATTTTAGTTGTAAAGCCGAATTGTGGCTATGTTGTATAAAAGGAGGGTTTTCTTAGAGTAGGAGGAAGAGAGGGAAGTAGTGGAAGAGTTGTGGTAAAGGTCTATAGATCTAAACTAGGTGAAGGATACCTTGGAGGGCGAGTAGCTTGTTGGCTTAGGAAACAAGAGGATAACTTGTTGGCTTAGGAAACAAGAGGATTGCTTTGTGGCTTGTGAGCACAAGTTTAGATTTATCTTGAGTTTTCCTGCCAGATTCCTGTCAGTTACATGACTGGGATAGTTAAGGGGTGATCTGAAGCTTGCAAAAGATCTGTGTGATAGATCTTAGTGTATTTGCTGATGTATATGGCCGTAACTAAGAAGTCTTACAGCTCAACATGTTGCATGTAATTGAGTTTCTAACAAATTAATGAGTTGATATTTATTATATCTTGTTGTGTTGTGGTTTCTACTATTGTTCTTGTTGTTGGCTACAAGTGTGGACATCTCTTTTGAGATCTCTCTGGCCTCGACTATGTCAGATAACTTATGAACATATTTTTAGTAGATGATTGCAACGTGATTTCTATGATAGATACAATGTTATGATCTAAAATTGTAATGGTTTCCTTTATCCTTCCCATGGTTCCATTTCATTTCCTATAGAAGTTGGTAGAAAAATAGTAGATTTTACCTTCACTGTCATCCCAACTTATGATCATTTTCAAGTAAAACTTGGTCTTCCTTGGCTTACCTCAATGAAATTCATGGCTTCTCCTATTCATAAATATCTTAAATTTCCTCATAATGGAGAAATCACGAGTGTTAACCACAGTCTTTACTAGTCTTCAGTGCCTTGAGACTCAATTTTCCTTGATTTCTTTTGGCCTTCTATGCCTCAACCAACCAAAACCCACCCTAAAAATCTGGTTCGATCATACCAAGATTACAAGGTCCAAAATATTTGTGAACTTAGAAAACCTAAGGATGTTCCATTTCTTTTCCTTGGACATGGAATTTTTCCTACACCACCTACACCTCTTGTATATGCTTCTGTTCCATCTCTTGTTTCTTATAAACCATCTTCTTCATTCATCTCTAACCTTGTGTGATTCCTTCCATTCTTCCCCTAAGGAAGATAAGGACTTGATTTTGATTGATCTTGACCTAAACCAAATTTATAGCAAAACCAAATGAAATCGTCATGCTTGTGACCGCCATCATAAGTGTCATGCTAGAGCCCATCAATGTGTTTCTCAAAACATTGCTTCACCTCATATACCTCCTCATGATTCACTTCCCTTTGACTAACCCATGCTTGAGCCAATAGAGGAAGTGAGTTTAAACAATATCAAACTAAATAAACTCTATAATTCTATTCATATATTATATTCTATTACAATTAATTTGGATGAAGAAGATACTCTTGATGATGTTTTTCTTGATTCTAACAATGATATTCATGCTAGTGATTCTAATGACATGTATGAGAATATTGATATTGATCATGATTTACAAGCTATGCTTTCAAAATAGTTATCTATCACTCCTAGTGACAAACAAAGTGCCCTATCTTCACAAGATGGTCCTTGTTTGGAATTGGCTATTGTTCCATATGCCCTGCTTGATGTTTCTCCTCTTGCAAGTTTCCCACCTTCCCTAAACATCATAGACTAAGATGGGGGGTGGGGGAGGTGACACACTTGACTAACTCCTCTTGTGTGGTGAATTTTTTGTGTTCGCATGTTTTTCATGATGTGCTACTTGTTATCTATTTTGTTTATATTTCTTTAAATGACCCTTGTTCCTCCTCTGGGACAAGGTGATAAAGGAATCGTAATGTCATAAATATTCTTCTATTTGTATGTCTCTTATTCTATATGTTTTTACATGTTATGTTGTGCATGTGCCACTATTCATACATATGACTTTGTGGTGTCTGATTGGGATGATGCAAAATGATAGTTACTATTCTTTTTGGTCTCCATGATGCCAGCCCAAAAATACTTTTCTTCGTAACCCTTACGTTCTTTTATTCCATTGTGCTTTTAGTTCTACTACCTTTGGGGGATGATTATAGTTCATTTTGATATACATTAGTTATCATATGAATTACTAAGCATAGAGTTGGTAGATCCCTTTTGTGCTCTCTTTTGTCATGTGCTCATTTTCCTTGATTTGTCCTTTCTTGGGGGAATTTCATAGTGGAAAAATTTCTTGTGGGTGCGTGCATGCTCCATTAAAGCCATTTCTCTTGTTAAGGTGTTTGCAATTGATTTAACGTGGGATAATACACCCCACTCTATGTTTTATATTTTTCACACACCCACTATCTCTTTTGTGGATGACTAAGGAGACAATGCTTTCCTTGTGTTTATCCTCCTTCTTTGATCCCTAATGATACAATGCTTTCCTTAGGCATGATTGCTTTTTATTTTATCCCTAAGGAGATGATAATTTCCTTAGGTTTGATCTCTTTTTCTTTGATCCCTAAGGAGACAATGCTTTCCTTAGGCCTAACTACTTTTTCTTTGATCCCTAAGGAGACAATGCTTTCCTTAGGCCTGATCACTTTTCTTTGATCCCTAAGGATACAATTCTTTCCTTAGGCTTGATCTCTTTTCTTTGATCCATAAGGAGACAATGCTTTCCTTGGGCATGAAAATTTTGTTGCTAGATCCCTTAATGGATAGAATGATTTCCTTAAGGCTCGATCCTTGTTGATGGGTTCATTAACATAACACACTTTTCTAGACTATTCAATTCCATCTTTTTCAACGCTTTATTTTGTGTGGTTCACAATAAGATAAAATTATTATTGGGCTAGTAATCAAACCCCTCTCTCTCTTTTGAGTGATGTCTCTCTTATCTTGGTTTTGGATTTGATGAGGACTTAAGTCACTTGGGGGCTTGATGTTTCTTTGTCTCTTTGATCGTGATGAGATCATCCTTTGCATTTTGATCTACTTTACCGTGAGCATGAGTTTGTATCATACTCCTGGTAAAGTGGTGGCTAAATGTACCATCCTAAAAATTTAACACCCATAATTGAATGCCTTTAATGACCAATTAGACCCTATTTTGGTTATTTCAAGATCCAAATGTTTTTATGCTTGATTTTTGCATCTTTCATTATCTTCCTTTTCAACTTATCATACTCCTCTAGACCTTGGAAAGATTTGAGAAAAGCAATGCCTGGATAAGGTCATCTAGGTTGGCCTTGTCCTAGAGCATTGTGCTTAAGTGGGCTTTATGCCTGATGTGGGGTTGTTTCTCCTAGACCTTTAATTTGGGCCGACCTATGCAATATTAAATATAGAAATGAGTATAAAAGGACATGAAAGCCTCTCATTTTTTTATCCATAATCATATCCATATTATATGCAAACTATTGGTGATTTCCAAGAATAAGTGAAATCAAGCTTTTAGAGGATTTGGATTCAAGATTTGAAGGAAAGAAGCCAATTCAATATATCCAAGTCTCCATTGAATGAATTGATCACACTCAATTCTACACAACCCAAGAAGAACCTGTTAGCCAATAACCTGTTACAAGAGAAGAAAAAATGGAGATAGAAGGAAAGTGCTCTCAAATTGTGAAAAATGCATAAGAGATAACAGAAAAAGTACAAGGCTCAACCTTATAAAAGGTGAGAAAGAAACCCTAAAGGAAAAAACTAGGTTGCATATTATTAATTAATAATTAATTAATAATGTACCTAAGTGAAGCTTAAGTAACTAGAGTAATATAAACTTATATAATTAAATCGATATGATTTAATTAATAAGCATAAAGTAATAATACTCTAACACCCCCCTTAAGCTGAACGCAGGGAGAAAGTTGACTTAGCAAAAACTATGAAAGCAAGAAATGGGTTCCGGCAACAAGGCCTGAACAGGTACTCAGTACAAGGAAATCTCTGTAAACCAGAGACAAAGGAGAAAACCCAGTGGGAAAAAATCCTCTCCAAAAAGAGATATAAAAGCAAGCAAAGACAGAAGGAATGACTTCAAGAGACTCTCTCAAAGCCATAAGTACAATGCGTGCTGCCAACCCCCCCGTGAGAGAGGGTTGAGGCTCCAAAGCCCCCCCTGGAATGAAAGAACCCCTAGATCAATGAACAAACCACCATGAATCCAATGCAAAGAAGTGAAAGGAAGTGAGCACTGAAGAGGTGACCTCAAAATATGAGGTGTCACTGGAAGGCCGAGCTGATGCTCAAAGGAGTAGCATGAGGATCCTGAAAGGGAATCCCCAATGTAAGTGGTATGACAGGTGTGCTGACACTGTCATCAAAGAGGAGATGAATGTCCTTCATAGAGTCCTCAATAACCGTACCTGGTTGCTCGATGAATGGAGCTGGAGGGTCAAGCAGTGCTGAAGAAGAATCCTGCTGAAGAGAAAAGTATGCCTCAGGATGTGGTGTGGCAGTCACAACATTGGTCTCAGGAACAACACAAAGGTGCAAGCGACCTGACTGCACCTGATGATGCTCTCTCGAAAGGGGAGAGTTGTGCTCCAAAAATGGAGATGGTGGACCAAAGTGAGAAAAGGTGTAGAGATGGGTGGAATGATCAACTATCCCTGTAGCAATAATGCCTCCTGTCACACTATCCCTGATGAAGGCTGAATCAGCCGTGAACTCAACTGTCTTCCCTGACCCACTGCGTGTAATTTGATAAATCAAGAGAAGGTTTGCAGATAGAGAGGGAACATACAATACATCATTGAATGTGCCATCCTAAATGCTGACCGAACCTGTCCTACAGAATGTCTGTATAGTGTTATTCCCCATGAGAATATGAGGAATAGGAGAAGTCTCAAAAGAAGAGAACAAATCTTGAGAAGATGCCATATGGTGAGAAGCACCAGAATCCAGTATCCAAGGGACCTGTGAAGGGGATGCAACAGATGCCTGTAATGCATGACCCTGTCCAAAATCTTCTCCAGATGATGAAGATGAGGCAGAAGACTAAAAAGAAGACCCCTGTGAGGTAGAAGAGGATGGAGAGGAAATAGTGCTCTTCTGAAGGAGAGCTTGCAAATCTGCAATCTATTTCTCATAGCCATCAAATCTCTTCTGAAAACACTGTGAATCATCATGGGGCCCCTTCTGACAATAAGAACAAGTGGGGTTCTGAGTCTTCTGTTTCTCCTTCTTAGAAGAAGATGGTGGGCCAATAGAGTGCTGAGAAGAGGAATTAGATACCTGCTTCAGCTTCAGCTTCTGTGTATCCGAAGATGACTTGGAAAGCAATGCCTATGACTGTGAACCTGTAAGAGAATCCATCTGACTGAGATTGGACTGCTCACGAGTTAACCTGTCACAGAAGGTCTCAAAAAAGGGCATAACATGTCACACACCCAGTGCATCCATAGTGGAGTAGAAGGTAGAAGTGAAAATCTGATAAGGACCATGAAGCTTGGAGAGTATCAAGAAGATACACTCATCATCTGACTTCATCTTTCCAGCAACCTGTAGAATAGATCGAAGAGACTTGAACTTCATCAAGAAGTCCTCAATGCTGGTGAATGAGTCAGGTGCCAAGGAGGTGAACTCTGCATCTATTTGGAGAATCCTGAACAGATCCATGGTGCCAAACAAGGTAGAGAACTTGTCCCACATGTCCCTGGGTGTAGTCAGACCATCCAGGTGGAACAACAACCCATCTGAAATATTCATGGCAATGAGGCCCATTGCCTCATCCATCCTATTTTTGTGCATAAGAGCCTCATAAGGCCTCTAAAGAACTGGCTGAATTGTATCCAGGCAGGACCATAAACCTCATGACATGAGGAGTCTGGTCATTTTTGGCTTCCACACATGGTAATTGTGGGGAGTGAGAAGGCCAACAGATGTTGTGTCTGCCATGGTGCCTTGTGCTTTGACTGATTTTTTTTAAATTATGATTTCTTTCAGAACTAGACAGAAGATGCAGAAGGGGTTTTGTTTTATGTGATACAATGATTTGTTTTTCTAAGATATATGATAGAAAAGCAATAAAGAACACCCCCCACAATTGATAAAACCCAATTCTAGTGCAATTCTGAAAGCTTGAAAGAAAGAGAGAGCAAGAAATGCTTTAGAATGTAAATTTGTGTACCTTGACTTTGAGGCACAAAAACAGCATCAAAATGGAATAATCAAGAAATGAGACCTACACCAATACGATGGGCTTAGAAACACCTTTCTGACGATATTTTTTTTTGCAAAAATAGACACCGTATGCTCAAGATATGACCAAAAAAGCACAGGTACCCCCGAATTGCAAGCTCACTGGAAAAACACAGTCCTGACAAAAAAATTGACGTCCAAATGACCGTCACCCCTTTGCGCAGTTAAATTTGACGGCCGTCGCTACTTTCCAGAAATTTTTTTCTGACCGCCGAAAAATTTTGAAAAAAAATCACCGAAAAAAAATCAGGCTGCTGACGTCAGCCCTAACAGGCCGATGGCTGGCTGGAGGCTGGCCGGTGGCAGCCGCTCTCGGGCGGTGGCAGAGGGCCAGGCGGCGCCGCTGGTGGCCCTGGCAGCTCTGCCGGTGGCTGGCGATCGGCGAGTAGCGTGCTGGCGGGTGGGCCGGGCCAGGTGGAGGTGGCGGCAGGGTGGCGGCGAGGTGGCGTGGTGGCGGCGCACCCCGGATGTACCAAAAAATGAGCTTTTTTTATATTTTTTATATTTTTGCCTTAAAAAATGTGTCCGTACGACCCTAGAAGGCCAAAATTTTTTTTCCTGATGCTCCGATGTCCAAATCGGACATGTTTTATATGAATCCTGGGGTTTTTGGGCCTTCCGGACTTAATTGTGAGGTCATTTTTGGTCCAAAATGCTCCAAAAAATAGAGACCCCCCAGAACTAATAAAAAAACTCTAAAAATCAGAAACCCTTCAAGCTCCAAAAACCTTCAAATCAGGAACAAGCAGCCACAGATCTAAGCTCTGATACCATGAAAGAATTGATCAAACTCAATTCTACACAACCCAAGAAGAACCTATTAGCC